>VDFB02267284.1:0-428501 GCA_007258455.2 Sequoia sempervirens
TCAATGGATTCTTTTCTTTTTCAACAATCTGTAAAAATTTTGCTTTTAATTTTCCTTGTCAACATTTGTATTTGGTTACTAAGATTAAAACTGAAAATTATAATATCCTTATGTTGGTGAAGATCAAACAGTATTGCCATCTCTAATTCAAGATTGTAGAAATTAGTTAGAAATATAGTTTTCAGAAATTCAATGGATTCTTTTCTTTTTCAACAATCTGTAAAAGTTTTGCTTTTAATTTTCCTTGTCAAAATTTGTATTTGGTTACTAAGATTAAAATTGAAATTTATAATATCCTTATGTTGGTGAGATCAAACAGTTTTGTCATCTCTAATTCAAGATTGTAGCAACTCAATTGGGGATTATATGTTTGACACCAAACATTAAATACTACTCAAAAACTTGTTTAAATGCAACCTTTCTATGATCCAGTAGATATTTTGCTCAAATGAATTGTAATGGCTTTGTTCGTAATCCAAAATGCATGGTGTAAAACTATTTCCAAGACATTCACTTGTGATTCATATATCATTTATTAGGCCTTTTTACTACAAAACCATTTCCTATATCTTTTTTTAGTACATAATACAACTTTTGTTACGATCAACAACACAAAGTTTAAACACAACCACCCTCACTCACCCATATATTTTTTAAAAGTTTAATGCTTTTTTGCCTATGTGAAAAGTTAATGTCACACTCCAAAGTTATCTCCAATAAATTCTTCTAAATATTAATATTGCTTTGCTTTGTTCCCCAGCAATCCCCATCATGGAAAATCAAGCAGAAATTTTGCAAGCAAAGCGTTCTCATCGTAACCATCTGGAACGATTAAGGTACCATGCAAAGAAGGATTCCTTTAATAGAGGGAGACGAGCAAACCGCCACAACCTCCATGCAGGAGCTTCCACATCCACACCCTCTCTTTCCATTAATCCCTCTCTGTTACAATTACCCACATCACATATGCATTCTATATTACAACCCAACTCCCCCTCCCAAACCCAAAATCCTCCACTATTTCCTCCAAACTATTACACTGCTAGAAATTCATTCCGTTCAAAGTTGGATAGCCTATCAAACTTCTCAACATGCCAAGTATGCATGGAACGATATCTGGGAATAAAAACTAGGCAATTCAATGGTAGTATTGCTTGTTCAAGGTGCATTTCAGAAAAAAATGGCAATCGCTTCTCAAAGTGGAACAACATAGACCCTGGTGAGCAGCCTGCATGTTTGCAACGCATTACTCAAATCGAGGAGATGCTTATAGCACGTGTTAGCCCAATACTCCAAGTTACTTATGCAAGAGGGGGCCAATTAAAATATAGTGGCCACACTATTTGTTTTCCTCATAATATTACTATAATTGCAACTTATTTACCTCGACATATACATGACCTTGATATACTCATAGTTAACAAAAAAAAATGTTCCTTCCCAGCAGTATAGCTTCTATGTTTGCAGAACACGTGTTCACGCGGCTTTACAATATAAGATTTATAATGACCCTTACTACAAAGATGTACAGTTAGATGAGGCATCTCTCTTATGATTGCCTATTGCCTCCACTGACATCTCAGACCTTCTACACGCAACAACCTCAAATTCAAATCCCTCTGATGTAAGTTTGATGGAAACAGATAATACAGATGAAGAGAAATTTGAAGAAAATGTGCAAGCAACAACATCGTTTGTGGCCAATCTCCCCCCTACCCATACAGAAGTGGAAGAATTACGAGCCTTGTTGCAATTAGGGGAAGGACACCCAACTCCTACTATTGATTGGCCACCAATTTCTTTAACACCCATCAATGAATACACCACTGATGGATTATTTGTTATGGCATTCCCCACATTGTTTCCAAAGGGCATAGCTACATTCAACCAACAAAATATGAAAGAGGTCAAGTTACATGAATATGCTCTCCACCTTCTGAGATACCATGATAATAGGTTTGGTCAACACCCATGATTTAGATACTTCATACTTAATATTCTTATGCACCATCGAAGCCAATCCACAACTTCTATTTTTGTTCAAAAACACTTGGAATGTAGCCTACCAACAACAATACTTGCCCTGCAACAAAGATTGAAGGACCTTCTTGATGACAAGCTTGTAGACCAGGTTATGCAGTTTGGTTCAATTATATGTGGCACACACCCCTTTTGGAGTCATCGTAGGGGGGAGCTATCTGACATGGTTATTCAGGTTGGTTGCCCGACTCTATTCTTTACCCTCAGCGCAATAGATACTAAATGGCCTGACCTACACAATGTCATGCCGTCTACTGCACCAACAAATCCTACAGCTGCATCTCGATGGAGGATCCAGAATATAGTGCAAAACCCACACCTCTCTGCACTATACATGCATCATAGATTCACTGCTTTTCGTGAAGAGGTTCTGGAAAAGATTCTTTGCGCAACTGACTACTGGTATAGGTAAACATATTTCACATCTTCTTTTAATTTTTTTTTCCATACACCGATTGCTTACTAAGATCTCCACTCTCCAGGTATGAATGGCAACACCGAGGATCTGCACATGTCCGTGGATTTGTTTAGCTCAAACAAGCACCTGATATTGCTAAACTACAATGGAATAATCTTGCATCAGTACAAAATGCACTCAACTACATTGACAAATATGTCTCTGCATGGAACCTACACCACCATCCAATTTCAAATGATAGGGTTCAACAATCTACCTTTGACAACCCCTGCTTAATGGACACAAGAATGATTATGTTGTCAAACCCTTCACATGACTACAATGAATTGCTCAACTATGTTCAACGCCATACACGTTGTACCTTGAACACATGCTTGCAAAAAAAAAGAGCCACCCTTGAATGTCGCTACAAAGCCCCTTGGCCCATCCAAGATACCTCAACCCTTTCAATTGAGAGTGGCCTGCCAAAGCACACCCCTGCTCGCAATGACGACCGTTTGAACCTTCACAACCCCACAATCCTCTCTATTTGGCAAGAAAATGTAGATTTCCAACCCATTCTCTCAATAGATGCAGTGCTCAAATATATAGCAAAGTATGCAGCAAAAGCAGAAACCAAATCCGAAACATATCATGCAATGCTTTCTCGTATTTCAACTAACTTAGATCCTAACAAGCCAACACCTATAGCTTTTAGAAAAATGCTTGTTGATAATGTTGTTGACCGTGATATAAGTGCCCAAGAAAGTTGCCACCTTTTGCTAAAGCTACCCCTTTGTCTGTCCAGCAGAACATTCATTTCTTTAAATGTAAACCAAAAACACTATCAATGCATTCCACTCTCAGCCACATCCACATCAACAAACACAAACTACATTGATGCATACTTGGCCCATCCTGCTTCTATGGAGACATTGGCACTAATTGAGGTCACGCAAAAATGGAGCTTCAAAGCAACTCATAAAAAGTACCAATGGAAAGAGCGTGCCAAAAATGCTATTGTTCAAGTGTCTCCACGCTTCACAAGCATTCCTACAAGGGATGACCCACAATTTCATGACTTCTGTTGGAGTGAATTGCTTCTCTACAAACCAATTCGTAACATTGCATACGACTATGGATCATCCATAGATGAGATTGTTGCTAACTGGGAGAGGCTGGCATGTGGCTACCATCCATGGCATGTGCGACGCATTGCACCAGAAACATCTGCCAATCCAGAATCAGGCACTCCTTCTGACAATGAAGAACAACCACATCAATGTAACCAATCTGAATGGCAAGTTCTGTCAAGTGTACACCCAGGTCATCCAATCCAACTTGCTGAAATTGACATGTTGGGTGACCGTGAAATAGACCTTAATCATGATTGGGAGACTCCTTCCATAAATCCACAACATCACAACTTGGCTACTAGCTTTGTAGAGTCTAACCGCAAAGCATTTCAAGTCCCCCACCCACCCAATGTAAACACCACACATGCCCTTTCATCCGAACAACAAAAAACATTGGATTTAGTGTTGTCACACCTATCTTCCAACACTTACCAACCACCACTAAGAATAATTGTTCAAGGAACTGCAGGCACCGGAAAGTCACACCTCATCAAAAAAATCAGGTCTGCACTCAATGGTTCAGCTCCAAATGGTCAAACTTCTCTCCTACTTCTTGCACCTACAGGTGTTGCAGCATTCAACATTGGAGCAGCAACAATACATTCCACACTTCGCATTCCCATCAAAGAGATGGCTCCCTTGCAGGGCCAAATGCTAGCAAACTTCCAAGAAAAAATGCACTTCGTTCGCTACATTTTGATAGACGAAATGAGCTTCATCGGTCCAAGGCTGTTAGAACGTATTGACACTCGCTTGCGCGAAGCCTTCCCTTCACATAACCACACTCCGTTTGGAGGTTGTTCCATCCTGCTCTTTGGAGACTTGGGCCAACTACCACCAGTCAAGGATATTCCTATGTACTCTTCTTCTTCCTATGGTGGCACACTATGGCGTAGCATTGAAACAGTGATTACACTTACCAAAATGTTTCGTCAGAGCGGAGAGGATCCCACTCAAATTCTATTTCGCCAACTCTTGTGCAATTTAAGGAAGGCTCAACCTACAATTGCAGATTGGCAACTGCTAATGTCACGTTCAAGCTCAACACTAACGACCACAGAACAAATTCCTTTCTTATCATCCATACATCTTTTTGCAACCAATGAGATGGTGTCACTCCATAATAAGCGTATGTTGTTGTCTTTGGCACAGCCCATTGCCTTATGCATTGCAGAGCAAACAGGGAGCTCATCACACTTAAATCCAGATGATGAACAGCTCCAACCTATGATCCTATTATGTGTCAACCAAAAGGTGATGCTAAGTTGTAATCTATGGACTGATGCAGGCCTCGTCAATGGTGCTCTTGGACAAGTCAAACACATTATCTACAAGGAGAGCGAAAAACCACCACAACTCCCCTTGTTTGTTGTTGTTCACTTCAATCATTACATAGGGCCTTCTTGGGATCCAAACAATCCAACAGATGTCCCTATTACCCCTTTGAGCCATGGTGGGCAGCGGCAAATTCCACTAAAAATGGCATGGGCTTTAACCATCCACAAATCATAGGGCCTTACACTTGAAAGGGCCACCATTGACATTGGCAACATTGACCGGCAAGGGTTGACATTCATAGCAATTTCCAGAGTCACTCATCTTGGAGGTCTTCATATCCACCCTTCATTCACATTCCACAGATACACACAAATGCAACACAACCCTTATGTTGCACGAAGGGTGAAAGAGGAGGCTCGACTGTCAACACTATCAGCTTCAATCACTTGACATTATCAAAAACTTTTGAACAAGAAATTATAGGTTGGTTATATAATTCTTTACTCCTTTCACTTTCAATTGCCAATTCACAAATGTTTAACATAAATTAAAAATGGTTTATATTACAAAATCTACAATCAAGAAACTAAAGACATATCTGGTTTTTGGTAGGGATCCAATTTTTTATGGAATGGAAGCACTTTTTAATGCACCAAATATTTTCATGCAAGCGAGATCTATGTGGAATACAAACTGCATATAACGATGACTGATTTCTTAAGGTTTTTTCTACAATTAACAGACCTCTATGTTTTGTATCCTATCACCATGCCTATCTTCCCCATTTGTCTGATAGTTTTCATATGTCAATGCTAAAAAATACATTTCTTTATTATAGTTTATATTAAAAGATACATGTGTAGCATGTTTTCCTTCAAAGCTACTTTTTTACGAAACTCTTTATGCTGCTCATTTTCAGCTCACCTACACTATATTAGGAGTCTCCTTTCAAGACTACCATGAAGATTTTTCCTACAAACTCTCCCTATTTTTCTCTTTGCAATCCTTGACAATTCGAGAAATTGTGTGATGAATCTTAAGGTAACTCACTTTCCATTATTTCAGTCATTTTTTTTTTCTAGAGTCTATACATTTAAGCTGTTTTTCATTTACTGCTTGCACAACACCGTCAAGGGAGAGAGAGGTCATGATTGCGGGATATGTACAAAATGGATTTGTTCAAAAGGCTTTACAAACTTTCAAGCAAATGTAATTTGCCTCTACCAAAATGGGAGCTATGGCATGAGGATTTTTTCCTGATCTTATAGTTGCCAATGCACTGGTAGACATGTATGCAAAGTGTGGAAGAATAGAAAAGGCACGTAAACTATTTGACATAATGCCTCAAAGAATAGAAAAGGCACGTAAACTATTTGTTGCAATTGCAACTGCCCTGCTCGACATGTATGTGAAATGTGGAAGCATAGAAATGGCATGTTCACCGTTTGACAAAATTTTAATGCAGACAACAACTGTGGCTTTACCACTTTTCTTATGTTTTATTTTATTATTACAGTTCTGTTAAGCTTTCCTGCCAACATATTTTACTTTTAAATGTATAGCACCTGTAAATGCAATGGTTGCCATTAATATTATGTTCACATAAGTTTTGTTGTGTTTAATTTCATTATTACAGATCTCTTGTTATCTGCTAAATGAAGGCATTTATTTACCTTCTACTTGACAGCTGCAAATTCAATGATTGCCAAACCTATTCTTTAAATACATACTATACATATCATATCATCTTCATTTGTTAATCTCAATACATTGTTCTTAACAGACCTTTTGAATTATATAGTAAATATTTCCTCAAAAAATTCTGCCATTTTACTGCTTATTTTCCTTTGCAATACAATTTCTATATTTCAAAATCATATTCTCTTATTTCAAATGAAGTGACAATTTCGGTGTTCCCTCAATGAAGTTTTCCAAGCCAATTTTGTTATCAACAGTCTAAAATTTGGGAGAGGGAATGCACTACCATCTACTTCATCCTCACCATTGGAGTCTACCGCTTTCTTTTTGACCTTTTTAACCTGTGAGTCATGTGCAGTAGCTGTCAACATTGGAGAAATATCTGTAAGCCATCAAAGAAGAAAGGAGTTACCTTGCAAAGTAAATGGTATTAACTGTTGCCTTCAATCTCACCTAAACTGCGTATGATACCTTCACTGCCCCACTTGTTTGTATGAGATATTTCCTTCCTATGCTTTCTCATGGGATTCTTGTTCACAACTGACTACCGTTGAATTCAGAAGAGTTGCTGAAGACAACTCTTGATGGTTGCCGCTTGCTGAACACGGTTCTTAATAGTTGTTGCTTATATCATCAGTTGAAAGGGTATTCTTTTATCTCTACATTTGTTTTGTATCTGTTAGTGTTGGCCTTCACGTGGTTTTCCATTGCTCTTAGGCATGCATTCATCTCCTCCATTTGCGATTTTGCGATATTTTTGTAAAGGTCAATACCAGTGAGGAGCCATTTGAACAACTCCTCTTCGCTAATATCCCCCATTTTGCCTCTAGCGGTGGCCCTCTCTGCCCCTCCAAAGAATTTGGTGGTAATACAGGGCCTATGGACCACACCTTCTTCCCTCTTACATTTCTCCAGTATTAAACATGCTCGAACTCCAACTGCTCCAACGTATTTAATACCATTCCATAACTTTGATTGATCGACTGCAACTGACCCATAAACCATAAATCATTCCAACATCACAAGAAAATAATAAGTGTATGCCAGAAAATGCTTGAGCCCGTGAGTTTTGTGTTGGGCATATGAACTCTGAGTTGGGTGTGATTTCCAATAGTAAACCTACTGCTAGAACTACAATCATCTTCCTCCTAAAATTGGGGTCTTCTTATGCCAGCCATGAGACTGTTAACAAGCGTTGTTGTTCACATGTAAAGTGACAAAATGGTAGTGACTGTGAGTTGCGCCGGCATTGACTGCAACTTGCATACGATACAACTACAAAATGGCCAAAAAATGATGAACTGCTGAGATTCACTTCCCCTGTTTCCTTGATCCCTCAAAAAGATGACTTCGTGGAATAGAGGAAATTACGATTGTTGATAGTATGATTTTTTTCTTTATACTTGTGCCTCTAGGATTTAATAAATGCATGAATTAAGCCTCAATTCTTAGTGCTTTTTCTGGTTTTTTGCCTTTTTCCCTATATACACGTAGACCTTTAGGCATCAGAAATTACTCTATTGTTCTGGTAATTTATGCTTACAACAAGAGTTTTATCATTAGCATGGACTGTTCCACAATTGGGATGGATTGTAGGGCCTATCGTAATGCTTGTTTTTGCTTCCATTATATTGTATTCCACTTCATTACTTGTTGATTGTTTTTGCCTTTAAAAAGAAAATTACTTGGTTAGGTTTATGTGATTTCAACTGAGAGAATGAAGCTGCACTCAACACTTGGATTTTAGCCAAATAATGATTGATCAGTAGCCTACATATAATTTATGGCAGAAACAGGGCCATTGGCCACTGGTCAATAAAATTACTTAGGCCAGTTTATGATTTCCAAAAAAAATGTAGAGGTTTATTTTAAGAATGCAATTACTTCAAACTTAAATGTTGTACGTACACCATTTCCAAAGTGCTTTATTCACCAATAGAAAACATTTAGATTTAATCCAAGTTATGCCAAATTTATTGTTGCAATGTGGAAGTTGTGGAGATGTATTGAATAAATATTTGAATTGCCTTCAAAACTGCTAAAAAATGAAAATATTCAACACAGGTAAAATGCACAGATATGACTGAAACTCTACCCAAAATATGGTAGAGGCAAAGTCAAGTAAATTTTGGTAAAAAAATATGTGAAACAACTCTCCAACACAGGAAAATGTTGTGTCTCAAAATATGATCAATGAGAGAGTTTTACTTTCAGTTCCAACTGCCACATGTAGGGATTCTATATTTTGTTTCTGCAAAAAAAAAAATTTGTTTACAGGTTTTAAAATTCTTTTCAACTAGAAAATGCATGTTAGTTCTATATTTTTTACACTTTCAAGGTCTGCATTACAACTGCATACACAAATGTTGCTTTAGTATATGTTGTTGCAAAGTCTTCCTCACACCATTCACTTTGTAGGCCTGTCCCTTTCAATGCATAGCTTTGGCAATTGACTATTTCATCAATGCTACAAACTTGTTGCTTTCTTTTTTACAATTGGTCTACCAACATCATATGTCTGTAAGGTACACAAAAAAAGGTTTCACCATCTTATACTAAATCTATCGTTTGCACTGGACCTCTACACTGCAAGTTTGGTTCACAACAATAAAACTTCATTTATTTATAAACCTTCAACACTTCATATTTTACAATTTCTATAATTCAAATACAATACCATATATTAAAATATTCATCTCCACAAATCTTCGACGTACCCATTGCACACGAAGGTGCGATTACTAGTTTATTATGATATAATATTATTAGACTGGAAATAACATACCTTGAATATTTTGTCCCTTCTGCGATTTTCTTTTCTACCGTTTGGGTAGTATTGGGAAGATTCATGTAGTGTGTCCTGGAGCGCTCCTCTAATCACGTCTCGCCATTTTGAAAAGAGAACATTCGAATCCGTCTTTTTCATGTCTCCATCTACCATTAAATTTTCTTTCTAAATAGCAGAAGTCATGGCACGAGTAATACGTGCTTCGACGTTAAAAACTGAACGTGTCTGACTCGCTTCGGCTTTGTTCTTTTATATGTTAACGATGTGTATTCTCCCTCAACACGGCCTTACGATGTGTCTGACTGTCTTCATGGAACTACGACCAAGTCCAGTCATATTTTCTTTTATACATGTTAGGTTAGGGCTTCAAGATTTATTTTAAGGGAGTAGCGATTCTCATATTTTCTTTTTTATAAGAAGTCCACCCTTAGATAAGATAGGATTTTGTTTTATGATTAGCAATTCTCTTAGCTGTGTTGCAACTCTTATTAGAACCTTGTTTTCTAAGGAAAAGTATAATCCCCTGTTGCAACTACCAAAGCCATGGGCGTTGTCTGGGTTTTAGTGATTAATTTCATGGCATTGATTTGTGTGGGCGAGAGCGAGGGAGAAGGGTACAAGACAGTAGGTCGTCTCTCTTCTGCTCTTCTGAATTCTTCTGGTTGGAAATCCAACGACAACATGTACTTGGTTTCTTCAAATGGTACGTTTTGTGCTGGGTTTTACAACGTGACGGCAGATCGTTATGCCTTCGAAATGTGGTATGCCAACGATTCGCACCGAACTCTAGCGTGGATGGCGAACTCATCTTCTCTTGTCGGGGTCAACTCTTCTTTGTACTTGATAGACGGGGCTCTCTCCATTTCAGACGAGAATGGTGTAATTGCGTGGAGGAGCAAGCAAACATCTGATTCTAAATCTGCAATTGAACTTATTTTGCAGGAATCGGGCAATCTGGTGCTCAATCAGTGGCAAAGCTTTAAATCATTCCCCACATTTAATCTTCTTCCAACACAAGAATTTACCACAGCAGATGTTTTGCTGTCGAGATCTCCAAACGGTACTTATGGTAGAGATGGCAACTACTATTCTCTTTCTCTAGAGCAACAGTCCAGTAAACTTTCCTTGTCTTATTATTACAGGAACGCCAAGGGAAGGCAGGCACGCAAAAAGTACTGGCAGTCTGGTAGGTTTCTGGCAGTTACTCTGGACGATTCTGGGTTTCTGAATACAAGCGACATCGATATAGGTTCCTTGATCATGGCGACCGACCGGGGCGAAGAGAACCGATTGAGAAGACTGACTTTAGAGGGAAACGGAAATCTCCGCATGTACAGTCGAAAAAGATATCCTCCTTCCTCATGGGATGTAGTGTGGGAAGCCGCCCCAATGCTCTGCAAAATCCCCGGGGCTTGTGGAGAGAACGCTGTGTGTAAGATAAACTTGGACTAGGAGCGAACGTGCGAATGCCCGCCTGGTTTCGACCGGAGCCTGATCGATAATCGAAGCTGCAATCCGCACAATGATATCAAGAAGCTCATTAATGTAACGTTTTCTCCGTTGGGTTTCGTCAGTTTTGAAGCATTGAAATATACAAGACAGCCTTCCGCAATACTAGAAGAGTGCATAGAGTTTTGCAGGAACAACAGCAACTGTGTGGGTTTCGTGCACAACCTGGAAAATGGGAAATGTGTCCAGCTATTCGGCGAATTGCTCAACGGATATTGGTCTCCAGGAGTGGGAACACGCACTTATCTGAAGATCTCTGCAAGCGAGGAAGAAACTCCGAATCTCTTTCATGGGTTGTTCTCAGTCCTGGAAAATGTTTGTCCGATCCGTCTAAAATTACCACAGCTCCCGACTCAATCGGACTACACCTGGCGAAATCTCATCATAATCTGCTCCTTGTTCGGCGCGGAGCTGTTGTGTGGGGCTTATGCCTTCCTCGCGTTTTCGAGGAAGTATACAAAATTCAGAGACATGGCTAGAATATTCGCGCTGGATCTTCTGCCTTCCGGCGGGCCTAAGAAATTCTCGTACGCAGAGCTGAAAGCGGCCACCAATGACTTTAGCAATATGCTGGGGAAGGGAGGATTCGGGCCGGTGTACAGGGGCCTTCTGCCCGATCAGAGGCAGATAGCAGTGAAGAAACTGGAAGGCCTTCATCATGGTGAGCAACAATTCTGGGCAGAGGTGACCATCATAGGGCGAATCCATCACCTCAACCTTGTTCGCATGTGGGGATTCTGCGCAGAAGGTGAGCACAGACTGCTGGTGTACGAGGATATACCGAACGGATCACTAGAGAAGCATTTGTTCAACACAGAGAGACCGTCTGCAATGGAGTGGAGCATCCGATACCGCATAGCGTTAGGGGTAGCGAGAGCCATCGCCTACCTGCACGAGGAGTGCCTGGAATGGGTTCTTCATTGTGACATCAAACCGGAGAACATCTTGCTCGACGAGGACTTTTGCCCTAAAGTTTCTGATTTTGGACTAGCTAAATTGGTTGAAAAAGACCGCAGCCTGAATGTGTCTAGAATCAGAGGGACACGGGGATACTTAGCGCCAGAGTGGTTTGGAAGCAATTCCATAACAGCAAAGGTTGACGTGTATAGTTTTGGAATGGTGCTTTTCGAGATGGTCAGGGGGAAAAGGAATTTGTATGTCTCCCATTCAACTGAAGACAGGGAGTTCTATTTTCCTGAATGGGCATTTGAGATGGTGATGATAGAAGGAAAAACGGAAGAGGTAGTGGATAAAAGGTTAAGCGAAATAACAGAGAACCAAAGTGAAATGGAAGCTGTGGAAAGAATGGTGAAGACAGCATTGTGGTGTATCCAAAGTCGTGCGGAGGAAAGGCCTTCAATGGGCAAGGTAGCCAAGATGTTGGAAGGCACCATAGAAATTGAGGACCCTCCTAAGCCCTTTCTATCACAGGACAGTGGTGCAAGTCCAAAATCGCCTATTTATAGCGGCATGAATTTATCCATCAAGAGTTCTGGACTTAGCCGCTTCTAATTGCTGCTGAGGGTACATTGTTGATCAGTGATACATGACTCTCGCCACCATGCAAATCACATATGCATGTTGCTTTCACTCTCATGCGTAGTTTTATTTTTAGACAATTAGTTTTAGGTGGCATGTTTACATGTTTTTCTGGGTATAGCTTGAAAAGTCTCTTAACTATCTTTACATTCTACGAACTGGTTTCTTTAGAGGTTGCAGACTGTATTAAGTTTTTGTCTCTGTACCGTTTAAATAAAGTTCTTAAAACTGTTATGTAACTAGTTTATTTAGAAATAATACAAAGTATTATTGTATGTGTTGAACACTATTTTTCTGAGCAGTTGGAAATTAAAATTTATTTATTTATATAAGTGGTTTCATTTTATTACTGTTATTTATAATTCTTTTATCAATTCATTAAATAGAGCTTATTTTAGAATCTTCATTTGGTATTTAAGAAGGTTATTGTTTTTGGATCATCATGTCAAATTCTAACTACTTGCAAAATCTAGAATTTAATGGAAATGAGTATGATGAATTTTTTGATAAGGAAAGATTTATGTGAGATTGTAGAAATAGGTTATGAAGAGCTAGTTGATTGGACCACTCTTGACCCAATAATAGAGAAATTAAGGAGGCTAAAATGAACAATGCTCAAACTTTGTTTCATATTCAAATAGTTCTAGATAAGAACCTAGCACAAAAAAATATGTGTGCAAAGATAACTAAGGATGCCTAGAAGACTCTACAAGAAGCTTACCAAGATTGTAATAACGTCAAAGTTATCAAGCTACAAACATTGAAAAGAGAATTTGAGAATTTGAAGATGCAAGAAGTTGAAAGTGTGAGTGACTATTGTGTGAGAGTCTAATATGTGGTCAATAAAATGGTGACTCTTGGATAAATCGTGATCAAATAGGTTGTGAGGTGTTGAGTCTTTAACAACAAGGTTGAACCATCTTTCTATAATCATTGAAGAAAGAAAGGATTTTACTGCCCTTCAATTTGATCACCTAGTTGGATCCATTATGATTCGTGAAGAAAGATTGAGAGATTCATTTGGAGAAAGTGAGGATTTTTTTTCATCAAAATTATAGATTATAAAGAATGAAGATGCCAACACTAGCATCAAAACAAATCAAGGTCAAGGTAGAGGTCAAAATAAATATTATTCAAGAGGAAATAAAAGAAGAAGAGGTAGAGGTAGATTTGATAAGAGAAATATTTAGTGTTATCATTGTAGTAGGTATAGTCAGTTTGAAAGGGATTATAGATTGAAATTAGGTAATAACAACCAAAGTGTTAATTATGCTCAAGAGGATGATGAGTCTTCTCCAAATATTTTTTTAATCTTTTGGAAAATATGGAAATGGTACTAAAGATGTTTGGTATTTATACTTAAGGTGTTGTAGCCACATGTCAAGAAACATGAAGCTTCTTCTATAATAGATGAAGGTTTCAAATCTAATATCAAGATTGGTGATAACAAAATCTTTGAGGCTGCTACAAAATAAGCTATGGAAGTCCATACTAAAGAAGTATGAAAAGTGTTAAGGAAACTTATTACACTCGACAATTAAAGCATTATTTGAGTGTTGGAAAGTTGTGTGAGAAGAATTAAGAAGCTATATTTGAAAATCAATAGTTTTAAATTTATGATAAGAATCAAGTCAATAGGGTGGTTACAATTGTGCTAATGTCAAATAATAGGATGTTCACGTTCAATTTTGGAGAACATAATAGCAGTCTTTCCAATATGGCATATGATGATAATTTGGTTGTGGCAACTTAGGTATGGAAATTTGAATTTTCATAATTTGAAGCTTCTAACATAAAATAATTAGTTTAAGGTTTACCTAAGGTTCAAGAATACAAAGTGTTTTGTAAAGGATGTTATAAAGGAAAACATTCCAAAGAGAAATTTTCAAAAGGAAATGCATGGAGGGCCCACTATCCACTTCAATTAGTTCACTCAAATATTTGTGATCCTACAAAAATAAATCTTTTGGGTAAGACATCATATTTTATTACTTTTATTGATGAATTTCTATGAAAGTGTTGGGTTTAATTTTTGAAAAGGAAGAATGAAGCCTTTGATACAGTCTAGAGTTTTAAATCCCTTGTGGAAAATGAAAGAGGTTGCAAAATCAAATGTTTAAGGATTGATCATGGAGAATTTTATTGAAGGGAGATTTAGTATTATTGTGATTTCTATGGCATCAAAAGTTGATTCACCACTTCTTACATGCCTCAACAAAATGGAGCAACTAAAAAGAAAAACCATACAATTGTGGAAAGGGCAAAGAGTATCTTACAAACTAAGGGATTGAGCAATTATTTTTGGGATGATGCAATTGCTATAGAAATGTATATTCTCAATCAAATTCTCACTAATGCACTTGATATGATGACTTCTTATGAATCTTTGTAGAAGAAAAAAACCTACAATTAATCATTTCAAAGTTTTAAGTTGTTCATCCTATGTTCACATACTTGACCAAAAGAGACAAAAGTTATATCCATAATGTGAATCATGCATTTTTGTTGGATATAGTGAGAAAAGTAAGGATTACATGTTATATAATCCTCTCCTTAATAGAATTATTTTTCCAATATTTTTTTTTTTCTAATGAAGGGGGAGTTTATTGTTGGTGTAATTAATTATTTAATTACACTTGCATAAGTTTACTTAGGAAAAAGATTCATTTTTGGAAGGTCTTAGTTGGCTTTTCTAGAACTTATCTTATCTAGTTGAAATAAGTAAGCTTATCCAGTTGAGCTATCTTTTAGTTCAAGTTAGGTTTAGGGTTATGCATGCATTGCCTTTTTAAGGCATCTCATGTATCATTTGTAATATACTTCATTTTGAATCCTCATCAATATTCAACAAGCTCTTTCTTGCATATCCTCTTGTGGAAGGTTTATCTTTGTTCTTTATAGGTGTTCCTAGGTGTTGAGCTAATTTCTTCAGCTCTTACATGGTATCAGAGCCCTTCCTGCAAAAACCCTTCTCTAATTTGAGGTTTGAGCTATGGTTGTAAGATCCTTTTGAGGTTCTCTTTATCTAGGTTTTCTTGCATGGTCACTTTTAGTGCACGTTGGAGGAAATATGAGCTCATTTTTTAGTCCAAGGCTATCAAAATAGTCAAAATAGACTTTTGTTTTGCCTAAATCTGACATTTTATGCCAAAGTTATGAGGGTTTAAAGATTTTCTAGATTTGGGAGTTGCGAAGCTTCTGGTGCATTTTGAGGTAGATCAAACCTCGCCATTAGTTCTAGAGAGCTCGAGAGACAAAAATCAACATATAATATACCTATATTCAGCGTTGGTTGTTCGTGAGGCAAATTTTTTTTTACCCAGCAGGTCATACGACCTCCTAGGTACATGGTACGATTTTGTAGAATAAAAAAAATCATTTTTTTTTTGCAAATATTTTTCTATCGGGCTATTATTTTATTTGGCTACAAAATTTTATTTGGGGTATTTAATTTTTATGGCATATCATATTTTATTAGGGGTTTATTTGGAGGCATTCACTACCTGGTACTATCGTACTGGGTGTACCTATTTCTATCGGCCTCTGTGCACCGACTTCCTCTCCTACCATCACCCTCCACCATTGGGCTCCACCGACTACCAGTTATTCTACCGCTAGCTTTTATTTTTCCGGCCACTAGTTTTGCTTACCTCCTGCACCCCTCTGTCTTCTGCCCCGGTCACCTCATGCCCACAAGCTAATATGCAGGGAGCTCCACATTCAAGGGAGGCGCCCCCCATTTTCCACCGACGACGCTCACTGTCGCTCCTTCCCTCTGCCAGCATGCCACTAGGGGTGGCGCTATTTTTTTCTATCCTAACAACACTTGGTCACATGGCAGACTGAGAGCTAGGGCTCAGGGGTTGAACTTTTGCACCCAATTAGCCTTCATAGTCCTTGATGTGCCTCTTTATAGCCCTTTTTTTCATTTTGTCATAACTTTTGACCCCAGAGGAAATTTTTTTGAAATGAGATATTGCTGGAAAGTTGGCAATCCCAATTTTCTGATGGAGTAGTTCGTTTTCTGATATTTCTCTATTTGGTGGGATTTTTTTCTCTTTGAAGTCAAAGATGTTATTTTCACTCCCGAGCTCATAACTTTTGCACCGTTCCTCCATTTTTTGCGATCTTTGCGGCATTGGAAAGGTCTCTATAAGCTCTTCAGAGTTACATATGAATTTTTTCTAGATTTGGCCCTAGGTATAATTAATTCAGTATTTTTGCATTTTGGCGCTTTGGTTAAATTACTTGGACATGTTAGCACCTGGAAATTTTTTGTTCACATGGGATGGCTTCATTTGGGCTGCTTTATATGTCTTTTTTCAGTATTTTGTCCTTTGTGGGCATTATGAGCATCATTTGTAAGCAATCTTCTATGTAAGATAAAGTGCCACACTATTATACGTGTATTTTTTTAGGGATTTTGCACATAAGGTTGTGCCGTATTTTGTACTCGCACTATATTATAAAGTGCCATGGGGGGGTTGTGTAGTGCCTTTGTTTTTTCCATCACACCTTTGTCTGGTGAGTGTCCCTCCATGACAATAGTGGATCCATATGATTCTAGCCTCATGCATGTGTGCTTTGTTTTGCACACCACTTTTTCAGTTGTAGGTGCTTTCTTGTGCACTTTCAGATGTTGTTTTTTCTCCTTCATGTGCTACAGGGTGTTACACAACATTTCAGTAGATCTGTCAGGATCTCCTAGTCAGCATTATTGGGGGGTATTATACTGTTTGTGCTAATGATTCCTTGGTTTTTCCTTGGAAGGAATCTTCCATCCTCAGTTGATTAGTGTTCTTCAGACTATTAGCATCTGTATTTTCAACTTTTAGTGGTTGAGTAGTGTTGTTGGGGTCACTCGTACAAAATCATGTGCCATCTATATTTTCGATCATTGTTCGAGTAGTGTCATTAAGGGAACTCATGCAGATTGTTGTCTTCTTGATCTTGATCATCCTATCTTTAGAGGAGGTTCTTTAGTACCGTAGCATTCATTTTTTGATAGTTGTTTGCATCTTCTTCCTACTTCAGTGATGTTCTTCATGTCTTGTGTTTCTCTCTTTTGGGGAGGAGTTTTCTCCCACAACGCTTTTCTCATTTTCTCCATTTGTGAGAGATTCTTCATTTGTTCATGGGTACCTAACATGGCCTTGTTGTCGGGACCCATCTTTTGCATTTTTGCATCATTTGCATAATAATCTTCTCCCTAAGTTGCACTTATGGGGGGTGTCGGTGTAATTAATTATTTAATTATGCTTGCATAAGTTTACTTAGGAAAAATATTCATTTTTAGAAAGTCTTAGTTGGCTTTTCTAGAACTTATCTTATCTAGTTGAAATAAGTAAGCTTATCTAGTTGAGCCATCTTTTAGTTCAAGTTAGGTTTAGGGTTGTGCATGTATTTCCGTTTTAAGGCATCTCATGTATCATTTGTAATATACCTCATTTTGAATCCTCATCAATATTCAACAAGATGTTTCTTGCATATCCTCTTGTGGAAGGTTTATGTTTGTTCTTTGCAGGTGTTCCTGGTTGTTGAGCTAATTTCTTCAACTCTTACATTTATGATCATCAAGAAATCCATGTTGAGATGTTAAAATATGTTTTAAATGGTGGTATTATTGATGACATTAATAATGATCAAACCACTAATATATCGATTCTAAGTATTAAAAATCCACCAAGTAGCCCTTATTCTAATTCTACTATAAATCCAAATTCAAGTCCAAGTTGTACAAGGAAGGTTAGAAGATTAAGTGACATTTATCAAAGAAGTAAAAATTGAACACATGAAAAAAATCCAAGAGATTAAAAAATACATTCTTTTTACTTTCACAAGTTGATTTTAAATTATCATGTTTTGAAGATGCATGTACTAATGAGGTTTATGTGCAAGCAATGGGAAAAGAGATATATTCTATTCACAAGAATAATACTTGGGAGCTTACAAAGCTTACACATGACAAGAAAAATATTGGTACTAAATGGGTCTACAGGACTAAGTACAATAGTGGTGGGAGTGTTAAAAGACACAAGACAAGGTTAGTTAGTAAAGGCTTCACACCTAGGTATGCGATAGATTATGAACAAAAAATTGCATTAGTAGAAAGAAAAGAGAGTATTAGAATAATGATTTCACTAGAAGCTCAAAAGAAAAGGACCATGCATCATATGGATGTGAAAAGTTCCTCCTTCAATGGGTACTTAGAAGAGGAAGTCTATATTGAATAACCATGGAGATTTGAAGTGTAAGGTAAAGAACATTAAGTATTCACATTGAAGAAGGATTTTTATGGCCTCAAGAAAACACCAAGAGAATGGTAAGCTAATATTGATGGATATTTTCAGTAGAATGGCTTCAAGAGAAGTAAGAGTGAACCTACACTTTACTACAAACAAGAAGGTAATCACATTATTATTGTAATTTTGTATGTTGATGATTGATTATATATAGATAGTAGTTCTAAGAGTAAGGATGCATTCAAAATTGCTATCATGAATGAGTTTGAAATAAAAATTTTAAGTCTCATGTAATATTTCCAAAGAATGGAGGTGTACCAAAGTGAGGATGAAATTTTTATTTGTCAAACAAAGTATACAAAAGATATATTGAAGAAATTTGATATGGTTGATTGTAAACCAACCTTGACTCCAATTGTTCATGAATAATTTGTGTTGTGTAGAGATGATGGTGATAAAATAATTGATGAGACAACATACATAAGTATTTTTGGTAGTTTGATATTTTTAACCTACACAAGACAAAATATTTCTTATTTAGTTTCTCTTGTTTCAAAGTATATAAATAAACCACATAAAATTAATTTTAAGGTAGTAATATAATCAAGAAGCTTTTCAATTCAACATTTTCTCTATTAGACTTCATCAGTTTTGAAGCATTGAGATATAAAAAGCAACCTTGCACAATACTACAATATGAGTGCATATAGTTTTGTAGGAATACTAACAGTCATGTGGGGTTTGTGTACCAACTAGACAATGGAAACTATGCCAATCTATTTAGAAAATTGATTGATCGATAGTGGTCTCTAGGAGCGTGAATTCACATTTATCTAAATATCTTTGTAAGTGAGGAATAAACTATTAATATATTTAATGGGTTATTGTTAATTCTCAAAACTGCTTTTCAAAGCCATCTAAAAATAGCACTCCCCTCAACTCAATAGGACTACACAATGCTAAATATCATTATAATTTTCTCCTTGTTTGGCATGGATATATTCTGTGGGGCTTATTCCCTTCACATTTTTTTATTGAAGTACTTGAAATTCATAGAAATAGATCAAATATTTGTGCTGCATCTTCTCCCTTCTAGGGGGCTAAGAAATTATTGTACATAGAGTTGAAAGAGGCCACCAAAGACTTCAAAAATATGATGGGGAAGTGAAGGTTTGACCAGCCTATAGTAGTGTTGTACCCGATCAAAGGTAGATCATAGTGAAGAGACTAGAAAGCCTTCATCATGATGAGAAAAAATTATGGGTAGAGGTGACCATCGTAGGATAGTTGAATATGCAAATGTACATGAGATTTCTTGCTTATAAAGGCAAGGTAAAGAGATAGGATTAGAGAAGACCATGACAAGTGCCTTAATCCTATGACATTAGACAACTAACTCATAACTAACTAGGAATCAAGCATTACTAGCTAGATAAGATAAGTTATAGAAAAGCCAACTAAGAATTCTAGAAATAATCTTATATCCTAAGTAAACTTAACATGTTAATATGCCCCCTAATTACCTACTGAATGAATTAGTTGGACCTACAAGACATTTAATCCCACACCAACATATAGTTTTGGGTTAGTATTTTCAAAATGGATAGGGGGAAAAGGAATACAAATGTCTCCCATTCAACTAAATGAGACAAGGAGTTATATTTTATTGAATGGGAATTTGAGATGGTGATGATAAAAGAAGAAATAGAAGAAGTAGCAGATAAGAGGTTAAACAAAATAGTAGAAAACCAAAGTGAAATGGAAGAAGTGGAAAGAATGGTGAAGACAACATTGTAGTGTATCCAAATTTGTGAAGAGGAAAGGCCCTCAATGGGCAAGGTAACCAAGATGTTGGAAGGCACCAAAGAAAAAGAGGACCCTCCTAATCCTTCACTATTATATGACAGTGGTGTAGGTCCAAAACCACCTATAATTTATAGAGCATAAACTTATCCATCAAGAGTCTTAGGCTTATCCGCTTCTAATTCCCACTAAGGGGGAATTATGAAGTATTAGGGGTCAAATGTCTGGTATTCTCCCTTGTATTTCCTCCCAATTTGTAAAATGTGAGATTTATGAATTCATGCTTTTGTATCTGAAATGATGATATTTTTTATTGCAAGATTTAAAATAACAAAGAAAACATTTGGTTTATGGTTTATTCCATTTAGTAGCTCTTATAATCAACTTTGTAGCTAGGCATAACCCTTGGAATTTTGGGTTTATAATTCCCAAACCACTTATATTTTCTTTGAATACATTGAGACTAGGAAGAAGAAATGAATCCAACACTTGCATACCACTTAGACCAAATTAGTGAATTAGTGAGTTGTCTAGATAAAATTATCATGTCTCCCTTCTTTTAAATTAAGGTTTTTTTCTTCCTTTACAATCTATTTGGAAAGCTTGAAAATAATTTTTTCAAATTTTGAATTTGAATGATACATTTCTCCAAGATGGTTTTTGTTTTGCTTATTCATTAAATTGGTGGAATAAACTTATTAGTCTGATAGTCAACCACTTGCTATTTATTTTCTTAGACATGCCTATTACTTGTATAAGAATGGTGTTCATAAATTTAAGGATTTTGGGATTTTAATGCATTTGAAAAGAATTCATGGAAAAAAATAAAAGAATATTAAAGGTTGAACATCAAGTATAGAAAACTATGATATTTGTGCAATCATTAACTTCCCTTTTAAGATGTCCATGAAATTTTATATACTTAGGGAATGCAAATTTTTTAAAGGATTTGAAGTCATTGTCCTCTATTCATTTCAATTATCTTCAATTAGTAAGTCTAGATTTAGTCCCTTCGTCCTTGGAATATCACACCTCATCTTAATCATAAATACAAATGTAGGTTTGGCTCTAAAATTTGGATCAAAATAAGTGCACAAATATGGAAATCAAAAGTTTATGTGGAAACAAAAGTGATGGATTGAAAAAATTTACATTACAAATTACATGTTGGAGATAATTGAAATGCATTATGATTCAGCAAATTAATTTTTATTTCTTCTTACATGCTGAGAATATGAAACACATTTATTGGGATCCCTTTTGTTAAAAAATAGTGGAATGCTTTTTTTTAAAAGGGCGGTAAATACTTTTGACCGGGAGCTATGAACTAGTGAGGTCACAAATGGGGGATGCCATTCGTAACATGAATGGTCAAAATTACACCCCAAAAAGGTTTGAACCTTGATGGAAAGAAAAACAATAGGACATTTAAACTATCACACTATGCCAATACAAAAAAAATAGAGGAATGTTGTCTTTGAAAACCCTCCTTCTATTTTTCATCATGAGATGAATTAGATTGAGGAAAGATACTCAAAAAAGATGCGAGGATTCTCATTTTTAGAATTTCTATGAGAGATATCAAAGGAAAAGATGGATTGGTTGATTGATAGCTAGAATTGATTAAGAATTAGGGTTTTGAATAAAGTTGTATTCATGTGACAACTGTCACATGAGGGATAAGGGAAAATTTTATGATGTACATTAGGGAAAGATTATGACATACTCTTATAGGTAATCCCACAATAATGAGTTCCACTTTTGGGCCAAATTAAGAAATTGAAATCAACATTTTTTACCAAATATTTACATTCTTAGACCTATAGTAGCTAAACCATTAAGAAATTTAAGATGACAAAAACTAGTGACTTGTGGCAATTTGTGTGTAGATTCTAAACAAATATTTTTTAATAATATTTTTGAAAAAAATTGTGATTTTTTTACATAAATTTTAATACCTTTATTTTTATAATAATCAATATTTTTATATGCTTTTGTTGTAATGCATGATTTTTTTTCTAAAAAGAATAAAATTATAGTTTTAAAAATGTAGAATTGTAACATCAATATCCAGTGTACGAATTCTTTTCATAATGTTTTGTTGCATTTTTTAATTAATTATTAAAGTTGGGGTAGTTATAATTTGGACATAGGTGTATTTCATAATGCATAACTTGATTAGTATTATCAAAATTCAATTTTTTTCTTGTTGAAACAAGGACATCAATACCTAGTGTGCATATATTTTTTGGAATTTGTTTCACTATCTTACTATTTTTTCCACATGTCTAGAACAAAGAACCTGATGTTTGTTGAAAAATATATTCAATAAATTTTATAGAATGATATACATAATAAAACGAAAATATATTAAAATTATACTTGTTGGAAAGCTTATTTTGAAGACAACGATCTTGTAAATTATCTTCCACATATACTCATTGAAAAGAGTTCCAACAACATCATCAAATTTTTATTTAACTTCGCTTCTTATTAGACACTGAGTTGTTGATAGCCATATCAACTCATTCTCGGCTATTGGGTAGAAATTACAATAGCAAAATGGCCTTAATTTTATCATCCAATTTTATAGTCACAAAAATTAATTGGCTGATCAATGTGTTAAATTCATTTATATGGTTTGGTACATTACTATCTTCATCTTCAAATTGTATAATTTTTCATTAGAAAAACTTTGTTTAATGTGGAAGTCAATTCATATATGTTAGATAAACAATGTCAAAGACCTTTTGGTGTCTTCTCTATTGCAAGGTTGAACAACACATTGTTGGAGAGGGAAAGAATTATGGTTACCACTACCTTCTTTTCCAATATCTTCCACTCCTCATTAGACATCACAGTTGGCTTCTTTGCTTTTCCTTCTAGTGTTATTGCAAGGTCTTTTAAACCTACAATACTTCTAGTTGTAGCTTCCACATTTTGAAGCTTTTCCCCAAGAAATTTTTAATTCTCTATGTATTTTCTTCTTCCGTCCTTCCTCAATTTCTCCATGATTTCCTCACAACTTCTCCTTTTCTCTGATATCAATTGTTTAAAATTGAGCAATTTAAAATGTATCGAACAACACAAATAGTAGGTAAAATAAAGAACAGTATAATAAATGACAAAACTTATGTGGTTCACCAATATGGCTACATTTGTATACATCTAAAAATGGTCACATTTAATCAAGCCTGTTAATTAATTAAATATGAATTATTTAATTGATCTTCTAAAGTCATCTACATATAAATAAATTTAATTATTTATTTATATCGTTCACTTTCTAATTCTTCACACTACATATAATTAAATATTCTAAATATTTAATTAGAAACTTTCCTCTCTCTACATTTAATTAAATATTCTAAAATATTTAATTAGAAACTTTCTTCACTTCATAGTTAATTAAGTATTTTATATATTTAATTAAACACGTTTTTATCATCTTCTCACACATAATTAAATTTTAATTATTTAATTATGGAAAATTCTAAAATATTTGTCACATGTAATTAAATAAATTTATTTATTTAATTGTGGGATTTATCTTCAACTACAAAACCAACGCATAACTAAAGATGACAAAAAAAAAGTTGCCTCTATTTTTGAGTGAAAGGTTTTGAGGGAAGGAAACATTTTCCATTATTCTCTCAACCTTCCATCTTTTTCTCAACTTCCAGAATCTCTCACCGTTCATCTTGACAAGCTTGATTTCAATCGTTGATCACATCAGCCAAACAAAAGCTATCGAAAACTCTATAAATAGCCTTGTGAATCCAAGCATTGGTTACACACACATACACACACATTAGAGATAGGCGATTAGTGTTTTCGTATTATTATTATCAGCTTTAGTATTTATAATTTTTTAATTTTACATTCTAGCAATCATGTTAATCATATCTTAGCATAGCATGCATTCATCTTTAATCTCGTTCTCTAGGAAGATTGTTTGTTGAGCCTAGCACATGATCTAAGAGCAAGCTAGAATTGACAAAAACACTGGAGATAGAGGACAATAGGACGTCATTGAAGAAACTATCGTTATTAAGAGTTTGCTTTAGTTTTTAATTAGTTTTCTTCAACATAATGTCTTATTGGTGGCTTGATTTTTTTTTAATCTACATTTATTGTACACTTAAAATTGTTCACACATTTTCTGGTGCCCACCATGGGGCATTTTCCTCATTTTTAACATCTATTTGTAGTTTTTTTTATAGATTTTCACATTCTGGAGTGCAACTTTTAGAAAAATTTGTGTTTTAGCGCATCCATGGGTTTCCTTAGAGCATGCAAGGCTTCTTTTAGTTCTTCTACAGGTCTTTCGACGCATCTAGGAACTGTTTTAGCGCATCCAAAAATTTCTTTAGTGCATATAGGGAACATAATAATGCATCCATTTAGTTCACTTCATTTAAATTGTCTAAAAAAAAAATTTGTATTCTTAGATTAGCACATTTAGGATTTCTTTTAGTGCATTTAAGGTGTTTTGCAGTGCTTATGAGGTCTGTTTTAGCACATTGACTATTTGTTTTAGCACATATGTATGATCTTTTAGCACATGCAGGTTGTAACTAAACAAGGTTCTAAGTCTGACACCTTCCGTAGACAGGGCCTTTTCTAGCTAAAAAAGAAGCAACCCTAGGGTAGACACAACAATTTAAAATGAACCAATCCTAGGATAGACATGGAATTTAAAATGAACCAATCCTAGGGTAGTCACCACACATTGATTTTGCGGTTAAAATGAATCCAATGCTTGTTGTGAAGCAACATCTTCACATAGATTAAATCATTGTCATTTGGGTTTTAAAAAGAACATTGTTTGCTTTATTTGCAGCAATAGGTCTATGATGTCCCCTTAACTAGGTGATTAGAATACCAGAACTACCTTTTTAATTCATGCAATTTTACATGCTTTCTTAAATCCTTTAGAGGGCCTGCTCTTGTGGGAAAAAGTACTCACCCAATAGGAATGACCTAAGTGGGAACAACTAAAGCCAAGTTTTCCAACCCACTATAATCAAAAGCAAATTCGGGGAAAGTCCACAATTTGATGGTAGTGTTCAAGATAACCATCCCCAAAGCCTTAGTTCTAAAGGTTGGGAGGTCTCCTGAGGGAGTTTATCATTTGTTGCACCGAACATAAACCCTTACTAAGAACCTAGTGTAGAAGCTAGCCATGTCAGTTTTCAAACATCCTAATAATCACAGTGGAAGGGGAGGGAAGAATCTGCCCCCAAGACACTCACCATATAACTGCCAAGGACCATTTTCTCAGGGGATCTGATATCCACTTCCATCACTCTAAGTACGCACCTGGAAAAGACAAAAACACGGGCGACCCTTCAGGAGTGACACGACTATGTGAGTCAACACAATTCTAAGATGTGGGTTGTTGATTATTATGATGACCTACTTGAGCACTAAGAGTGAGTCTGCTTGAATTGTTTGTTCTGTGCAAAACCTATGAAAACATTTTTTCTGAAAACATTTTTGAACATACACTCATTGTTTATATTCTAGAACTTTAAGAACAATTGTCTTCCTATTGCATGTTTTCTTTTCAAAACATTAATTCAAATAAGATCATCCATAAAACACAAGAAGTTGACAAATCAAACCATGAAATTTATTCTTAGAGTTTGGAAATCAACAATAGAGAAAAACTTGGAAACATTAGGCTTTTGCAAATTCCTTATTTCCTCAAACTAAGATCAAAATATCACAAAGTGCATCATCACATCCATTTATGATTTCTAGTTTAATTCCCATAATAGGATCATCATTCTTCAATCCAAGGAATCACAAACTAAAAATTGGAAATTCCTTAGTCATATCAATGGAATCTATCATTCTATTATGACTAAGGTATCCAACAAATTGCACTCTCCCATTTGTGATCAAAGTTAGTAAAAAATTTGGTATAAGCATATGCCTTTTGTCACAAGGTCCCAAAAACACAAAGAAGAAGATGAAAGAAGAGATTCACTTTACAACATGGGTGATAGGGAAGAAAATTCTTTTCATAGCTTTTGATACTGGGAATAGTTCAAATGATGAAATAACCAATGAAATGATTCAAGAAGCTGAAAAGGATCCACAGTTTCACATAATTTTGGACAATATCCTAGAGTGAAATAAAGAAGGCTACTTTCTTTTATTGGCAAACCAAGGTGTCGAATTGCCCTCTGACTACTATATGGAGAAAATTAAGGAAAATCCTAAAAAGACTGAATTCCCCTTAAATGATCTTAGTACTCTTACCCAACAAATAAGAACACTCCAAAGGAAAATTAAGAAAAAACAAGGGGGCACAACTAAGAAGTACTTTGATAGAAATATGAATGTAACCTATTCTCCTCCAAAAACAACATCATCCAAATTCAATGTTTTTTAATTTTTGCAAAGGTTAAATGAGAATCCCAAATCTAAGCCATCAAATAAAATTGACCAATCCTGTCATGTCATGCATTTATCTTCATCCCCCATAATTCAAAATGAACCTCAGGATTCTTTCACCCAAGATAATGATTCCATTCAATAACCTTCTTCTATCATATCCTCTACATCCAATGATTCATTTCAATCTACACATCTCGATCAAAACATTCTTTCCACTCCATCCCATGATACCAAAATTCTACAAACCCTTCCTATCTTTGATCAAGATCCCATCTCTCAAGAACCATATGATGATCCCCTCCTTTCATTATGCACCCATGATAATCCTCTTCCATCTTAAGAACAAAATGTTCTTCCAAGTTCTCTATCCACCCCATTCAATGAATCCATAGTCTCTTATGATTCCATCACATCCCAGGAGCAGAACAATTCTTCCATCCTATCTAAAGATTCCCTTCCAGATGATGATCAAGCTACTCCATCTCCTTCATCTAATAATTATTTTCCTAGTGAAGATCAAAGTATCCCATCGTCCTCATGTCAAGAGCCTCTCACACCTCTTCAAGCTATCCATGAACCCCACACCTATAAATTGGAATCCTCCACCTTTATCTACTCCAGTTTACTTCCAACACCTATCCTTTCATCCATATCATATCCTCCTCAAAATAGACTTGCATCTTGTTTCACAAATAATGCATATCCCATGGGTAAACGAATGTGTGAAACTATGAATTACAAAGGCAAAGGCTTAGGCCTTCATGAGCAAGGTATCCTAGAACCCCTTTCTGTCCAAGCACATCCATATTCTCATGGCCTTGGTTATACACCTCATGCTCAACCTAGGTATCCTTGTCCATCAACCTCTCCATCCATCCTAGGTCCTTATTCTATTCCATCAAACACTCCATATATCCTAGGTCCTTATCCTAGTTCATCAAACCGTCCATCTATCATTGGTCCTTATCATCCCAACCCTAGCTCATCAACCCTTCCATCCATATTAAGGTCCCACATTTCTCCATCTCCTATTCTTCAAGAACAACAAAGGAACACATCCTTGATCCACTTTCAAAATTCTTCCTACATTAACTCATCCATCATACCTCCATATTGGTCATCTCAATACACTCCTCCCATTGCTTTTGGAAGCAATTTGGGTGCCAAATGTCAAAAGTGTCAATATAAAAATCCACATGTATCAAAGGATCAACATGTCTCCTCGAAGAGTCATGCAAAAATTAAAGAAAATTTGATCCAAAAATTGAAAGAAAAATTCAAAAGGCCACAAAGGCCCATCAAAGAAAAAGAAAAATTCAAAAGGCCACAAAGGCCCATCAATTCAAAAGAAAAATTTTAAAGACCACAAAGGTCCATAAATCAAAGAGAAAAATATCAAAGGCCACAAAGGCCCATAAAGAAAATATCAAAATCAAAAGTTGTGTGGATTGCTAAAAGTCTCATAGAAGCAATAAAATCAAAATTAACATCCAAATTTTCTAATCCGAAAGCTTCTCCCCATCTCCCATCTAAAAACATATCACCTTTCAAATCCACTTTTCCTCCATCACTTCATCACCCTTCAAGGTGTGTGCCAATGTTAATCTTGCCATCCTTTCCATCTATCCATCACCAAGCCTTCCAACCTCCTATCCATTATCCAACACCCAATCCCCATTCTCCTCCTTTAATTCAAAGCTTTGAATAAGACCTTAGCTTCTACTATCATGCTAACATTTATAAGTCTAATTCCCATTCCCATGGTCTATTAGAGCACATATTTGAGGGATATTAGCTGTGAAACTTGATGCTTAAACCCTTCCTCCATCCCTCTATCATGCAAATATTATCTTTCATATCCATCTCCCTATCCATATACTATCTTCCATTTTCCTCTTATCATTCATGGTCATTATCCTCATTTTCATCTTTGATCTTGACAAGGTTAAGGATCTTCTTGAAAATCATGCATCTTATCCTATTCACTTCATCCAAATCTTCCATACCATATCCTTCATCATGCATCTTCTCTTATATTGCGGGGCATCTTGTTTCTTCAATTGGTCATCCCATTCCATCTTAAATGTCTTTGAAAAATCCAAAAAAATCAAAACAACATCAAAATCCTAAAAAAAAACATCAAAATCCAAAAAAAAATTAGAAAACATCAAAATCCAAAAAAATAAAAATATTTCCAAAATCCAAAAAAAAAATCAATAAATCATATGATTTCATCAATAAAATGGTCATGTCTCATCCTAGACTAGGGGCAAAATCCTGAATTCACTGGGGGTAACTTGTTTTGAGCTTAAATCAACAAACAAGCAACATCAAGACAACCTAGTGAAAACATCAATCATCATAAACATCAAGTTGAACATCAATCACAATCAATCAAATAACCGACCATCCAAATCAACATCGAAAAAAAAACAAATCAACTCTCATTGGATGATCTCTTATGAATCATTGTTTTGATCACTTTAACACTTATGTTCAATTGTTTTATCTTCACTGTTATCATTTCTCTAGAGTACCTTGATGATGTCTGGAACTAGAGGGGCTAGGAAGGAGAATGATATTTTCTTTGTCTGCTCTCTGTGAGTTAATCAATATTACTATACAAATTGTCATGAGACATGCTCTACAAAGTATTATTGATGACATTTCGAATTTGCATAGGAAAATGATTAATTCTTGCTTGTTTATGCAAGATATGCTCAAGTCATCTCGATCTCATTATACCTAGATGATTGTGCTATCTTGCACTATCAAATCTCAATGGAAGTTGTATGGAAGTTGTACTCATGTCATCATGGTCTACATTATACCATCGATGCTTGTACTAACTTTCAAAATATCAAAAGGCTCAATGATGATAAGTAAGCATAAAGTTGGCTCATAGAATGACAACAGTGTGTTGTTCATTTTGCATAGTTAAAATCTGCATGGTTAATATAGATGGCATCCATATTAGTTTGTGCACAAGCATTATCATATTCATCACATCTCATCTGCATTATCTCAATCAATCCATCCAATCATTTCTTCTCAATCAATTCATCCAATCCTTTCTTCCAATCTCATCTAATCAATCCATTCAATCTAGCACAAATCATTTAATCATACCTTTGATCTTGTTCCTAGATTTACTGCAAGCCTTGATCATCATCATCATCATCATCAGGATGTATCCTTCCCTATCCTTGTGTTGTTTTGGGATGTATCCTTCCCTCATCAACAACACTCTCATCATCATCATCATCATCATCGAGATGTATCCTTCCCTATCCTTGTGTTGTTTCAAGATGTATCCTTCCCTTATCAACAACACTCTCATCATCATCATCATTGGGATGTATCCTTCACTCATCAACAACACTATCATCATCATCATCAATCCATCTTGGCTTGTAGTTTGACTGGGGCATCTTTTAATCAATTATCGGGAGCTAAAACACTGCATCCCTCTCATTATCTGAATTTCATCATCAACTCAACATTTTTCTCATCATCAGTGATTTACCTCTTGAGGGGGCATCATCAATATTAGCTACATATCAGATTCAAATTAAAAGGCATATCAGGCATGTTTTTTTTAATCAGGGGCATATCAGTTAAAATTTTTCAACCAGGGGGAAAATCAAACACAACAAATTTCAAAAGTAGGAATATTTTCTTTGAAGCAATGCGTAAAACACATCACTTCAAAGAGGGGAAAACTGTATACATCTAAAAATGATCACAGTTAATCAAGCCTGTTAGTTAATTAAATATGAATTATTTAATTAATCTTCTAAAGTCATCGACATATAAATAAATTTAATTATTTATTTATATCGTTCACTTTCTAATTCTTCTAATTTAATTAAATAAATAAGTTTATTTAATTATTACCATATTCCATATTCCTCTTAATTAATTAAATAAATTTTATAATTTATTTATATTAATTATCATATGTTTGAATTTTAAATTCAAATAATATTCCTCTAAATACCTTTTTCACATTTAATTAAATATTCTGAATATTTAATTAAACATTTTCTAATTCTTCACCCTACATATAATTAAATATTCTAAATATTTAATTAGAAACTTTTCTCACTCTACATTTAATTAAATATTCTAAAATATTTAATTAGAAACTTTCTTCACTTCATAGTTAATTAAGTATTTTATATATTTAATTAAACACTTTTTTATCATCTTCTCACACATAATTAAATATTAAATATTTAATTATGGAAACTTCTAAAATATTTGTCACATGTAATTAAATAAATTTATTTATTTAATTGTGGGATTTATCTTCAACTACAAAACCAACTCATAACTAAAGATGACAAATGACAAGTTGCCTCTATTTTTGAGTGAAAGGTTTTGTGGGAAGGAAACATTTTCCATTATTCTCTCAACCTTCCATGTTTTTCTCAACTTCTAAAATCTCTCACCATTCATCTTGACAAGCTTTATTTCAACCATTGATCACATCATCCAATCATAAGCTTTTGAAAACTCTATAAATACCCCTATGAATCCAAGCATTGGTTACACACACATACACACACATTAGAGACATACGATTAGCATTTTAGCATTATTATTATCAGCTTTAGTATTCATAATTTCATAATTTTACATTCTAGCAATCATGTTAATCATATCTTAGCATAGCATGTATTCATCTTTAATCTCATTCTCTAGGAAGAATGTTTGTTGAGCCTAGCACATGATCTCAGAGCAAGCTAGAATCGACAAAAACACTAGAGATAGAGGACAATGGGACGTCATTGAAGAAACTATTGTTATTAAGAGTTTGTTTTAGTTTTTAATTAGTTTTCTTCAACATAATGTCTTATTGGTGTGTTGGATTTGTTTTTAATCTACATTTATTGTACACTTAAAATCCATCACACAACATCCATAGGAAATGTTGGCACATTATATATATTTATTAGAAAAACAATAGAGGAATATATATAATGGAAGCTTTAATAGATTACTGTAAACTAGATTATGTAGTGTAAACCATATGGAGATTTAAACAACTATAATTTTTTTTTACAATGAACAGAAAGCAAAACACATAACACAGTTTTTATGTGGAGAAACCCTTTCGGGAAAAAAATCCACCAAAGAAGAGATGAATAGTTGTATTAACAACAATGGTGTTTCACAATACAATCAATCTAACTCTTCTTCAATCCAATAACATCTATGTAACTGTAAAACATATCATGGTGTCTCCATCTCAACCCCTCAATATATAGACTCATGGGGGCTCAAAATACCACCATAAAACATTACCATGGGTCAAAACAAGGTTCAAAAATATCATTGTAAAAAATCCACTCGACCCCTTACATGCTAAATATGGTCTCTTACATGACATTACACCTTACAAGATGTCATAAGAAACCCTATAAAATAGGAGATTCCCTTACATGCGTCATAAACAATCAATAGCTATGCAAAGATTGTCTTATGTGTGTTATAGATGATTCTCATGTCCAAAATAATATCCCACTTTTAGCCCTTATAATTATCATAAAATATATCATAACATACTTAAAAATAGGCTTTCCATGTTATACCACTAAGTGGGCATCTTTTGACAACTAATAACATAATTTTCAAGGCACAAACATGTGACAAAAGTGCCAACTGAAAATCTCACGCCCCTTTTGATGCAGCATGATTATTTAATAACAAAAATGATATTTATTGATAGGAAAATGTAGAATAATAATAAATGAACAACTGAGGAATTTCCAAGGTTGAGACACCTTAATTACCAAGATTTTCCCACTTGTTGAATACCTTGCAAGAGCTAGGGGAATCACACCATCATGGAATCAACTAGATACAAGTAGCAAGGCCCATGGCCTTCCTGCACCAAGTAAATTTCTCTATGCTGACAAGTTTGGTAAGAACATCTTCAATATTCTCTCGTGTTTCAATCTTCTTCAGCTCAATCTGACCATTAGCAATGAACTCATGAATAAAATGATACTGAATATCAACATGTTTAGTTCGAGCATGATACATCAGATTCTTAGCCAAATGAATTGTACTTTGACTATCATAGTTAACTTGAACAATATTGCAAGAAAAACCAATACCTATACACAACCTTTGCAACCATACTACCTCCTTAGAAACATGGGTAGTAGCCATATACTCTACTTTAGTGGTGGATAAACCAAATGTGGCCTACCTTTTACTGATCCAACTCATTGCTCCTCCAAACAAATTAAACACATACCCACTGGTGGACCTTTGACTATCCAAGTCACTTGTCCAATCTACATAAAAAAATCATTGTATTTGCAATGACTTGACCACATTATCAGTACCATGATAAAGCAAATAGTAATCAAAAGTACCTTGCAAATATCTAAATACCCTCTTAACAAAAGTCCAATGCTCTTTACTCGAGTTAGACATAAACCTGCTTAGAACTCCCACTGCTTGGGCTATATCTAGTCTAGTACAAACCATTGCATACATCAAATTACTAATGACACTAGCATAAGGAAACTTAGACATATCCTCAATATCATCTTCAGAATTGGAACACATATCCAAGCTCAACTTAGTACCAACTGGAAATGGAATATTAATTGGCTTACAGTCATGCATATTAAACCTCTACAAAATGATGTCAACATACTTACTTTGACTCAACCAAAGCTTTTTGTTACCATGATCTCTTCTTATTTCCATTCCAAGAATGTATTTAGTAGTCCCCAAGTCCTTCATATCAAAGAACTAGAAAGTTGTTTCTTGAGTTCACAAGTCATTACCTTCTTGTTACCAATAAATAACATGTCATCAATATACAAGATAATAATTAAAATATGATCATCAATAACCTTAATATATAAAAAATGTTCCTTTTCACTCCTAAGAAATCTCAACTTCAATGTAAAAGCATCAAACTTTTGATACCAAATTCTAGGTGATTATTTCAAACCATACAAAGATCTTTTTAACCTGTAAAGAAAATTTTGTTTTCCCTTCACAACAAAATCATAAAGTTGTCGCATATAAATCTCCTCCTCAAGATCCCCATGCAAAAAAGTGGTTTTAACATCAATTTTCTCTATCTCAAATCACAACCAACAATAATAGATAACAAGAATCTAATAGAAGTTAATTTAGTGAGAGGAGAGAAAATTTCATCAAAATCAACTACATCTCTCTAGGAGTAGCCCTTAGCCACTAATCTAGCCTTATACCTTTCCAAGTGATCATTTTCTCTAGATTTCTTTTTAAATACCCATTTACATCTGATGGGCTTTCTTCCTTTGGGAAAATCAACAAGATCCCAGGTGTTATAGTTTTCCAATGCGATAATCTCCTCTTGCATATTCTACAACAAAGACTCATTTTCCTCTAAAGAGAGAGCTTCCTTGTAAGATCTAGGTTCATCGTTAGCACTTGATAAAACAAATATAAAACAAAAATCAAGTGGGCTATACCTATCAACTAGATTTCATTGTCTTGTGGATCTTCTGAGAATAGGAGTATGAGGCTCTTCTTGTTCTTGATCTTGCTCAGCCTCTTCCTGATTTTATTCCTCTTGTTCTTCGGTTTGATCAGTAACTTCTTCTGATTCCTCATCGAATCCATCTCTTTGTTCTTCTCAAGATGCATCTTCTTTCTTAATTTCAAAATGCACACTCTTTCCCTTATTCTTTTCTTTTGGTTGTTCAGGTATAGAAATAACGCTAAGCTCCTTGAAAATCACATCTCTAGAATAGATAGTTTTCTTAGTTAGAGGATTTCATAGCTTATAACCTTTAACATTATCACCATATCCACTAAAAATGCACTTTTCATCTTTAGGATCCAATTTAGTCCATTTTTCTTTAGGCACATGAACATAAACCTCACAGCCAAATACCCTTAAATGTGAAACAAAAGGTTTCTTACCTGTCCACATCTCATAAGGTGTTCTTTCAAGAGCTTTACAAGGAGATCTATTAATCAAGTAACAAGCAGTACCTGCAACTTTCGCGCAAAAGCATCTATCAAGTTGTGAACCACTTAACATGCTTATAGCTCTTTCCATGATCATTCAATTCATCCTTTCTGCCACACCATTTTGTTGAGGAGTGTACGGAGTAGTTTTCTGCCTAACAATTCTTGCATGCTTACAAAACTCATCAAATTTGTTTTAACAATATTCCCCTCCATTATCAAACCTTAATACCTTAATTTTATAATCTGATTGTTTTTCAACTAATGATTTGAATTCCTTAAACTTAGTGAAAACTTCATATTTATGTCGCATAAAATATAACTAGGTAAACATTATAAAATCATTGATAAAGGAGAAAAAATATCTAGATTTCCCAATTGATTCAACATCCACAGGGCCAAACATATTCATATGAATTAATTCCAATTTAACTTTAGATTTTATACTGCCAAAAGGAAATGATTTTATGTTTTTTTTACCAAACATAGAATGTTCACATAAATCAAAACTCTCACCAGAATAGGATAAATTGTCTAACAATTTTTTATTCAAAATATACTTTAAAGCAATCTCACTTATGTGACCCAATCTATGATGCCACAACATACAAGTGTTTTCAGATTTTTTAGTTACATATGCAAAGTTTACAAAAGTAGTGACTTCTAGCTTATACAAGGTTTCTTTTATTGTTCCTCTTGCTATGACCAAATTCCCTCTTACAATCTACAACAATGCTAATCAAAAGTCACACATATTCCCAAATCATTCAACTTCAAAATTGAAATCAGATTTCTAGCTACTTTAGGAACATGAAAAACACCAAGAAGGGTTTTAATCCTCCCATCATTGAAACACAACTTAACCTTACCCCTTCTGACAATTGCGTATGATGAGTTATCAACAAGGTTGATTTCACCTCTATCATATTTCTCATATGTGCTAAACTAGTCCTTGCGAGGAGTCATATGAAATGAGCATCCTGAATCAATTAACCAATTTTCATTAGTCATCACCTGAAGAAAATAAATCAAATCTTCATCACCTAAGTTCAAGGATTTCTCAGTGGAGGAATCAACTTGTTTCTTTTGACTTTTGCATTCCTTCTTCACATGTCCTCTTTCTCCACAATTCCAACATTTCACTTTGTTCTTCTTTCCAAGAATCTTAGATCTTCCCTTAGACTTATCCTTAGGTCCATTCTTATCTACTTTAGACCCTCTTTCTTTAGGCCTTCCTCTTATGTTGAGAGCATCACCTGTACTATCCATTGCCTTTTTCATCATTTGCCATAACAACAAAGTTGCCACAATAGCATCCATCTTTGGATCTTCCATATTAGCAGTGATAGCAAGTACAAAATTATCCCAAGATTCAGGTAAAAAATAGAGAAGCATAATGCATTTATCTTTTTCTTCAACATTAACATCAATACAGGCTAGCTGACTCAAAACCAAATTAAAAGAATTCAAATGCTTGGCTATAGATTCACCTTCCCTCATCTTAAGAGAAAACAACTTCTGCTTCAAGTAGAGTTTATTTACTAAACTTTTTTCTTGATAGATCTCACCTATCCAGTTCCATAAAGCATACACAGTATTTTCCCTTAAGACATTCAAGAGAACATAATTAGAAACACACAATTTGATAGTACCATGTTCCTTTTTATCTATCTTCTCCCAATCTTCATCAATCATTTTCTCGGGTTTCTTTTCATTTGTTACAACTAACCATTGATCTCATTCTTCAAGGAGATCCTCCATTTTTAGCTTCCACAACTCAAAACCAACTTCGTTAAAATTTTCAATATCCAAATGGTTAGAAGTTGTAGCCATGGTTAAACACAAAATACTGTACAAAATAGTTCAACAAAACTCCCACTAAACTCAAAAACCTTTGTTCTACCACCCAAAACATAGAACTGGTTAGGCTCTGATACCAAATGTTAGAAAAAATAGTAGAGGAATAGCTATAATGGAATCTTTAATAGATTACTGTAAACTAGATTATGTAGTGCAAACCATATGGAGATTTAAAAAACTATAAACAAAAATTGCAAAGAACAGAAAACACAACACACATCACAGTTTTTACTTGGAGAAACCCTTTCGGGAAAAAACTCCACCAAATAAGAGATGAATAGTTATATTGATAGCAATGGTGTTTCACAATACAATCACTTTAACTCTTCTTCAATCTGACATCTGTGTACCTGTAAAACATCTTATGATGTCTCCATCTCAACCCCTCAATATATAGACTCATGGGGGCTCAAAATACCACCATAAAACATTACCATGGGTCAAAACAAGGTTCAAAAATACCATGGTAAAAATCTATTTGACCCCTTACATGCTAAACATGGTCTCTTACATGACATTACACCTTCTTGCAAGATGTCATAAAAATCCCTATAAAATAGGAGATGCTCTTACATGCGTCATAAGCCATCAATAACTATGCAAAGATTCTCTTACGTGTGTCATAGATGATTCTCACATCCAAAATAATATCCCCCACTTTTAGCCCTTATAGTTGTCATAGAATCCATCATAATATCCTTAAAAATAGGCTTTCCATGTTATATCATTCAATGGGCATCTTTTGACAACTAATAGCATAATTTTTAAGGCACTAACATATGACAAAAGTGTCAACTCAAAATCTCACACCCCTTTTGATGGAACACAATTATTTAATAACATAAATGATATTTATCCATGGGAAAATGTAAAATAATAATAAATAAACAACTTAGGAATTGCCAAGGTTGAGACACCTTAATTCCCAACATTATTGTGGACCAAGAAATGCAAGTTTTTATTTTGTTACATATTACAATTAACAATCCCCATATATAGAAATGATTTGGAGAATGGAGAAGTTGAAAAGGTATGGAATGTGAAGGGGTAGAGTTTGTTGAACTTCACATATGCATCAATTGCAACAAGGGATGATACTTTCTATAATCAAATGTTGCAAAACATCTAAAAAATATTCTTAATCCTACAAAAAATAAAAAATAAAAAATAAAAAATATTTTAAAACATTTAATTTCATTAATTATTTTGAATTTAGAAATTTAAATATAAAATTTATAAAAATTGATAGTTTCATGAATTTTATTATTTTATATTATTTAATTTAAAAGAAAAAATAAAGTAAAATAACTGATAAAAATATAAAAATTCTAATAAAAAATTCTACTTTATGGAAAAGTTTTCTCAACCCATTCCAAACAGCCTGGAATTTGATGGTCTATTTGACCTTTTTTCAATTTTAAATCGTATATTACAGTTTTAAAATTTATTAGACTGTATAGTTTGACTTGCTATATTTTTATTATACCGTAAAAAATATTTATAAGCAAAATGTAATATAGTATTTTAATTTATAATATATATTATTTTATAATTTTTATTATAAAAGATAAATTAATATAGAATATTATAGAACCTTTTTGAATATTTTCTAATATGAATCTAGAAACTTTTGACATTTTTATAATAGTCACCATTTTTTTTATATTAATATATTTGATTTATAGTATTATTATAAAAATATATATTAATTTAAAATCTCTTCAAAATAGAATATAATTATGTTTAACTTTTAGAATACATTTAACAAGATTTTTTTTTTAATATGAACTTAGAAACTTTTGTTAATTGTTAAGTATAACAATAGATTTTTATATTTATTACTGATAATTATCATTGTTTTCTAATTTTTCAACATATTGCATTTATAAAAGATTTTATATAAAAATTCATAAATTAAACAATTTTTTTGATAGACATTCAAATGACTACACCGTCATAAAATTTTCATATAACAGATAAGGGTGACCATCAAATTCCAGGCCTGATTCCAAATACACCAACTGAAATCTTCTAACTATTTTTTTTTTTGAAACTTTACCGTATAACATTTTTTTTCGTAAAACCCCTTCTTGAAAATACATCATGAAACTCCATGAAACTCCAGGCTGACAGGTGACAGCGATCCCACGGGGACGGCATCGACAGTCCATTGCATTTTGGCATATATAAAAGAAATTATGACTGGACTTGGTCATAATTCCATGAACACAGACTTGCGTGGTGAGAGAGAATACGCATCGTTAATATATATAAAACAACAACAAAGTCGAAACGAGCCAAGTCACATTCAGTTTTTAATATCGAAGCTCGTAACACTCGTGCCATGACTTCTGCTATTTATAAACAAAATTTAATGGTAGACGAAGACGTGAAAAAGATGGATTCGAATGCTCTCTTTTTAAAATGGCGAGATGCGAGTAGAGTGGCGCTCCAGGACACACCATATGATTTCCACCGATACTACCCAAACTGTAGAAAACAAAATCGGTATGCTATTTCCACAGTCTAATAATATTATATCATAATAAAATATTTATAATTTTCTAAAATATTTCATATAATGTTAGACTTTGTTGATTTAGTTTAATTTTATATTTATAAGACTTTTAATTTTTTAAAAGTTATTATTTATTATAATATAATTTGTATGTAATAGAATTGAATAAATGAATATTATAGAGTTTTAAATTGAATAATTGATGTTGAATAAGAGTAGTTACTTGTCATTAGTGATGCAATGATTTTAAATAATTTTTTAAGTTGTTTTTTAATATTTTATAATTGATAATTGGACTTTGAAATTAGGCATATATAAATATATGAATCATGTATACAAATGGTGGATGAATAGAAAAGCTTAGTTGACACACATCTACATTCAATTTATTATGTGGCACATGATTTGTTCAATTCTTTATTTGTGATTTATTACATGCATACAACATGTGTAGGTTTTATAGAGAATTTTAGATCCATTGTCTGTCTTGGTTGAGCAACCCTTTGGCTAATATGCTGATGCACTAGGCTTTATGAATGATATCTAATTAGTCTAGCATGCACAAGTGAGTTTGGCTAACATTTTAGTTTTATTTTTGAGGCACTCTAGTAATTTGCTCATGATGTAAGTCATGGTTTGGAAAGTAACATTCATGATGACATAAATCAGTGCTCATGGGAGATCTTAGAATTTGGGTACTAGGAGGTGATATTTATTGAATCACCTCGAAGATGGTGTGAATTCATATTGTATGAGAGCTATATGAAGTATTTTCATTTTAAATTGTTAGTATGTTAATGATTGTCATTATGGGTGCACCAATGCCATGGTGGATGTTGATGCATAGTAGTGTAGACCTATGAGTATTGATCAATTGAAAAAGTTAGGCATGGCTCAAGGGTCTGCATTTTTGACATGTTTATAAGAGGAATTGTTGAATGCTATAAATTAGAGTTTTAGTAACTAAATATGTATCATTTGATGAATGCTTTGTAAATTTTAACTCTCTTTCAGTAATTTATTTTTTTAAGTGGATTGCATTGTAAGTAATTTTTTTTTTTGATTGATAATTAACTTAAATAAGTTATTATGGGAGTGGAAGCATAATAATGTGTTCCACTAGTAGCTCAATAGAAAATACATGGATTGAAATCCACATAAAAGACATCATGGTTTCATATAAGGGGGCTTTGATTAAAGGTTCTTAGATTGAGCAATGTTAGCAATTGTATGGTAACACATGGTATTGCATGGTGGCAAACCTTTTATCTATGGGCCTTTGATCAAAGCCCCTTTTTGAGCTTATAAAGCAAGTTTGGCCAATTATTTTATTAAAGTCTACAAGAAGGATTTTGAATTGACTTTGAACTTGTTGAAACCACTCCTTATCACATATGAACTTCATCTTCTTGTTCTCCCAACTACCTTTCCAAGTATTTCTTTATTCTTCTCTTGTTTTTTTCCTTTTAGACTGTGGGAATTAGTGATCCACCCTATAACTTCCAATGCGCTTGGTAAAATTTTTACTGTGACCGTTGACATTGGCATGCCACACCCTCTGATACCACACGAATGGAGGGATTGGACCACATGACCTCTTGCTTGCAACAAGATGCTTTAGCCAATTAAGCTAAGACCCCCACTCCCTTTTCTTATGTTTTTGAGTTTTTTTTATTAATTTACTATTTTAAATTTTTAAATTTTTCATTTATATTCTCATAATCTATATAATGTTGAATATTTATACTATAATTCAAATTATAAAACTAATAAGATCATTAAAATGACTAAAATTTCATAACAATTGCAATTTCTATTATATAATTTTTTTAAATATAATTTTATATTAATAATATTATAATAGTGAATTTCCTTATCATTCATTAATATGATAATTAATTAGAGCAAGATAATCAATGGGGTGTAGGTTTTGTAGGAGGAAAAAATTTTCGGAACACCAAGAGCCAAATGGAAGGTGAAGATTTTAGAAGTTGAGAACATGGAAAGTATGAATCAATGTTGATTTAGAGAACTAGATAGAAAGATGAAATTTTTTGAAGTAGGAAAAGGAGACATAAAAGTAATGTGAATGTTAAGATACATTAATTTTTATTATTTTTACATATTAAAATAAAATATTTGGATGACTAAAAAAATTCGGGTTTTTGACAAACAAGTAGGAGGTATATTTTTCAGTATATCAAATTAGGATAATTATTTCCATATTTAATGTAATTATTTTTGAGTCAAACTTATTGATTCATATTTCATGTTCACATTAATTCATCTTGCATGAGTAGTGATTTATACAAGCTTATCTTTCATGGAGAATGAATGACCAATTTAGTACTCATTGCATCTAGGTAATGCTCACAAGGATAAAGCACTATAACTTCCTAAGAGGTCACCCATTCGAATAGTACTCTAACTCAAGCATACTTAACCATGGAGTTTCCCTCCAAATCAAGATGACATAGTTTTCTACCTCCATTTGCAAAACTTTCAATAGTTGTTGTGCCTTATAATTCATTCATTATAGAGTCTCATTAATTCATCCATTGATAAGTAAGAGCATTTTCTATTGTTTGTCAAATTATGATTTTTTATATTATATTTTTTATATCATATTTCAACTACATAATTTTTAAATAAAACTTATTGACCAACATTTGATGAAGAATGATTCACATAAATCCATCTCTCTAAAAAAGATAAATAATAATATTTAGAGTACCATATAAACCAAAAAAATTATCTTAATAATCACCTATCCAACTAAACTAATTCACAAACCAAAAGAGAGTTTCGGATTTATTCAATTATAAATTTTAAGAAATGAAGAAGGTAAATCCATTCTAGGGATAGAAAGGGTATTTTTTTGGTATACTAAATCAGTGCTTTCATTGCAGGACTGATGACAAGAGACTTCTGTAGCTTACCGCTCAGCTCAGATGTCTACCACTACAGAATTGTGCAGAAATAATTCAATCCCGCGATCCGCTGTTTTATCAACTAATAACATTTTACAAAGACTTTTTGTGCATACAGGAATTACTAAACTACAGTTTACACGGATGGTTTATACTCACAGGAATCGTTATTCAACAAGACAGGGGAAAATGCCTCATACAGAAGAGAGGTCGATCTTAAGCAGGGCTTATATAACTCTATCTCTGTGTCCATTACTACTTGTTCACTTTTAAACAGATAAAGATAATCTTCGACTGCATGCATACTCGGCATCACTTATCCAACAATCTCTGTGTCGATTACCACTTGTTCACGGCTGTCGTTTGTGTTTATGGGCACCATCAATATTTCGACGACCCGACTCATGGAAGGCCTCTTATTCTTGTCCTGATTAATGCAGGACAATGCTGTTTTCAAAACCCTTTCCATTTCCACCTTTGATTTCCACTCCATATCTCTCCCTCCTAATTTCGGGTCTACCAAGTTCTCTGTCCACGTATTTTCTCTAACATTGTCAAAAGCCCATTGCACAAAATTACTCCCAGAAACATTAAATTCCGCAGCCTTCCGCCCGCTAACTAATTCCAAGAGAAGAATGCCGAAACTGTAAACGTCTGCCTTGGCTGTGATTGGAAGGTTCATTGTCCACTCGGGCGCCAGATACCCTCGTGTCCCACGTATTTTAGAGAAGGCGAGAGCACTAATCTCCTTCTCATTTTCATGCCCCTTGTCTACCAGCTTTGACAATCCAAAATCTGAAACTTTGCCATGAAAGTGCTCGTCTAGAAGAATATTCTCTGGTTTGATGTCGCAGTGGAGAATCCATTCCAGGCATTCCTCGTGCAGATAGGCCAGCCCTCTCGCAGTGTCCACTGCAATTTGAAATCGTTTGCTCCAGTCTAAAACTCTTGAGCTGTCTTGGGTAAACAAGTAATTATCCAGAGAACCATTCTCAACATACTCATAAACTAACAGCCTCTGCTCACCCTCGGCACAATACCCAAGCATTTGAACCAAATTTATGTGATTCACTCGCCCAATCATGCTCAATTCTGCCCGGAATTCATCTTCTCCTTGAGACACTCCTTCCAATCGCTTCACCGCTACCAATTTATTTTCGGGGAGGAGGAGACCTTTATACACACTCCCAAATCCCCCCTTTCCTACACTGTCCTTGAAATTTTGAGTCGCTCGTTTAAGCTCCGAAAACTTGAACCTTCTAAGTCCTCCAGGAACGGCAGAGTAACCTTGGTAATTATGGACACTAGGACTCTGAAATATCCGGAACAGAAACCCCCATCCGAGAGCTATGCAAACAATCTCTGTAATCCCAATAGCCGAAACAATAGATGCGGTCACAGTGACTATCTGACTTCTTCCTCTTTTCTTTGAAACACCAGACGAAATATTTTGTTGTTGCAGTTGGGGTTCAGGGGAACATTGTGATGAGCCCGATCGCATCAACATCAACATAGATGAGACATTTTTCGCCGAAGAATCGCTGGCAGATATTTTAATGTACATGTCACGGGTTACCCCAAGAGATTGCAATCCACTGATAAGAAGGTACTTTGGGGAACATTCCCCTGTGCCGCTTGTTGTGTAAGCAAAGCCTAAACAAAAGCAATCATCCATGCAGATCTTTCTGCACACTTCCAACGTCATCCCATATCCATGCCCAGATCGCTCATAGCCATAATAATCTGTGTAAGGAAGCCGAAGAAACTGAGCACTATTTGGGGTGCAGGAGAAATTCTGAATGAGCCGGCAACCTTTGAACCAGTCTTTTGAGTCTTCCATTTCAAAACCAGGCGGGCACACGCACGTGGGCTCTGGTGTGTATATGCACACACCGTTGAATCCACAGAGGCCGTGGACGTCGCACTGCTTGGTAAGGGCAATCCATGTAATCTCCCAGTTGAGATTTCGTGAGTCCAGACTGTATAATCTCAGGTTTCCGTCAACATCCAGTGTCAATCTTCTGTGGGGGCCTTCTCCATAATCAGAGGCCTTAAAACTGAACATATCGCTTGATGTGAAGCCACCGGATCGATCAAGAAAAGCCAGGCGACTAATGTTATAAGTAGTTCTGCCGATATCAAATACACCATATGCAGTATTCCCTTGAGGCGGCCAATACTTGCTGGACAGATTCAGACCTTCATAAATGAGCCCAAGATAATTGTCATCGTTGAAGTAGAAGCGGTAGTAGCCAGATTTATAATTACCCACCTCCATTCTTGAGATAAGGTTACTATTCTTTGTGAATATTTGCCCGGGAAGCAGCGTATCAGTGGGAGAATCAAAGCTTTGCCATACTATTTGTTTAGAATCGCTGCGCAACACCAGATTTCCTGTGTTGAGAAGCACAGCTTCCTTAACTGCAAGGGCTTTGGTGTTAGTTCTCCAGATGGGGATTCCGCCTGCATCCACCAGAAGGAGGTCGCCATCTTTAAGAAAACGGAGAGAGGAATCCCGTCCATTGACGGGTTGATCTCTGTTTGCCATCCACACCACCGTCTTGGGTATGGGCGTACGAGAATACCATACAGCCAGATAATAGGCGTTGATGCGCACATTATAAAATCCAGCAGAAAATGTGCCATCAGGAGACACCAGGATAGTTTGGGTTTCTTGCGGTGAGGGAGAAGAATATCCTAATCTCAGCCCATCTAGTCCATTACTTTCTTTCCCAGCGATAATGGAACTGTAAATTAGCACAGAAGCCAGCCATAGACGGAGAATAAAATGAACAGAATTCTCCCATCCTGCACATTCCATTGTTATATGAGTAGTAATGGTCAAGCATGCGGCTAAAGAATCATTTAAGAGCCTCAAAGTAAATAGCCGGGCGCGTTGGGGATTCCAAATTTTTAAACAAAAAATAATATGCTGGGTAACTTGTTCAGGCCTCAAAATGGAAAACATCAAGGGGGCTTGAAGCTGACATTTCTTGACCAGGACAAGCCAATTCTACCCCGGTGGGAAACCGAGACTTGAACGTTTTTGTGAACCAGATATCCATGCGACTTGAACAAGGCATTCTTGACCAGACACCCATGTGATATGAACCAGAGAATTTGAGACCTCGAAATAGAGATTAAGACTTTGAAACATGTTTTTATTTTAATGCAATTGTTGTTTTTTCTTTCGGTAAAGTCTTCGTTACGAATACGACTACAAATGTTTATATTCTAATTACACATTTAGTGAAACCAATTCCGAACGAATGTCATCGTTAAAGCGGAATAACGACGGACTAGCAGTAGAGTCGTTCTTATCTAAGGCAAGGCTTCAGAAAATTTTAAATTAACAGTCCGTAATTTTTGTCCAAGACGACAAACGAAATCTTCGTCGAACACTCAGTACTTTCTTTTGGGTTTTAGTTGAACTCTCTGTATTTTCCTTTCGGATTTTGACCACGTCTAGGTGGGAACTAGATGATGCGGAGCTGATTCGTGGTGTCGTTATGGTGCACCCGCGACTTATTTGGTAATGTTTTTCTTTATAATTAAGACTACATGTTCATATTATCAAATATAATGTTACTTTATGCGAGGTATTTTAAAAAAGAAAAGAGATAGATAAAAAAAAAACAGAAAAGAAAAAAGATAAATCAATAGTCGTGCATTAATTTATAATAGTTATACATTAAATCATGTTTTTGTAGCATGTCGATGTGGTATCATATGATTTTTGTTTTTTATATTTAAATACATTTCTTTTAATTATGAGTACTCATGATAAACTGTAACAACTTTAAAGTCACAATTATCAATGCTATACTATTCAAAATAGTAGACAGTAAATCAATAAATGCTATCACAACTATTGGAACATGCTTAGCTATTAGATCCTCTCCCTAACTTTTCTTTACATAATCCTTCATAAGAGGTATTTAAACTTGCATTATTCTTCTCCAAATGTTGCACATTTTTACTATAACAATTTTTCTTTACATTCCTTTATTAATTTTTTTAATTAGTTATGCAATCTAGTTTTTTAAGAAAGGAACATAATAGCTTTGAGGGATTGGGGTGGTTGTATGGGATGTCATACAGGCACTCCAACCTGCTCAAGTACATTAAATGGTTGTATTGTAGCTTTGCATTAATTGCTAGCTTGCAATTTTACTAAATTTCATATAGTAGCATTAGTAGAATTGTTAGCTTGCTCAATCAACAAAGTTGTGATTGTATAAATTGGGGCTACTACTTCTTCAAGTTGTATTGTGGCTTTCCATTGATTGTTATCTTGCAACTTTACTTCTTCCTATAGTAGCAATAGTGGAAATTTTTTGATTAAAAATGTAGGGAAAGGGCTCTAATCTTGAAAGTTTAAAATGTATCAAAAGCATTTGAGGAAACAACAAAGGGTCACATATGCCTAGAGAAATAATAAGGGTACACAATCCTGAAGAAATAACAAGGGCACACAAGCCCAAAGAAACATCAAAACAACAAAAACCAGAGAGCACAAGAAACTTAGCATAGGAACTGACTAACAGATCAAGTCCCATTCCTCCTTATCTTTTTGTTCAACATCATTGTTAACCTACATAGTCTCCTCCAAATTACCTTTATTCCACTTATTTTTCTATTTGTTAATCTTCAAACGACCAAAGACAATACCTATAACAACCTTCTCCGCAATGCCATGAGTTAGCTTAATAATGTTAGGAAGGGTATTTTCTAGAAAAGTAAACCTATCATTAAGACTATTAGATACAAGATTTTTAAGCTCTAGCACATGATTTTGTAGCTTCATTATGACCTCCATTTCTTTAATATTAGTGTTGTGTGTAGGACTATAAGGAGGGCAAGAATCCTTCATGTCATTAGTATTGTCCATAGGGTCGGGGAAGGAGGGATAGAATAATTTTGCATCTTAGGGGCCACCTCAAAAGTATGGTCATACCCCATATAGAACTTATCATCATCCTCCACATCAACATGTTCCTCATTAGGTTCATTGCCATGCATCCCATCCAGGTCATGGTCTAAGTAATCCTCCTCTAAGCCCTCCTTAGTTTGAGGGTGGAACTCCTCTTCATCTGACTCATCCTACTCAATCATCTCTTGAATTTGTATTTCTTTATAAGTGTTAGGGTTAGCAAGGGAGAGGGATTTAGCAAGTCTGGTAGACCTTTTCCCACCAGATGCTTTAAATTATGTAGGAGTAGACTCCATATCCAAATTCTCCAACCCCTCAACATCATATATTTATGTAGCATCACCATCATCTAGATTGGGGCTTTTAGCCTTCTTAGCATAATTGCCATGTTGAACTTGTCTCATACTTTGGAGGGGAGGGGATTTTCTTTTCCTAGTAGGTGAGGTGTTAAGAAGCTCAAGTTGGAGGGTAGGGATCACAATAGGGCCCTTACCCTTATGGCTCGAACCCACCTTTCCAGTAGAGTAAGGTTTAGGTCTAGCAGTGGTAGGGGGGACCTATAGGGTTTTTCTTTAATAAGCTTAATTTTGACACCATAATAAACTTTATGATTAGAGGAGGGGGGACATGCCAGATAATATTTGTAAAGGGCCATGATAAGGCCTTGGTGTAAAGGAGGGTAGGCACCTTTAAAAATGTAAGCTTCAAGAGAGGTAAAAAGAAAGAAGGGATATTTGTTTTCTTACCATGGCAGAGGTGATTTGGAATTGGAAATTGATACCCATGCAAAAAATTTAAGTGGTCTTTGAGGGTAAAGTACTTCATGCAATATAGACTCATGAGGTCCCAAGGAGCTGGAAGCTTCTTGAAACTGTAACCATTTTGAAATTGAACAAATTTATCTTTCTCTTTAAAGAAGTCATCAATGAACATCTTGTAATTTTCATGTCCCATTTTTTCAACCTTATACCCTCATAAGAGAGACCCGTGGATTTGGCAATCAGCTTGTTAGAAACCTTAAAATTCACATTAGTAATGGTGACTAATCATTTAGTCCAAGAGTTAACAAATTTGGAAGTTAATTGTCATTGTAGCCCCATATGGTCTCAAAAAAAGGCATGAAACCACGTCTTTGGAAGAGATCCCAAAGCACAACATTCTACTTTAGATCCTCATAGGAGATAGGTTCCACGTAGAGTCTTGGACCACCCATCTTACCATGTGTATACACCCACCCGAGACACAGGAGAACCAAGAAAGCCAAAGGAAGGAAATGGGGAACAAACATAGTAAAACCTTTAACCCCTTTTCTGAAAATTTCAATGTTCTTTTTGGAATTCAAGTGGTATTGTAAATAGCAAGAAATCTTAATTATTTTATTGAAGGATCACCCATAGTGGAATTATAAGGGTTATCATAACACATAACCCCTACCATCTTGTTGTGAGAAACTATAATGACAACATTAATGATAACAAGAAGGAGAGATCCCTTCAAACAAGCAAGAAGAGGGATTCACATGAGCGGGATATGGATATCCAAGTTCTATCTAGGAGTGATCTGCCAGTTGTGAGCTAGGTTAAGAGTAACAACCCTAAAATAAATACTTTCCATATAATTAGTAAAATAATTACAAGAAAAGTTAGTAAAATTTTGTGAGATATAATCCCTCGTAAGAGCCTTAGGGATATTATTATTACAATCCATGTAGATGTCATTTCCCAAAGTAGTGGAAAGAATAAGCCACAACAAATGAATGATGACAACTAAGCAAAGATTTCCCAAAACATATGGAAAATCCACCGTCACCACAACCAACCTTATTAAAGTGAGTAGTCATATCAAGGGGGGCAAGTAATTGTCAATTCTATCCTAGGAAAGAATGTTCTAAAAGGTTCCTAGGATAGTTGAATTTGAATTCTAATAAGACCACTCAACATATAGTAGACCCAGGTTGCAAGACAAGTCTGCAACACCATTACCTTTCATGAAGATATGGCCAATTTTTACTTGATGAAAACCTTTAAGGCCCTTCCTATAATTTTCAATTATACTATATATCTTCCAAGGAGGGAGCTTGTTATTGAGGATAAGACTCACAACAAGTTGGGATTCACCTTCTATTTCCACCTTAAGTAATCCCAACCATAGGATATGCTTAATCACCCACTAGGCCGCCATAGCTTTAGCAACAATGTCAGAGATAATAATGTGGTGCAGGAGCACCTTGGCTTAACTCCAGTTTGATTATGTTGCAATTTTGGCTTGTACCTGACCTTAGCCAAGTCAGGATTGTAGTGTGCTTAGTTTGGAACATTAGAAGGTCTTGGTGGAGTGTGGGGAGTTAGTCATTAGGACTAATTTCATCTTAGTGAATCATTGTTCATAAATGTTGTTTTATTTAGCTTTGGACAGTTTGTGTTGGAAGGATGAGCTTTAAATGTATTATCACCACATCCTCATTGTTTGAAGATGCCAAGAGGCAGTTAAGATGTTGGTGGCTCGTAATCAAGGTGTTAGAGGTCCAAAGATTCGGGATCATGACATAGTGGAAGTTGCAAAATGTTGTTGTAAAGTTGCATGGCAATTTTTGTGGAATTGCATGCAACATTGCTATATTGGATTCCCTTGAAATCAGGGATGTGGAGTCGAGCAACTCCCCTTGAATGATGGAAAAGACATCTATGAAAATGTGTGGCTCGTAGTAAGCAGTCAGTTATCATTGTAAACCAATTTTGGTGTGAAGGAATAGAAGGAAGTTTAGCAGATTTCTATGTTTTTCCCATGTGTTTTGCAAAACAGAGCTATCATAGGCGTGGTATACTCTGAATTAGCACTGTATCTATGTTCTTAGAATAGATTTGATTCACTTTCATTTTGTATTCAAGTGGAGTAGAGTAGAGTTGTTGATTTGAATCCTTAGATTAGAGTTTAAAGGGTTTGTAATTCCAGTTTTGAGCAGTCAGTCAATAAATGGCTCCCCCATGAAATCTGACCACAGAGTTTTCCTGAGTTTGGATGGAAATGATAGGGGAGCCATGCCTTTGTACATATTTAGCAGTAGGGGATCCAAAGAGCCAAGCAAATGTTTTTAAACTCAAACCCTAGGCGAGCTAGGACTGCCCGGTTAGGGAATTGAGAGTGAAAATTGAAGAACTTAGGCAGGGGAAGGGACTTTTGTACGGAATCTGTACGGTGTCAGGGAGGTTTTAGTCACATTTTAATAGGTTAAAAGGATTGAAACCTCAACCAATCCATAAGAGATAGATTTGAAGGAGAAAGAGTTAAAACCCTAGGAATTAGGCCTTTTAGCCCTAATCCTCCTTGATTGTAGGAATCAACTGTACGGTATAGACAAAGGCTTGAAACCCTATGAAAGATTTAAAGGCCTGAAAAGGGTGTCTGGAAATGAAATTTAATTGATAGGTTGTTTGTCAAAATTGAGCAAGAAAATCCAAAAATTGACTGGTAAGGACTAGTAGGGAATAGGCCTCTTCAAGGTAAAATCTTGAGATCGGGTAGATTGAGGATTGAAGATCCTTCAAGATGTATTCAAATGAATGTGAAATGCAAGAAAACAATGTCTTTAACACCCCTGCAAGCAGTTCAAGCAAGTTGATGAAGTTGGCATCTAGATCCTTCTAGGTGTTGAGAAGAAGAATGCAATTTCAAATGGTGTTGGTCTTCCTAAGTTAAGCACAAGTGGAAAACTCTTTGAGAAGAGTTGGAGCAGGGCTTGGTTAATCACCCAAGCTCAACAAGAACCATTGGTAGCAGGTTCCAAGAAGGAGATAGTGAAGGAGTCTCTAAAAGATTGTGCAAGCAAGCTTGGGTTCACCATACACCATATTGGTATCAGATGCAGGTTTGATTCAAGGCTTGTGATTGATGTTGAAGCCCACTGAGTCAGTAGGAGAGAACACACCAGAGGAAAGAACCATGGTGACTAATGCAGAGTTAGCTAAAAAGGTAGAAGAGCAAGAGGAAGATAACCGGTTGCTAAGAGAAATGTTATCTCAAGTGGAGAAGCTCTTGGATGAAGTCCGTGAGGCAGCAGATAAAGTGAAAGAAAAGATAGAGCAAAAGGAAGAGCAGGAAGCCAAGGAAAAAGAAGAGGATTTGGAGGAGGAAGCTCCAAAACCTGACCTTATTCTTGTTGAAGAACCCTTGATAAAGGCATTGCAGGCCTTAAGTGGTAAAGCATTGGAAGGAGTGCCACTATTTAGTGGACAAATGGACCCTAATTCAGTTGTAGACTAGATTGAGAGCATTGAAAATCACTTTGAATGTGATGGAATAACAGAGGCGCAAAAGGTAAAGGTGGCCAAGTCAAGGTTGAGAGGAGCAACTCTCACATGGTGGAAGTTTGTACAATCTGAAAGAGAGAAAGAAGGCAAAGGTCCCATAGTTTCATGGAGAGGAATGGTAACTAAGATAAGGCAGACCTATCTACCTGATGATTATGAAGTTCAGTTGCATAGGAGAAGACACAATCTTAGGCAGAAAGATATGGATGTCCAAACATACACTGAAGAGTTTCAAAAATTGTGCCTAAGATCAAAGGTGGTTGGAGATGAGAGCATCAAGTTGGCAAGGTACTTAAATGGACTTATATGGTCTATTCAAGAAGACATGAGCCTAGTAAACTTCAAAATAGTCCACCAATGCTATCAAATGGCTTTGAAAATAGAGGAGAAAGGCAAAAAGAAGCAAGAGCAAAATCCCAAAAGTAGAGGTAAAGGGAAAGACAACAGAGGACAAAGAGGAGGTTATGGTGGAAGGAGTTCAGAACCAAGGGCCCAAGGAGAAGTCAGATACTCTGAACAGCAAGAAGGAAGCTCTAGTAGAGGTGGTAGAGGAAGAGGCTCCAGCTCCAGAGGAAGAAGTTGTGGACAAGGAAGAGGTAACTACTTCACCAACATGAAATGTTACCACTGCAATCAATTGGGACACCCGGCCTATAGATGTCCAGAGAAAGGTAGTACTTCTCATGGAGGAGATAAGAGAACTAACCTGGTTCATGATGAGACAGCTGCAACAGATAAACATCCTGAAGTGCCATTGAATTCAAAGGAAGGTGAGAACCTCATGATGAGGAGAACTTTGATCAAGGAACCAGTTAAAGAAGAGCCAAGCCAAAGGAGGTCCTTGTTTAGGATAAAGTGAAAGATGATGGGGAAAGTGTGTAAGGTCATCATTGACTCAGGTTCTACTAACAATATTGTGTTAGAGGAGGCAGTCAGCAAGCTAAAGTTGACAAGGATACCCCACAACAATCCTTACAAGGTCACATGGCTCAATAAAGGTCAGCATGTCTTGGTGAATGAACAAGCATGGGTGGAGTTCTCAATTGGTAGGTACAAGGACAAAGTTTTGTGCGATGTGTTACCTATGGATGCATGTCACTTGCTCCTAGGTAGGCCATGGCAATTTGACCCCCAAGCTGTGCATGATGGAGCAAAGAACTCATATACTTTCAAGAAAGACAAGGTAACCTTCAAAATTTAGTCTTTGCTAGAAGATACAGAGGTGCAGACAGTAGGTTCTAAACTGCTCATGGTTGGTCGAAAAGAGTTCTTTGAAGCCTTGGAAGAAGGAGAAGAGCTACTACAAAGATGACTGCCGCATAGAGGTGATAAAAGAGAAAGCAACAAGCAAGAGTTACCTAAGGAGATACAGAATTTGTTGCAGACCTATGAAGGTATAGTAAGTAGTGGTCAATCAGCAACATTACCTCCTAAAAGAGCCATAAGTCATAGGATAGACTTGATACCAGGAGCTACCCTTCCAAACAAAGTAGCCTATAAGATGACTCCTCAACAAAATGAGGAAATAGCTAGGCAGATTCAAGAACTTCTCAACCAAGGTCTCAGTAGGAAAAGCATTAGTCCATGTGCAACGACTCATCTTAGCAATTTCTAAAAGGAGGAGAATGGAGGCATTGTAATCGATTCCAGGCAATAAACAAGTGAGCAACTATCGTATAGGTTCCTATCCCTAGGATTGAAGAGATCCATGATTGTCTAGGTGGCTTAGTACTATACCAAGATAGATTTAAAGAGCAAGCACCAAATTAAAATTAGGATACATGAGGGGAGATGAGTGGAAAACAGCCTTCAAAACCAATGAGGGTCTATATGAGTGGCTAGTTATGCCATTTGGACTATTTAATGCCCCCTCTACATTCATGAGACTCATGAATGAAATCCTCAAAGACTACATTGGAAAATTTGTAGTGGTGTATCTTGATGATATACTAATCTATAGCAGAACAAGAGAAGAGCACCTCCAACATATAGAGTTGATTTTCAAGAAGCTGCAGGAGGAGAAGCTGATGATCAATCTGGAAAAGTGTGAATTCATCAAAACAGAGCTGGTGTACCTTGGATTTGTGCTATCACATGGCAACTTGAAGATGGACATCAGCAAAGTGGAAGCCATCCTCAATTGGCCTACTCCAAAGATAGCAACAGAGGTAAGAAGCTTCCATGGTCTTGCTCAATACTATAGGAAATTCATAAGATAGTTTAGTGCTATTTGTGCTCCTATGTTGGATACCATTAAAGGAGGAATGAAAACCAAGTTTGTATGGAATGAGCAAGCTAACAAGAGTTTTGAGTTGCTGAAGGAAAAGATAGCTACCCAACCTGTTTTGGTGTTGCCAAGCTTTGAGAAGTTATTCACCATTAAATGTGGTGCAAGTAATGTAGCAATTGGTTTTACCTCACCAAGAGGGTAGAATCGTGGCTTTCATTCCTTTGGTGAAGCTATGAAGCTTTCAAGAAGAAGTATTTTTCCTATGACCTTGAGATGTATGCATTGGTCCAGGCTCTAAGGAAATGGAGGCATTACTTGCTTCCCAAGGAATTCATAGTGTATTCAAACAACCAAGCACTTAGTTTCCTAAATTCACAAGAGAAGTTGAGTCACAGACACATGAAATGGGTGGAGTATCAAAGCTACACTCTACAATATCAAGCACAAGAAAGGGCTTCCAACAAAGTGTATGTATGCCTTGGAGCGTAAGGGTCCCTCGCTAACTAAGAAATATGTATTTGAAAAGCATGGAATAGACTGTTTCTAAGGAACTATATGCAGATGATGAAGACTTTGCAGATATTTATAAGGTATGTGCTTAATACAAGAATCATTTCCATAGAAAATATGCTGAATATACTTTGCAAAGTGATCTTTTGTTTAAAGGCAATCAGCTATGTGTTCCTAGAGGTTCTATTAGGGAAAACTTGATACAAGAAAAGCATAATGGTGCATTGAGTGGTCATTTTGGGATCACCAAAACTCAGGAACTAGTTCAAAGGTTTTAATATTGGCCAAGGATGAACTTAGATGTTAGGAGGTATGTGGAAAGTTGTGTAGTGTGTCAAAAGGCCAAAGGTACTTCTTCAAATGCAGGCCTATACCAGCCACTGCCTATTCCTACTAGGCCATGGGAATGTTTGAGTATGGACTTTGTAGTTGGTTTACCCAAGACAAGGCAAGGTATGGATAGTGTTTATGTGGTTGTAGACAGATTCAAAAAAATGGATCACTTTGTGCCATGCAAAACAACCAATGATGCCAGTCAAATAGCCTCTCTTTTCTTTAAAGAGATAGTAAGGATTCATGGATTACCAATGAGCACTGTATTAGACAGAGACACCAAGTTTATGAGTCATTTTTGGAAGACTCTTTGGCAAAGAATGGGCACTAATTTATCCTTTGGATCTGCATACCATCCCCAAACTGATGGTCAGACCGAAGTTGTGAATTGGACACTTGGAAATCTCTTAAGATGCTTGACCAAGGAGTATGGTCAACAATGGGATCAGTTGATTGGGAAAGATGAATATGCCTATAATGACATTGTAAATAGATCAACAGGGAAGAGTCCCTTTGAAATTGTTTATGGACTACATCCTAGAGGTGTTTATGAGTTGAGAGAGTTGAAGGATGGAGTCAAGGGAAGTGGATATGCTGATGACTTTGCCTATGTAATGCAGGAGATCCATGATACAGTCAGAAAAACACTGGCAGAAAACACCATGAAACATAAGATTAAGGTGGATGAGCATAGGAAAGAAGTCCAATTCAATGTTGGAGACCTAGTAATGGTGCATTTGAACAAGTCTAGACTGTAGAAAGGAGTTCCTCATAAGCTGCAAATGAAGAGGATAGGTCCCTATCCTATCTTGGAGAAGTATGGAATTAATGCATTCAAGGTCCAATAACTAGATGACAGTGGACTGTCCCCTATTTTTAACATTGTAGATCTAGTGCATTACAAAGGACCACCACAAGACTTGGGTCAGACCCTCCATGAAGTTAGTCAAGATGTAGAAGAACTTAAATTGCCTACTGTCATAGTCAAACAAGCTGATAAAATATTGGATACCAGGGTCTATAAGAGGACTAGAACCAAGGAGTACAAAGAACATCTAATCCAAAGACATGGACAACTTGTAGCTGATGTAGTGTGGATCAAGGAGGTAGAGTTCAAGAAGTTGGGCATTGATCTCAACTTGCTCAACCCAAGGATGGATTGAAATTTTCTGTTTTGGGGAGGATGGTGCAGGAGCACCTTGGCTTAACTCTAGTTTGATTATGTTGCAATTTTGGCTTGTACCTAACCTTAGCCAAGTTAGGATTGTAGTGTGCTTATTTTGGACCTTAGAAGGTCTTGGTGGAGTGTGGGGAGTTAGTCATTAGGACTAATTTCATCTTAGTGAATCATTGTTCATAAATGCTGCTTTATTTAGCTTTGGATAGTTTGTGTTGGAAGGATGAGATTTAAATGTATTATCACCACATCCTCATTGTTTGAAGATGCCAAGAGGTAGTTAAGATGTTGGTGGCTCGTAATCAAGGTGTTAGAGGTCCAAAGATTCAGGATCATGACATAGTGGAAGTTGCAAAATGTTGTTGTAAAGTTGCATGGCAATTTTTGTGGAATTGCATGCAACATTTCTATATTGGATTCCCTTGAAATCAGGGATGTGGAGTCGAGCAACTCCCCTTGAATGATGGAAAATACATCTATGAAAATGTGTGGCTCATAGTAAGCAGTCAGTTATCATTGTAAACCAATTTTGGTGTGAAGGAATAGAAGGAAGTTTAGCAGATTTATGTGTTTTTCCCGTGTGTTTTGCAAAACAGAGCTATCATAGGTGTGGTATACTCTGAATTAGCAATCGTATCATGTTCTAGATTATATTTGATCTAATTTCATTTTGTACCCAAGTTGGAGTAGAGTAGATTTGTTGATTTGAATCCTTAGATTAGAGTTTAAAGGGTTTGTAATTCCAGTTTTGAGCAGTCAGTCAATAAATGGCTCCCCCATGAAATCTGACCACGGAGTTTTCCTGAGTTTGGATGGAAATGATAGGGGAGCCATGCCTTTGTACATATTTAGCAGTAGGATATCCAAAGAGCCAAGCAAATGTTTTTAAACTCAAACCCTAGGCGAGCTAGGACTACCCGGTTAGGGAATTGAGAGTGAAAATTGAAGAACTTAGGTAGGGGAAGGGACTTTTGTACGAAATCTATACGGTTTCAGGGAGGTTTTAGTCACATTTTAACAGGTTGAAAGGATTGAAACCTCAACCAATCCATAAGAGATAGATTTGAAGGAGAAAGAGTTAAAACCCTAGGAATTAGGCCTTTTAGCCCTAATCCTCCTTGATTGTAGGAATGAACTGTACGGTATAGACAGAGGCTTGAAACCCTATGAAATATTTAAAGGCTTGAAGAGGGTGTCTGGAAATGAAATTTAATTGATAGGTTGTTTGTCAAAATTGAGCAAGAAAAGCCAAAAACTGACTGGTAAGGACTAGTAGGGAATAGGCCTCTTCAAGGTAAAATCTTGAGATCGGGTAGATTGAGGATTGAAGATCCTTCAAGATGCATTCAAATGAATGTGAAATGCAAGAAAACAATGTCTTTAACACCCTTGCAAGCAGTTCAAGCAAGTTGATGAAGTTGGCATCTAGATCCTTCTAGGTGTTGAGAAGAAGAATGCAATTAAATGGTGTGTTATCTTCCTAAGTTATATAAGTAAAACTCTTTGAGAAGAGTTGGTTAGTATTTATTAATCACCCAAACTCAACAAGAACCATTGGTAGTAGGTTCAGGAAGGAGATAGTGAAGGAGTCTCTAAAAAGATTAAAAGCAAGTTGGTTCACCATACTTGTTGTAATGGCCTACCCAAAACCTACAATAAGGTTCCCTTGATCATCTCTTATAACTCCCCTACAATAGTAGTCCCAGGGTTTTCCTTGGAACAACCATCAAAATCGAGCTTATCCCACCCTTTACAAGGAGGTCGCCAATTTATCATTTGTCTAGCAAAGATATTAGCCCAATTGAGATTTTTTAGGCTTTGGGATATTTCTAATTTTGTTTAGCCATTAACTTCATATAATTAGGCATTCTCTAAGAGGGATTGAATGCCAGAGAGGAAAATTAATCCTGAATACTATTCTTGATGATCTGGAAGATGGTTTTGTTATTTCTTGACTGATTCAAGTGAAGACCCTATTGTTCCTTTCTTTTTACAATCACCAAAGAAAAGACAAGGATTTTGTTTTCAAATTTCACAAATGACATGACATTTGAAAGGAGAGTCTAAACACCAAGAAGGAAATTATTGAGATGGATATGGAAAGACTAGTGAATATAAAAGAGGGTTAAATGCTCTTCCCAAACCTCTCTAGCAAGAACAAAATGAAGGAGGAGATGGTCAACAGTTTCTTTCATGTTGAGACAAAGGCTATATATTTTAACAAGTTGGAATCCCCATCAGCTTAGGTTGTCAATAGTAAGGGTCTTGTTATGTATGGCTTCCCACTAGAAGTTACTCTAGTTAGAACCTTGTTGTTCCAAACCAAATTATAATTGAACCCAAAATCATCTTTATTATTGGAAATGAGAGTGTTGGAAAATTTAACAGAGAATCACCTTGATGGGTTGGACAAATATTTGTTACAACAAAGATTCAGTAAAAGTGCCAAAGATAGTAATCTTTACTTCAAAATTGAGGAAGAAAAAATCTTGATAGTAGTTGTATATGTGGATGATATTATCTTTGGAGGAAATGAAGCTATGCATAAGAAAATTTCTAAATAGATGCAAAAAGAATTTGAAATTTCAATGTTTGGAGAGATGAATTTCTTTCTTGGGCTACAAATCAATCAAACACATAAAGGGATTTTCATTTCACAATCTAAGTATGTCAATAAGATGTTGAAGAATTTTGGAATGGATGACTCCAAATAGGTATGCACTCCTATGGTGACTGGTTGTAAATTGAACAAATATTATGACTCACCTAAGGTTGATCAAAGTAAATATAGATCTATGATTGGTGGAATGTTATATCTAATTGCTACTAGACTGGATATCATGCATGCAGTTTGTCTTGTGGCTAGATTTCAAGAAGGTCCTAAAGAAACACATGTTGCAACAGTAAAAAGGAAATTCAGATATTTAAGAGGCACTTTGAATTATGGTTTTTGGTATCCTAAAGACACCAATTTCACACTAAGTGCTTATACAAATTCAAATTGGGTTGGTTGTGTTGATGACAGGAAAAGTACTAGTGGTGGTGCATTATTTCTTGGATGAAGATTAGTGTCATGGTTGAGAAAGAAGTAGGATTCAATTCCCCTATCTTCTGCAAAGGTTGAGTATATGGCAACAACATCATGTTGTACACAAGCTTTATGGATGAGACAAATATTGAAGGATATTAGAGTTGTATATGATGATCCTATTTCTATATTTTGTGATAATATAAGTGTAACTAACATTTCAAAGAATCTAGTGATGCACTCAAGGACAAATCATATATCTAGTAGGCATCACTTTTTGAGAGAAAAGGTTATGAAGAATGAAGTAAGGCTTGAGTATGTTCCTACAAAGGATCAGATTGTTGTAATTTATTTACTAAGGCTCTTCCTAAGGATAATTTTGAGTATCTTTGAAAGAATTTGGGGGTTATTACCCCTTCTTACAGTGTGAACAAGATGAATATAAAGATGCATCAGTCTAGTGGATCTATTTATTTTCTGGACTGATGTTGGTGGCTACCTCTCAAAGGGAGTAGGTAGTGTCATGTGTTGTCATAAAGCTACTAATTTGACTGGACAAAATCCTAAGGGGTAGTATTCAAATCAAGTATCCTGGTTTAGTGTCAAAGGGGGGAATAATGCAAAAAAAATTATCCTTTACTATTGATGTAAAAGGGGGAGAGAGAATCATATGAAAAAAAATCTTATCTACTCAGGGGGGGAGAGAATCATTAGTAGAGAAAGTGTGTATGTTGTCTTTGATGGTTTTTCACATCATGTGTTGCCATCAATGAAAAAGGGGGAGATTGTTGCAAGTATAAAGGTGTTGTCATTGATTTCAATAGGAAGTATACTATCTGGCAGTTTCATTGATGTCAACTATGTGTTAAGGAAGTTGTTGCATGATGATGTCGAGGATATTGAGAAAATTGTAAAAAAAAGAGAAAAAAAAGTTGATGTAGGTTGTGCATGTATAGTTGAGATATTGAGGAAGTGTTGTGAGTACACAGAGCTATCTTTGTGTTGCAGTATTTAATGATGAGTTGGAATGAAGTAGTGTTGGAATGAAGTAGTGAGCTAATATGATGTCTCTAGCACTTGGCTTCCAAGTGCTTTTTGAGAAAATTTGATAATCATATTTAACTATGTTATGCAGGTGTTCATAGTGTGCTCCAGTATTGTGATTCGTGTTTCTTTTGTATTGATCCTATGCCTTTGTGCATTTGATATGTTTTCCAGGCTTGTTAGAGGTTACTATATTCAAAATTTGGGTTATTGGATCATTGTACAGAGTGACATATTTTCACCAGTGTGTGAACCAATTTTTTAGTGATGTTTTATGTGGCCTAGGAGAAATGCATTTTCTCTGCATTTCTCTGTTGTTTGGCTTCAGGTTGTGTGGATTTGGGAAGTTCGTTATAATGTTTGTATCTTTTAGAATTCAAGGTTTCACTTGATTTGGTGTTGTATAGAGCGAGTTTCATTTTTCAATTTATGTGAATAAGATTTACTAATTGTTCTAAGTTGAAGTACTTGATTAGTGCGAACTTGGATGAAGTATTTGACGAATTTGAAAATTTTTGTGGATTATTCTAGATTTTGTTGAAGTGTATTCTTTCATATGAAGGTTTCAGATTGATTCAAGGAAGCATGTACTTAATGATTATGGTGTTTAGCATGGGTATTGGCCAACCTTGTGTTAACACTACATGTGAAGGCTTGAAGAAGCGTGTTAAAGTGTGTTGGGATCTATTTGGGTCCTAATTAAGGATTTATGTAGCTCACCTTCATTCTTATCCATTGTAGGAATGTTTAGGTCTTGACCTATTTTGAATTTGTATGTATAATGGATAGTTTCTTATATTGGAGAAGGTTTTTGAGGTTGAGGTTGATATAAATAAGGGTGGTGTTGTTGTGAGCTAATGAAGAGGGAAAAACAAGAAGTGAGAAGCAAGATAGATGTGAGATCAATGTGAGTGTTGTGTGTGATGCAAATTTGAGTAGAGTAGTACAAATTTTAAGTTATAGGGTTCTTAAAGACCTATAGTGAGCTAAAGGCATCTGAAATCATTCAAGCAAGGCTACAAGATTGTTGGAGAATTCTAGCGGATTTCTTGTTGCATTGAGAAAGTGTTCTCTGTATAACATTCTTCTTCTATCTTCTTGTATTTATTTCTATGGCAGTGGGCCCTAGCGGTGAGCCTTTCTGGACAATGTGTCCTATTCTAGTAGTGAGACCTTGTACCAATTTTGCAATTACCTATATTGTGAGCTAATCCTCATCGTGGTTTTTCCCTCATTGGGTTTTCCACATAACATGGTGTTCTCTTGTGTATGATGTTGTTATTTCAGTTTCTCTTATCTAAATTTCATATTTAATCACATTAATAAATGTAAGAGAGGGAGACCAACCACGTCAAGGCCCCAGGTCATAGAGAGCCAAGAGTAGAGGGCTTCCCTGACTTACCTCACTCTAAAAGGTGTCTTGAGATAGGGATCAAGAATGATGAGGACTATAATTTACTTCAATCACCCTACAAATCCTAAACTTAGGTTTTGGCTAGGTGAGCTAGTTTTTGGAGTCTGTACTATGCCTTAGACAAGTCTTTGTCCAAAGATGACAACACAGTTTTGGGACGACAATGTAGCATGCTGGCATCTCTCGGGTGCACTGGTGTCCGTACGGTAAAAAAATAGTGAACAAAATATAAGCTTCCTAAAAACTACCTAACAACCTAGCTGGATAATCTAGATGGTAAAAATAGAATGAGAAAGTATAGAAAATAGAGACTAAAGTGTTAAAGCAAGTAAATGAGAACTAGGGTGACAAAGATGATCTCACAAAAGCACATGTTTGTTAACTAGCTCCACACACACTTTCACCTGCACACAAGTAAGAAGGGGAAAATTGTTGGGGTTGTATAGGTTCCTGCCTTAGTTAGACCCCTATTTTGGTGTGTCCATCTCCATGGATAGCCAGAAAGTAATGAAGTAGAAATATGCGATAAAGGAAAGAAGAGAGAACATGAAATGTTACAAATATTATTATGCTACTCCTGTCAAATCATAGAGGAGAGGAGTGAAACATTACCACCTCCACCCAAAAGCTCACTAGCAAATGGAAGAGAATACAAACTTGGAAAAGTCACCACATCTACAACTGTGATGAAGGGAGGTCTCACGAGACTCTAATCTCACCCTGCTATGGCTTGCTTGACACTTGCTATGTGGGTTGATGGAGTGTTCCTGCCATAATGGAGTATTGAAATGCTACTTGAGAGTGAAGAGAATGTTGGAAGTGCTCAGAGATGGCTTGAGAATGTGTGTAGAAATTTCTAGAGGGTGAAATGAATTGAGAATGGATCAATTTAAAGGAAGAATGAGGAAGAATAAGGGATTTTTGGGTCGATTGGTCAAAGAGGGACATTAAAATTCATCTCCAATTGGGAGTCTAATTCCTCTACCAACTTCAGACATGGGAATCCATCAGAGACGACAACACACTGCATGAACGTCTGTGCTCTGCGTGCATGTTCTCGACAAATATTCTCTCACGGACACAACAGACAGATGCCACCTGAGTGGAAGGAAGGCAATTGGGTGATGTGGAATTTTTCCTTCAGATTTGATTTTCTAAGATGAGGATGTGTAAAAGGGGACTTTGCATAAGGGGTGAAAATTCACTCCTATACATTTTTCCCCCACTTTAGCGAGCACAAATAGTAATGAGTGCTTCGATAATGTGGATCGAATAGTTAGTAGGGTTAGAAATTTATACCTGAACCATCAAGGAAGTAGACCGCAATCTAGTGAGCTCAAAAGCATAGGGTAGGAAAATGACTCCATAGGTACCCTCCCTAAGGAGCTTCAAACAAAAGACCCCATAGCCCCATAAAACTATGAAGCTGCACAAAGCACACGGAAGGCCCTCGAACCAATGATGGACAAATCCCACATGATGAAAGCGTCCCATAGGCCCGTAGACCTAGAAGGAGGCAACCCACAAGATCTCTCACATGAAGGAAGTCGTGAGAAGTAAGCGCCTGATAGGTTCACAGACCTTCAAGGAGGTGTCCTCTAGGATCTCTCACATGAAGGAAACCCAATGAAATAAGTGTCTTATAGGCCCGTAGACCTACAAGGAGGCATCCCCCAAGATCTCTCACATGAAGGAAACCCAATGAAATAAGCACCTTACAGGCTCGTAGACTTGTAAGGATGCATCCTCCAAGATCTCTCACATGAAGGAAACTGGTGCAGGAGCACACCTAGGCTAACCTCCATAAGTAGGATATTTTGGCTTGTATCTGACATTAGCCAAGTTAGAGTAATTGTGTGTTTTTTTTGGACCTTAGAAGGTCATTGTTGTGGCTAGGTGAGTTAGTCATTAGGACTAAGGTCACCAATGTTTAATCATTGTTAATAGTTTTTGCATGGCTTAGCCTTAGTAGTTTAATTTGGGATTGGAGTCTTAAATGTGTTCTAAACACATGAATGATGTTAGAAAGATGCCATGAGGCCGTTAATGGAGTTGGTTGCTCAAAATATAGGAGATAGAGGTCCTAGGAGTTAGGAAGATGGCATAATGACAAGTTGCCAAATGTTGTTACAAAGTTGTCATAACAACATTTGCCATTGTGGCAAATGTTGCATGCAACTCAGTTACATAGGATCCCCTAAAAGATAGGAGTGGGAGATCGACCAACATACCCTACAAACATGGTGAATGGCATCAAGATGAGGAGGCTTGAATTCAAGAAGAACAGATTGTAAGTAAAGTTTTTTGGGTTGAATAGAGGAGAACTCTGCAATTTTTGTGTTTTATTTTCTGTGAACTCTGAATGTTTTGAGTGACAATGATATTAAAATGAATTGGATGTACTGATTTGGTGTTGGAGTTGTGTTCACAGGGTAGTTCTAAGATTTTTCTATTTTGCAAGTGAGTTGATTGGAGTTAATTTAGTGTCTTGAATAAATAGGTTAAGGTCTAGAGGTTTTACTGGTCCTGTCCCGACCAGTTTGTCTTTTTATGGCTCCCCATGAAATCTAATCACAGGATCTTCCTGAGGATAGATGGATGTGTTAGGGGAGCCATTGGTCTGTATATATTTAGTGTTAGGAGTCATGAAGAGTCAAGCAGTTGTGTTTAATATCAAACCCTAGGCGAGCTTAGAGTGCTTGGTTAGAGGTTTGATATCGAAGAATTGAAGAATTTAGGTAGGGGATTGAGGTACAGTACGAAACAAGTACAATTATAGGTAGGGTATAGACATATCCTAACATGCTAGAAGGATTGAGGCTCTGTCAATCCATTTGATTAAGTGATGAGCAAGAAATCAGTAGGATCCTAGTAATTAGGTCTTTTAACCCAATTTAACCTAGATAATAGGAAACCTGTGTACAGAGGGCTTAGGAGTCTAGAACCTTTTGAATCTTTCAGAAGATCAAAAAGGGTATTCGAATGTGGAATTTTTTTTTAGGTTGTTTGGAAAGTTTGGGCAGGAATGAGGAAAAGGTCTCTGTCAAGGGCTACAAGGAATTAGGCCTCCTCAAGACCAATTCTTGAAATCGATAAGAAAGGAGTTTGAAGATCCTCCAAGATGGATCCAGTTGGAAGTACATGGCATGTTCACAATATGTTTGGCACCCCTGCAATCATTTCAAGGTTTTGTGTGATGTTAGCACTTAGTGTTTTCTAAGTGTAGGAGAGAGTTTGCCCAGAACAAAGTGGTGTTAGTCTTTCAAGGTGAAGCACAAGGTGTGAGACTCTTGGAGAAGAGTTGGATTAGGACTTAGTTAGTCATATAAGCCTAACAAGAACCTAGAAGATATTAGGTTCCTGGACGAAGACAAGGAAAAGTCTTCTTAGATAGTTGTGCAAGAAAGTCTTCGAACACTTACACCATATTGGTATCATTGCAAAGTTTGATCAAGCTTGTGATTGATGTTGCAACCCACTTAATCAGTAGGAGAGAATACATCAGAGGAAGATAAAACCATGGTGACTAATGTTGAGTTAGCCAAGAAGGTAGAAGAACAAGAAGAGGATAATCGGCTACTAAGAGAAAGATTGTCCCAAATGGAGCAACTCCTGGATGAAGTCCAAGAAAAGGCAGACAAGGTAAAGGATAAAATAGATCAGAAAGAAGAGAAAGAAGCTATAGGAAAGGAGTTGGAATTGGAAGATGAAGCTCCAACCCCTGACCCTGTTATTCCTGAAGAACCCTTCTTGAAGGCACTAAGGGCTTTAAGTGGCAAAGCTCTGAAGGGTGTACCACTTTTCAATGGACAAATGGATCCTAATTCAGTCATGGACTAGATTGAAAGTATAGAGAATCACTTTGAATGTGATGGTATATCAGAAGCCCAAAAAGTAAAGGTGGCCAAGTCAAGGTTGAGAGGTTCAGCTCTCACATGGTGGAATTTTGTGCAAAATGAAAGAGAAAAAGAAGGAAAGGGTCCTATAGCTACATGGAAGGGCATGGCAACCAAAATAAAGCGGACCTACCTACCTAATGACTATGAAGTCCAGTTGCATAGGAGGAGACACAATCTTAGACAAAAAAATTTGGATGTCCAAGCATACACCGAGGAGTTCCAAAAGTTGTTCCTAAGATCAAAGGTGGTTGAAGATGAAAGCATCAAGTTAGCAAGATACTTGAATGGACTCAAGTGGTCTATTCAAGAACACATGAGTCTAGTGAACTTCAAAACCATCTGCCAATGTTATTAAATGGCCTTAAAGATAGAGGAGAAAAGTAAAAGGAAGCAAGAGAAAACCTCCAAGAGTAGAGGTAAAGGAAAAGATAGTAGAGGACAAACAAGTGGCTATGGTGGAAGGAGTTCAGAATCAAGGGCTCAAGGAGAAGTTAAGTACACTGAGCAGCAAGAAGGAAGCTCTAGTAGAGGTGGTAGAGGAAGAGGCTCTAGCTTTAGAGGAAGAAGTGGTGGACAAGGAAGAGGCAATTACTTTTCCAATATGAAGTGTTATCACTACAATCAAATAGGACACCCTGCCTATAGGTGTCCAGAGAAGGGTAGTACTTCTCATGGAGGTGACAAGAGAACTAATCTAGTTCATGATGAGACAAATACAGCAGAGAAACATTTTGAGGTACCATTAAATTTAGAGGAAGGTGAGAATATCATGATGAGGAGAACCTTGATCAAAGAGCCGGTTAAAGAGGAACCAAGCCAAAGGAAGTCCCTGTTTAGGATAAAGTGTAAAATGATGGGGAAAGTATGTAGAGTCATCATTGACTCAGGGTCTACTGACAATATTGTGTCAAAGGAAACAGTCAGCAAGCTAAAGTTGACAAGGATACCCCACACCAATCCTTACAAGGTCGCGTGGCTCAATAAAGGCCAACATGTCTTAGTAAATGAATAAGCATGGGTGGAGTTCTCAATTGGAAGATACAAGGACAAATTATTGTGTGATTTGTTACCTATGGATGCATGTCACTTGCTCCTAGGTAGACCATGGCAATTTGATCGCCAAGCTATGCATGATGGAGCGAAGAACTCTTATACTTTCAAGAAGGATAAGGTAACATTCAAAATTCAGTCACTGTTAGAGGATACAAAGGTGAAGACAGTAGGTCCTAATTTGCTCATGGTTGGTGAAAAAGAGTTCTTAGAAGCCTTGAAAGAAGGAGAAGGAGTTGGCTATGCATTAGTGTTAAGTCCAAGAGAGGTAAGTAATGACAAAGCAGCTAAGAAGCCAGAGTTACCTAAAGAAATATAGAATATGTTGCAGACTTATGAAGGCATTGTAAGCAGTGGACAACCAACAACATTACCCCCTAAAAGAGCCATAAGTCATAGGATAGACTTGATACCAGGGGCTACCCTACCAAATAAGGCAGCCTACAAGATGACCCCTCAACAAAATGAGGAAATAGCTAGACAAATATAAGAACTCCTAAACCAAGGTCTCATTAGAAAGAGCATCAGTCCATGTGCAGTACCCACTGTCCTAGCACCTAAAAAGGGAGGGGAATGGAGGCTTTGTACTGATTCAAGGGCCATAAATAGGATAACCATTAGATATAGGTTCCCTATCCCTAGGATTGAAGACCTAATGGATTGTCGAGGTGAAGCTAAGTACTATACCAAGATAGAATTAAAGAGTGGTTATCACCAAATTAGGATACACGAGGGAGATGAGTGGAAAACAACCTTCAAAACCATTGAGGGTTTATATGAGTGGCTTGTTATGCCATTCGGATTGTCTAATGCCCCCTCCACATTCATGAGGCTCATGAATGAAGTCCTCAAAGACTACATTGGTAAATTTGTAGTGGTATATCTTGATGATATACTGATTGATAGCAAAACAAGAGAAGAGCATCTCAAACAGATAGAGTTGGTTTGCAAGAAGCTACATGAGGAGAAATTGATGATCAATTTAGAAAAGTGTGAATTCATCAAGAAAGAGCTGGTGTACCTTGGGTTTGTATTATCACATGGCAACTTGAAAATGGACATTAGCAAAGTGGAAGCCATCCTCAACTGGCCTACTCCAAGGACAGCAACAGAGGTAAGAAGTTTTCATGGCCTTGCTCAATACTATAGGAAGTTCATAAGACAATTTAGTGCTATTTGTGCTCCTATGTTGGATACCATTAAAGGAGGGATGAAGACTAAATTTGTATGGAATGAGCAATCTAACAAAAGTTTTGAGTTGTTGAAGGAAAAGATAGCTACCCAACCTATTTTGGTGTTACCAAGCTTTGAGAAGCTATTCACTATTGAGTGTGATGCAAGCAATGTGGCTATTGGAGTTGTTCTCAGCCAAGAGGGCAGACCGGTGGCTTTTCATTCATAAAAGTTAAGTGAAGCCAAGAAGAAGTATTCTTCTTATGACCTTGAGATGTATGCATTGGTCCAGGTTTTAAGGAAATGGAGGCACTACTTGCTTCCCAAGGAATTCATAGTGTATTTAGACAACCAAGAACTTAGTTTCCTGAATTCATAAGAGAAATTGAGTCACAAACACATGAAGTGGATTGAATACCTCCAAGCTTATACCTTTAATATCAAGCACAATTTCTAAAGGAGTACTCAACAAGGTGGCAAATGCCTTGAGTAGAAGAGTTCTTACCATACAAGAGATTCAATTGAAGAGCATGGGAATAGATCATTTCAAGGACCTATATGCAGATGATGAAGATTTTGCAGACATTTATAAGGTATGTGCTGAATACAAGAATCATTTTCATAGTAGATATGCTGATTATACTTTGCAAAGTGATCTCTTGTTTAAAGGGAATCAATTATGTGTCCCTAGAGGCTCCATTAGAGAGAATTTGATACAAGAAAAGCATAATGGTGCATTGAGTGGTCACTTTGGGATCACAAAAGCTCAAGAACTTGTTCAAAGGTTCTATTATTGGCCAAGGATGAATCTAGATGTTAGGAGGTATGTGGAAAGTTGAATAGTATGTCAAAAGGCCAAGGGTACTTCTTCAAATGTAGGCCTATATCAACCACTACCTATTCCTAACAGGCCATGGGAATGCTTGAGTATGGATTTTGTAGTTGAATTACCCAAGACAAGATAAGGCATGGATAGTGTTTATGTAGTTGTGGAAAGATTCAATAAGATGGCTCACTTTGTGCCATGTAAGACAACCAATGATGCCAGCCAAATAGCCTCTCTTTTCGTCAAAGAGATTGTAAGGATACATGGGTTACCAATGAGCATTGTGTCAGACAAAGACACCAAGTTCATGAGTCATTTTTGGAAGACTCTTTGGCAGAGATTGGGAACTAATTTATCTTTTGGATCTGCATACCATCCCCAAACTGATGGTTAGACCGAGGTTGTTAATAGAAGCCTTGAAAATCTTTTAAGGTGCTTGGCCAAGGAGTATGGTCAAAAATGGGATCAGTTGATTGGACAAGCTGAATATGCCTATAATGACACTATGAACAGGTCAACAGGGAAGAGTCCCTTTGAAATCGTCTATGGTCTACATCCTAGAGGAGTCTATGAAGTAAGAGACTTAAAGGATGGAGTGAAGGGAAGTGGATATGCAGATGATTTTGCCTATGCAATGCAGGAGATTCATGACACAGTCAGAAAGACATTGACTAAGAATACTATGAAGCATAAGACTAAGGTTGATGAGGGTAGAAGAGAAATCCATTTCAATGTTGGAGACTTGGTGATGGTGCATCTAAACAAGTCCAAGTTACAAAAAGGATTTCCTCACAAGTTACAGATGAAGAGGATAGGTCCCCGTCCCATCTTGGCAAAGTATGGAAACAATGCTTTTAGAGTGGAGCTACCGAAAGACAGTGGACTGTCCCCTATTTTCAATAGTGCAGACTTGGTTCATTACAAAGGAACACCACCAGACATGGATCAAATCCTCAAGGAAGTCATCCATGATGTGGAAGAGCTCAAACTACCTTCTACTATAGTCAAACAAGCTGACAGTATACTGGATACTAGGGTCTACAAGAAGACTACAACCAAGGAATACAAGGAACATCTGATCAAATGGCATGGTCAACTTGATGCTGATGCAATATGGATCAAAGAATCAAAGTTCAAGAAGTTGGGCATTGATCTCAACATACTCAATCCAAGGGTGGATTGAACTCTTTTTGTTTTGGGGAGGATGGTGCAGGAGCACACCAGGATAACCTCCATAATTAGGATATTTTGTCTTGTATCTGACATTAGCCAAGTCAGAGTAATTGTGTGTTTGTTTTGGACCTTAGAAGGTCATTGCTGTGGCTAGGTGAGTTAGTCATTAGGACTAAGGTCACCAATGTTTAGTCATTGTTAATAGTTTTTGCATGGCTTAGCCTTAGTAGTTTAATTTGGTATTGGAGTCTTAAATGTGTTCTAAACACATGAATGATGTTAGAAAGATGCCATGAGGCCATTAATGGAGTTGGTTGCTCAAAATATAGGAGATAGAGGTCCTAGGAGTTAGGAAGATGGCATAATGACAAGTTGCCAAATGTTGTTACAAAGTTGTCATGACAACATTTGCCATTGTGGCAAATGTTGCATGAACTCGGTTACATAGGATCCCCTAAAAGATAGGAGTGGGAGATCGACCAACATACCCTACAAACATGGTGAATGGCATCTAAGATGAGGAGGCTCGAATTCAAGAAGAACAGATTGTAATTAAAGTTTTTTGGGTTGAATAGAGGAGAACTCTGCAATTTTTGTGTTTTATTTTCTGTGAAATCTAAATGTTTTGAGTAATAGTGATATTAAAATGAATTGGATGTACTGATTTGGTGTTGGAGTTGTGTTCACAGGGTAGTTCTAAGCTTTTTCTATTCTGCAAGCGAGTTGATTAGAGTTAATTTAGTGTCTTGAATAAATAGGTTAAGGTCTAGAGGTTTTACTGGTCCTGTCCTGACCAGTTTGTCTTTTTATGGATCCCCCATGAAATCTAATCACGGGATCTTCCTGAGGATAGATGGATGTGTTAGGGGAGCCATTGGTCTATATATATTTAGTGTTAGGAGTCATTAAGAGTTGAGCAGTTGTGTTTAATATCAAACCCTAGGCGAGCTTAGAGTGTCCGATTAGAGGTTTGACAGTGAAGAATTGAAGAATTTAGGCAGGGGATTGAGGTACAGTACAGAACAAGTACAGTTCCAGGTAGGGTATAGACATATACTAACATGCTAGAAGGATTGAGGCTCTGTCAATCCATTTGATTAAGTGATGAGCAAGAAATCAGTAGGATCCTAGTAATTAGGTCTTTTAACCCAATTTAACCTAGATAATAGGAAACCTGTGTACGGAGGGCTTAGGAGTCTAGAACCTTTTGAATCTTTCAGAAGATCAGAAAAGGGTATTTGAATGTAGAATTTTTTTTTCAGGTTGTTTGGAAAGTTTGGGCAGGAATGAGGAAAAGGTCTCTGTCAAGGGCTACAAGGAATTAGGCCTCCTCAAGACCAATTCTTGAAATCAGTATGAAAGGAGTTTGAAGATCCTCCAAGATGGATCCAGTTGGAAGTACATGGCATGTTCACAATATGTTTGGAACCCCTGCAATAAATTCAAGGTTTTGTGTGATGTTAGCACTTAGAGTCTTCTAATTGTAGGAGAGAGTTTGCCCAGAACAAAGTGGTGTTAGTCTTTCAAGGTGAAGCACAAGGTGTGAGACTCTTGGAGAAGAGTTGGATCATTACTTAGTTAATCATCTAAGCCTAACAAGAACCTAGAAGATATTAGGTTCCTGGACGAAGACAAGGAAAAGTCTTCTTAGCTAGTTGTGCAAGAAAGTCTTGGAACACTTACACCAGAAACCCAATGAAATAAGCACCTTATAGGCCCATAGACCTATAAGGAGGCATCCCCCAAGATCTCTCACATGGAGGAAACCCAAATAAGGAGACTCCATAGAGTCAAAAAGTGGCTTCACAAGTGCACCTGCAAAGTGACATGTTTACTTGTAGATAAAGCATGTTAAAAAACAAGGCGTCCATATAGGAAAATAAGCGGATAGTCATGTAGACTATCAATAAGTTAGAAGGATTTCAAAGGGGTCCCTCAGAAACCTAGTGTAAAGAGGGGTCCACTCAAGGGACATGTTGTTTGAAAGTGCAAAAGAGATGTTTTTCTTCAAATCAATTCATCATCAAGGAATCCTTTCAAAATTAGTTCACTTCATCGAGGAATTCGAAATGAACAAAATGCCCCCTTGTGAGGGGAAGGTCAAAGTTTCTCCCACCTCAAAGGAAAGTTCCCAAGTTCTTTCTTTACGAACCCATGATGAAGGAAACATGTTCTGTTAGGGGTCCAAGTCGATAATGTGATTCTTCAAAAAGGCTTGCAACGATTATCGAAAAAAGATTCATTGGAAACAAATAATTTTTCTAAGAATCAAAGTGTAGTGTAGTAAAATACATACCCTTGCATTTTCACACTTGTTTGGGCCCACCTTGCTTTATTTATGCTTCTCTATAGCTTAATTGGTCTTATTTTGTGTCCACAAGCCCTATGAATAATATATTTTTCTGGTTAATCCTGACATTCTCGAATGCATAAATGATAATTTAATGACTCCATCAATGCATTCCTAATTTTTGGGCCAGGACTAAAACGCCACCTAGGGGATCTTTGTCCCCTAAGGCTCTCAGGACCCTAATTTTGAGATATCTAGATTGGGCCCATTTTTGGTGTCTATGCCCCAAATTTTTAGGACTTGGGACTAAGACGCCACCTAGGGCATCTTAGTCCTCCTTGAGTCATTTTTCGGATTTAATTTCAAATTTTGTCAGGATTTAACCTCCTTTATTTAATGAATTCATATGTCGTCTTGGTGTGATGTAATTTTGGGATATTAAGCATTAGTATAAATAAAGGTTCCTTCACTCATTTTCTCCTAACAAGCATCCAAGTCTTTTGTGAGAGCATTCAAGAGCATATTTATCAAGCATTTGGAGCCATTTTCATATTCAAGCATCATATCAAAGAGTTTTCTTGCATTATGTGTGATGTTATGCTAACATTTGTGATGTAGGGTTTTGATTCAAACAAGCAATTCAAGTCCTATCTTTCAATCATTCAAGATCCATATTCATTGCAGCCATTGCACACAAGTTTGTAGATTTTATAAGGGTTTGGTGAGTTGTAGCATTGCATGTTGTTCATTCACCATTTCCTTCACTATTTGTATTTCATTTCAAGGTTTAATTACCAACAAGGGGTTTGACCAAGGAAAACCCCTATTCACTAACAAACTACAAGTTTTTCCCTTCTTGGATATTTTTGATTGCAGATCTAGGTTGAAGTCTTGAAGATCATTTGGAGTGCAAAGTTGCAAAGTTGCATTTCAAAGTTGTCATCTTCATGGAAACTCACCTATAAGCTAAATCCAAAAGTTACAAAACCTGAGATCTAAAGAGAAGCAAGTGCAGACCTTGGAGCTCAAGATCCCATTCAGAACTAGACTAATATGCCATCTTTGGCATCTTAGTCCTACCAAGCTTATTTTTAAAATATTTTCTAAGATCCGGTTCTGAGATTCGAAGACTTCGCATTTTCCCCAAAAAACAACTGCATGACTAATAGGCCACTCTGGGCGTCTTAGTCCTTTCTAGTATTTATGAACAACTTCTTTGCATTTCCAAAATCCTCATAGCATCTCCAGACTTCCTAGGTACACATATACTATCTCCCTATTGCATAATTGAATTATTTGCATCTCTCATTTAGATTACATTTCTAATTATAGGTCATTTTGCATATCACATTATATTTTACAACATGTTGGAAGAATGAAGAAGAACATCCTATTATACAAATTTAGTGTTGCCATTGATGTCACCATGTTATATGAGTTGCAACTGCAAGTTTAAGTTTACGTTTGATCTAGTATTCTAAACAGGTATGAAGTTATTATCCACCGGTATTTTGGTCCGCAATCCTCCGCTGATGAATTTCATAACTTGTGGTTTTGGGAAATGGTTTTTGGATGTTGGAAGCTTGTAATTTTAGAATCTCATGTGCATAGGTGCTCGTATGGCGAGTTGACATTATTCTATTGTTACATTTTGTTATTAGGTATATCCCTGGCTGACCTAAAGAATAGTTGATATTGTAATGGATTAATTTTGTTTTGTGGATATATGTGTGACCTATCTTAGGTCCATGTCGACATGTTGTAGTGTGCTACATGCTTGAATTGTTTTTGGAAAGGTTTTTCACGTGCTTAAAGCCGACAATCAATCTTTTTGGTGAATAAGGGTTGCATCTAATTAGTTTGACCTAATGCTTGTGAATATGTCAGATATATATATATTGGTTAGTTTTTGGATTGATGATGTGAAGCACGAAGTTGAGACAGAGAAGAAGAAAAGTATGTGAAGATGATCAAGTGTGTAAAATCAGTTTATTGAGCATCAAAGGAATTGAATCAACACTTATTAGGTGTAACTTTATCAATTCATTTTATAGCTATAGGCCATTTTGCATAGTATATTTGTAGGCAGTGAGCCTCCCATTTTGGATAGTGAGTCTTGGTAGTGAGCCACCCTTTGTAATATCTTATAACCAGTTATACTATATTGTGCGCTAATCCTCACCATGGTTTTTCCCATTTTAGGTTTTCCATGTAAAAATCCTGGTGTTCATGTGTTGTGTGCTTTTATGATCTATTAATGCTCTTGCTCATTTTTACTATTGTATGGATTTGTGTAATTGGATGGTTTTTTTTCAATAAGTTAAATAAGATACTAATTCACCCCCTCTCAACATCTTGGGTATTCAACAATTGGTATCAGAGCTTGGTTCCTTCGAAGAAGCCTAACAGTTTGAGGAAGATCTTGAATATTGAACAAATGGATAATAAAGAAGAACTTCGGGCTACTCTTGAAGACCTTAACAAGGATGAAAAATGAAAATAGATATTTGAAATAAAATATTGATGAGGAAAATGAATGCATCCAGAAATTGAAAGAGAAATTGAAGAAATTCAAAGAAAGACACAAAGAAGTAAGTGAGAAATTAAAACAAGAAAATGAAGAGATTATTGGATTGAAGGTGCAATTGAAGGAAAAGAAGAGAATTGAAGATTTCCTAACTACAGTAGTTCAATGAAAGTCTGATGAATGAAGAAGGCTTGAACAAGAAGTGGTGAACCTAAAAATAGATCTGGAGAAAGCAAAAATCCGTGAAGATAAGTTCAAGACAAGCTCCACCAAGCTTGATGAGTTGATTGTAGGACATAAACCAACTAAAGAAAAAGGAGGTTTGGGAATGGAAGCAGGTGAAAGCTCAAAGGATATGCATACACCAAACACAATGGATAATCAAAAGACTCAAAATAAAGGGAAACAAACAAGAAATCTAAGAAACTTTCCTAGAAGACTGCCCATCAGACAGCCAAATGCTCAGAGGTATCTATCTTTCAATGGTGTTTCTTTTTCATGAAATAAATTTGGTCACAAGGCAATAGAGTGTAGAAGTAGAATAAACTAGTATGCTAGTCCCTTATCCAGACAATGCTTTGCATGCAAAAAGGTTGGACATAGAGCTAGTGAATGTAGAACTCAGATGATGAATTGGTTTAATGGAGGAAGAATGAATCAATACTACTACTATACACGTAATATTTTGGACACAAATAAAATCAGTATAGATCAAGGGTTAATGAAGGTCAAACAAATAAAAAAAATGTTGTTTGCTACAACTACAATAGACCTGGACACATTTCAAGAGTATGCAAAAGTAAAGGGGGAAAACAATTTGATTGCGTAAAGAAGAATGAACTAGTGAAGACAATTGACAACAATGAGGTTAAGTAGGAAATGAACAAGATATGGAAGAAGAAAGAAGAGCTAGTAACAACACATCTGTATGTGCCCTCATCTAGTGCAGACAATTCCTCTGACAATTAGACCCAGTATGGTCTTAGGCTGAGCATTAAGAGAAAATTGTTTGAACCCCTTAGATATTTGGTGTGTTAGTATTTGGAACGAAGATGTGTTTTAAGGAATGAATAAATAGAGGTTATGCAAAATGAACTAGAAGAAAATGTGCAGGCATGATCATTTGTGGAGAAAATTAGGGTTTTTTAGTGCAGTGAAGAAGGTTTTTATCAGCTTTTTGAAATCTGCCACATTTAATGCAAATTAGGGTAGATCATTGTTTTATAAAGTGAATTTTTAAGTTATTTTTATCACTTATTCATTTGAATAAAGTGAAGAGCGATTTGGAGCATTATTGAGGTGATTTGAAGAGTGAGTTGTACAAACCCTAGTTCTGGTTTTCATGAAGTAAAAAGGTGTTTTACTCTTCTATGTTGTTGTGGGTTTGTGTGAATCTTCCTTTTGAAATCATTTGAGCTTGATTTGTGGAGAGATGGCAACCCCTGTAGTCATAAATGTGTCAGAAAGATCTAGACCTTCCTATAAGAAGTATTTTATGAAGGTATGTTCAAAGATGTTTCTAATGAAGAAAAGAGTAAACACTTTGATGACAAAGGATCAAAAGAAGATAAATAAAATAAGGAAAGAGACTACAAAAGCCATCAATGATATGGATGAGAAATATGGTATGTTTGATGCACTCCCATCTGGTTCTACACCTAAATTAGGAGAATAATTTTTAGTAGGTAAAGGAAGACATTCCTTCGGGTACAAGTGATATAGACATTCCTTTAGAAACAAATGATATAGATATCCCTTCGGATATAGGTGTTTCAAATGATCCTCCAAAGATAGATAAATAGAATGAAGAAGAAGTTGAACCAAAGAAGCATGATGTTGTCCTTTTAGAGCTAGATGAAGGTGAAATAGATAAAGCTGAAGAAGAAAAAGATAAAGATGAAGGTGAAGTGAATGAAGAAGAAGGAAACAAAGACAAAGTTGAAAAAGAAGAAGATGGAAAAGAAGAAGAAGAGAAAGTAGAAGAAGAAGATAAAGTAGGGGAAGAAGAAATAGTAGAGGAAGAAGAAAGAAATGGGGAATCTTCCAAGAAGAATGAAGAATATGAAAGGCAGGTTGTAGATTCTCAAAGGTCCCCTAGAGAATCCTCCTTCGGAAATGATGTATTGAAAGGCTTATTATTCAAGCAGATAAGGTTCCAGCCAATGATTCCTTTGGAACTTTTACAACTCCCAATGATTCAAGGCAGTGTGGACTTGGATAATATTTCTCCTGTTCATAAATTAGTGTTAGGGGATGCATTGCATGCATCTAGAAGAAGAAAAATTATGGAAACACATCAAGAGGGGACAAAAATTATTGATTATTCTCTCAAAGCTTTGAGGGAGGCCACCCTCGGTACATCAATGGATACATCTCTCACTTCAGTAGAGAATCTAAAAAATTTATTGGACTCCTTTAAGGAGTATGTCTCCAGACTTGGTGAGAATACAAAGAAAGAGGTTGAAGAAAAGATGGCAAAGAAAAGGATTTTGGCACTTCATGATAAGTGTGCTCTAGCACACACCAATGTGAAAAAGAGTCTAGAAGTTGTGCAAGCTTGTGAGTCTGAAGAAAATACTATATTTTCTTACTGCATAAAGTGGTTGAATTCCACACAAAGCATAAACATCTCATGGACTCCATTGAGTCCCAATTGACAGCTATTCCCAGCACTTACAATGCATCTAAAGACAGAGACATGTCAAACTAGATTGCTATCTTTGCCCACAAAGAAAAATTCTTTATTTTATAGAAGCAGAAGGAAGTTATCATCAGATGATTCAGTCAGCTAGGTAACCTTGTGATAATATAGTACACTCTGGAAACCAATGCTTTGGAAAATGCAGAGAAATTAAAAAAGATCAATCTGAATCCAGGTACTCCGGATAATGCAGAAGAAAGCTTGGTGGAATTGGAATATCTAAACAAAATGTTGATATCTGCTAAAAAGAGTTGGGAGAATGATAAGGAAACATGGCAAAGTATTCTTAAGGATCTTTAAGGCTCACCAACCTCTAGGTAATGCTCTTTTATTTTTCATATTTTTGGACCACCCTTTGTCCTTGATGTCAAAAGGGGAGAGAGTGAAGGTCATGAAGAGAAAAGGGAAGAGAGTGTTGTACATATGAGGTTTGTAAATTATTTTGGCACATGTTGCCATCAATGAAAAAGGGGGAGATTGTTGGAAGAATGAAGAATAACATCTTATTATAAAACTTTAGTGTTGTCATTGATGTCACCATGTTATATGAGTTGCAACTGCAAGGTTAAGTTCAAGTTTGATTCAGTATTCTGAACTAGTATCTGAACCGATATGCAATCATTATCCTCTAGTATTTTGGTCTATAATCCTCCACTAATGAATTTCACAACTTGCAGTTTTTGAAAATGGTTTTTAGATGTTGGAAGCTTGTAAGTTCAAAATCTTATGTGCACAAGTTCTCGTATGGTGAGTTGGCATTATTCTATTGTTACATTTTGTTAGTAGGTCTATCCCTCACCGACCTAATGAATAGTTGATATTGTAATGGATTAATTTTATGGTGGGGATATGTGTGTAACCTATCTTAGGTCCATGCCAACATATTGTAGCATGGTATAGGCTTGAATTGTTTTTGAAAAGGTTTTGTACATGCTTAAAGCCGACAGTCAATCTTTTTTGGCGAATAAGGGTTGCATCTAATTAGGATGACCTAGTTGATGCTTGCAGATATGTTAGATATGTATATTGGTCAGTTTTGGGATTGATTATGTGAAGCACAAAGTTGAGATGGAGAAGAAGACAAGTATCTGAAGATGATGAAGTTTGTACAGTCAGTTTATTGAGCATCAAATGAACTAAATCAACACTTGTTAGGTATAAGTTATCAGTTCATTTGCTGGCTATAAGCCATTTTACCTTGTATCTTTGTAGGCAGTGAGCCTCCCATTTTGGATAGTGAGTCCTAGCAGTGAGCCTCCATTTGTAATATCTTATAACTAGTTATACTATATTATGAGCTAATCCTCACCATGGTTTTTCCCATTTTGGGTTTTCCACGTAAAAATCTTGGTGTTCATGTGTTGTGTGTTTTTATGATCTATTAATTCTCTTGCTCATTTTTACTATTATATGCATTGGTGTAATTTGATGGTATTTTTTCAATAAGTTAAAGAAGATATTGATTAACCCCCCCTCTCAGTATCTTGGGTATTCAACACAACATTCTCTTTTCCAGCCATTTGCATACTGGTGAACCCCTTAGAACTTAAAGAACCACCTCCTAGGTCCTTCCTAATTGGGAATTGACTCACCTTGTGATGTTGTTAGTCAATCCAATTGGGACTCCTAGAACATTAGTGAATGATTGGTGGAAAAAGTGTGATATCTTTAGGTATCCATTTTTCTACTCATCATTTTGGTGAACCCAACTCTTTTGAGCATTCATTTCATTTATGATTTGGATTCCATTAAAGTCCTTAGATCTAGATTGCATTCATTCTTGCATTGCATCTTGCATTAGTGAAAGTGCATATAGGTTGCATCTTTAATTTATTATATCATTTCATTCCATTGAAAAACTAAAAAGTGAATTGTTCTCTATCTTCAATTCATTTAGAAACATTCTTATTACATTCAAAAGTGAAAAAAATTGCATTCAATTTCTTGTTCCTAGTTACTTTTTCTTGCACTTATTTGCACATTTTTCTATTTTTAAGCATTAGTATCTTGCATAGGAAATCTATAAACATTGTTGACATTCCAGAATTCATTGTTTTTCTACAAAAACCTTTGCTAGGACTAAAACACCCTTCCTAGCATCTTAGTCCCTCTCAGGATTTTTTGCTTCAGAAATCTCTCTCTACTGTTTGTTGTCTGTTTTAGTCTCTAGAACTTCAGAATCTCACCAGAAGGACTAAGACAACCTTCATGGCATCTTAGTCCCTATTGAATTTGATTCTCCAATTTTCAAGATCTAAAATTGTCTTTTTGTGCTTCTCTAGGATACCTTCTGCTTTCAGTTTCAGTTTCCAGATTTGTTGTTATTCTAATTTCTTTCATTTCAAGTGCATTTGTTCAATCTTGCATCATGGATATGTGCTTTGGAAAATTGTGCATGTCTTTGAAATCTTTGGTTGATGTGTCAAATTATGCCTTTGGTAATGATCCTAATGAAATTGAGCTCACTCTTGCTCAATCAACGACCTAATGCATGTCCTCCTCATGATGTTGACATCATTGGAGAAGATGATGACATCATGAATAAGTTCCCAAATGAGTTTCTTGATAACCTTGAAGATAATGCATCTTTCTATCCCTCCTTGAAACAACCAAATCCTCCCACAATACCACCTCTTGAGATGTTTGGTTACTTACATCTTGAAACTAAAACAAAAATTGAACCTAAGCTCCCTACAACAGATAAACCTAGTTCCTCTAAACAAGCACACATTCAACCCTATTATGATAAAAAAGTAACAAACACTCCAATCAACCTCGAAGAAACATATGGAATAGGCTTCACCATCTTGAGCAAACAAGGCTATGACACAACAAGTGAACATGAAATTCATCAACTTTTAGAGCAAAAACCCACTGATGAAAACACAAAGAAATTAGGATATCAAGATCCCTCTCATAACAAAAATCCTCCTATAGAATATCTAAGGCTCTAAAATGATGGTACAATGATCTTTGATTCTCCCCTTGATTTGGATATCCTTCTTCCTAAAGAACAACCAATAGATCATAACAATAACAAGGATAAAGATAGGATAATCTCAGGACCTCCTACCCTAATCCCATCTAGAGAAGTTGGTGAATCTAGCAAATGCAAAAAACCATATAAATTACAACCTCTCCATCCACCACCTGAAATTACAAGAAAACTACAAATGCTTCTTAAAAAAGGATTTATAACATTACCACCTATGAATAGATTAGTTCTTTATCCTAAATATGTAAAATTTCCACATTGTTCCCATCACCACACTCTCAGACACAGTACCAATGAGTGTCATGCATTCAAGTTAATATTGTAAAACTTTCACTTTGATGGCAATGATTTCCATCAAGTGATTGCATAGCTTATTTTTCTCTACCTTCCTTGTCATGTAATAGTTGTAGAATACTCTATTCTCACTATTACATGATCCTATCTCATCATCTACCTTAGCCCATTCTTGTCTTGCACTCAGTGGGGGTAAGAAGTAGATGGCCTTGTCCTAGTAATACACTTGTTGTTTTCCCTTAGGTTTGTTATCTACCTTTCACTTATACAAAATGAGATTGTAAGGTGGGTGACTTTCTTTGGGTTGAATCACCTTTGCCTTACTAGTATTTTTCATTTTTTTTTGTTTGTTTGCATGTACGTAATGTGATCCCCCATGATGTTATGTTTGATGTTTCTCTCTCTATGTGCATTCCTCTATTTGTTCCTTCATTCTTCTATACATCATATACTTTTTCCTTTTGATTGATCTTTTCTCTTTACTTTCATTTTTGTTTCTTTTGTTTTCCTTTTGGGGATGATGCAAGGTGTCAAGAAACCCTATGTCTCTTCCATCTTGACTCAATTTTTTAATTTTTTTTCGCTCTCTTTGTGTCATTCTTCCACTTCTATGTGCATTTGGGGAATGATGACAATTTCAAGCTTTCTAAAAACATTGTCACAAAGAACATACTAACCCCAAATCCTTAGATCCATTATCTGTTTGGGTTTTTTATTTTAGGGGCAACGCCTTTCTTTTCCTTTTCTCTCGCATGATGTAGCCTTACTCGAAAACATATGACTTGGCATAGGGCTTTCCAAGTTGGATATGATGTCTTCCTTCTTGTTTGCATTTTTATTTGCTACTTTAAAGCAATTTCTCACAGCATGGTGTTAGCAGTTTCTTTAAAGTGGGGGAATACATTGGCATTATTTTAGCATGATTTTACTTGCATTTTTTTTCCTGTTCTTTGATGTGATTTTCTTATTTCACACGATGTGTTTTCCTCTTAGTGGTGAAATTGAGAGTAATGTCCTTCAAGAGGGTGACCTATCTCAGCATATTATATTCCCCTTAGTGGTGATGTGACATACTACATCCCTTAAGTGGTGAATCTTTTATTCTTTGATTGGTACTCTCTTGGAGACATTAGGAACGATGTCCCCTAAGAGTAAGACCTCACATGAACTAAGAAAAATCCCTTTGAGCATTCCTTTTTCTTGTTGCATTTTTGTACCTTATTAAAGTCATGGAGGTATGACTTTAATATGGTCCCTAGGGCTCACCAAATGAACACCTAGCTTCACTAGCCTATATGAGCATGCATTTTTGTACCTTATTAAAGTCATGGAGGTATGGATTTAATATGGTCCCCTGTGGCTCACCTAGTGAAAACCAATCTTCAATATCCCTTGTGAGCGATCATTTTATTCTGTCCTTATCATAATCATTGGGGTATGACATTGATATGGACTTCCTGGGGCTCGCCTAATGGACAACTAGCTCCCATTCGCCTTTGTGAATGTGCATTTTGTTTGCATAGTGGACAATGCATTTGATACAGAGCAGGGATGGAGAATCTTGCACCAAATTGAATGAATAATCTTGTACCAACTCCAATGAAGCAAACTTTCAAGGTCTCAAGCATTAAATGGTGGGTTTTTGCTCACAAGGCCTTAATCTCCTAGTAGTACTTTAGATTGAATAGAATGGGTACAACTTCCCAAGTAGAATTGATCTCAAAAATAAAAATATATATTTGAATACCCTTTATGGCTTTATTCAACATATAAAGAAATTAGATATGGTTACTTTGGAAGGAAAGGTGAAAAATTTGACTGTTCCACTATTGACTAGGCTTGAAGTGGAGCAACAAATTCATGGTTTTTTTTTATAACTTTCAAACTAGACTTGATAACAAAAATATAAACATAGTTCTAGATACCCATTTGGGCTTTATACAACATACTAATAATTGGGGTAGGGTTGTTTGGAATACAAGACTCAAATTTGGACTGTTCTTCCTTAAACTAGGCGTACTAGGGTTTCAAACCCTTTTTAGTAAAATAAACACAACTTGCTAGAAACTTGCTGAGACTACATGAAACCAACACTGGAATAGACACTAGATTCATAGCTTTACCAAAAAAAATTGATTTGGAGTCAGTATGAGATTGTACAAATCCATTCTACATCAAAGAACAACAAGGAAATGTTTAGAAATGCAAAAAATAGAGATATTTTTATTGTTTCAACTTCCAAAACTTCAACCACCACACCCTCCAACCATGTCTTCGACCTTACAAAGCCTTTTTAAAAAATATTTAGCCCTTTTGCTAATATTTTTCAACTTACAACCATTAAAGTTCCCTCATTTACAACTTATGACTCTTCATATTCCCTATTTTTGCACTTTTACAACTTTTACAACATTTTTGCAAACTTGACAACTTATGCAACTTGACACACCAACACTCCTAACAACCTAATATGGACTCAAACACATCTAAAATGGTCTTAGAATACTTTATTACATATTAAGAACTTAAACAAAACAAAACATTAACTTTTTACCCCAATCGGGCATGAGAACCTAGGTGCCCCTGCACCAGTGTTCCACTTGTAAACTTTTTGGACAAACAACCTAGACCCAGTCCACCACATTAGATAGCCATTCAAAGCTTGATTCGTTGTAGTTTTCTCTTTTTCCTTTTTCTTTTCTTTGATGGTGTATGTTTGTGATTTGGTTATGGCTTCATATATCATCTGTAAGTGTGTTGTTTTGTGCTTATGTTGGTTTTTCCATAGGATCTTGATCCTGGGGGCTTGGCCACCCTCTTGATTATTGTCATCCTATCTTGCTAACATTTGTACATTGGAACACCTCTTGATTGTGTGGTTGGATAATTTAGTGTTATTTTGAAGCAAGTTCATCCTCTCACTAAAGTGGGGGCTAAATGTAGTGTAGTAAAATGCATACCCTTGCATTTTCACACTTGTTTGGGCCCACCTTGCTTTATTTATGCTTCTTTATGGATTAATTGGTCCTATTTCACGTCCACAAGCCCTATGAATAATATATTTTTCTAGCTAATCATAACATTCTCCAATGCATAAATGATAATTTAATGACTCCATCAGTGTGTTCCTGATTACTAGGTTAGGATTAAAATGCCACCTAGGATGTCTTTGTCCCCCAAGGCTCTTGGGACCCTAATTTTGAGATATTTGGATTGGGCCCCTTTTTGGTATTTGTGCCCCAATTTTTTAGGACTTGGGACTAAGACACCATCTAGGGCATCTTATTCCTCCTTGAGTCCGTTTTGGGATTTAATTTCAAATTCTACTGAGATTTAACCTCCTTTATTTAATGAATTCATATGTCAGCTTGGTGTGATGTAATTTTGAGATATTAAACATAAGTAAGTATAAATACAAGGTTCCTTCTCTCATTTTCTCTTAACAAGCATCCTAAGTAATCTATCAAGCATTCAAGGATCCAAGTCTTTTGTGAGAGAATTCAAGAGTAGATTTATCAAGCATTTGGAGCCATTTTCATATTCAAGCATTATATCAAATAATTTTCTTACATCATGTGTTTTGTTGTGTTAACATTTGTGATGTAGGGTTTTGATTCAAACAAGCAATTCGAGTCCTATCTTTCAAGCATTCAAGATCCATATCCATTGCAACCATTACACACAAGTTTGCAGATTTTGTAAGGGTTTTGTGAGTTTTAGCATTTCATGTTGTTCATTCACCATTTCCTTCACTATTTCTATTTCATTTCAAGTTTTAGTTACCAAAAATGGGTTTGACCAAGCAAAACCCCCATTCACTAACAAACAAGAAGTTTTTCCCTTCTTGAATATTTGTGATAGTAGATATAGGTTGAAGTGTTGAAGATCATTTGGAGTGCAAAGTTGCATTTCAAAGTTGTCATCTTCACAGAAACTCACCTACAGGCTGAATCCATAAGTTTTAGTTCTACCTGAGATCTAAAGAGAAGCAAGTGAAGACCTTGAAGCTCAAGATCTTGTTCAAAGTTTGCAGAAATTCAAAACAAGACTAATATGCCATCTTGGGTGTCTTAGTCCTCCCAAGCTTATTTTTCAAATATTTTCTAAGATCCAGTTCCAAGATCTGAAGACTCTGTATTTTCCTCAAAAAACAACAGCAAGACTGACACGCCACTCTGAACCTCTTAGTCCTCTCTGGCATTTCTAAACAGCTTATTTGCATTTCCAAAATCCTCACATCTCCCGACTTCCCAGGTACACATATACTATCTCCCTATTGCATAATTTCATTATTTGCATCTCTCATTTAGCTTACTGTAGACACATAAAAATGGTCTAGACCCACAAACCTCATTTTTCTATGTCAAACATCCTCCTCACATAATTAAATTATTTAATTATGAACTAATGTCAGAATTCCTAACTATTTCCTCCTGATTATTTAAATAAATAAAATTTATTTATTTATTTAAATACATCATTAATTCCCTATGTCTTCTTATAATTAAATAAATTCCTATGATTTATTTAATTATTGTCCACCTTTTCCATTTTCTCCATAATTAAATAATTATTAATTATTTAATTATCTTATTGATTTTTCTTCTAATTTTAAATAAATTCATTTATTTAAATTTCCCACTTTCTATTTTCCTGCCAAGTAAATAATTTGAAATAATTATTTACTGTCACATGATCCCACCATGTTTGAATTAAATTTACTTTTAATTCAAAAGGTCAACATCACCTCTTGAATCAAATAATTTTAAATTCTTATTTGATTCTCCAATAGCTTTGTTTTTTGTGCCCAATATCTTCTTGTCACATACATTCTTGACCTTTGATTTGATTTTCCTAAAATCAAATCTCAACCCTTCATTTCAAACTTTTCCCTAACCATAATTGCTAGTTGTCACATGCAATTTTAGCCTTTGATCTTAGGGCTTTGTCAAACTTTCAATCCTAGCCATTTATCCAAAATTGACTTTTTTATAAAAAAGAAATTTCACCTCATTTGACACATCTCATGCTTGCACATTCATACTTCATGACTTCATGCTTGCAATTTTTGAGTACACTTGTAGTTTTGAGCCAAATCCTTCAATATTTGCTTGAGTCTTTGTCATACGTCTTTGTTGCTCTTTAAAATTTGAGGGAAAATATCATTTACAGCAAATGGAGAAGGGAAATGAAGGTTAATCATGGAGGGCATGAAGACCTTGTTTGGTGAAATTGTTAATTTATTTTTTGCTATTTTCCTCCCTTGTGCTTCATTGTTTAGCTAGTGTGTGTTTTATGCATTTTATTTCATGCTAACCTAGATTTTTACCTTAGTTACATTGGTGTTGTGCAATTTTTGCACACACACCCCACTGGAGGTGGGGACCCTCTTTTTTCTTTTGCATCTCTACATCTTGGCTTGGTCAAATTTTTAGTTTTGCTCTTCTTGGGAGGTTATTTTGAGATTTGGTCCAAATTTGATTTGATGAAAGCAATATTTTAAAGCATCTTGAGGGTTTGGGAGAAATCCACCTGTCATGGATTTTGGAAATGGGGATTTTGAAGTGAATTTTCAATGTTATATGTAAATCCTTTTTGCACCCATGGATAGAGGATGAAAAATTAGGCCGAGTTATTTTTTGAATTTTTTGAAAATTCCTTCTAGAAAAAGTTATGGGGTTTAGTAGATTTTGACCTGTCATGGATTTTGGAAGGCTCATTGCCTTGGTGGATTTTCCCTAAAAATATCACATTTTGGAAAATCCTTATCCTCAAGGATTCCCCTAAAACCAAATTTGAGGTGAATTTTGGATATCATTTGTAAATATTTCTTGCACCTATGGATGGACAATAAAAAATTAGGTCGGGTTGTTTTTTGAACTTTTCAAAAATTCCTTCTAGAAAAAAAGTTATGGAGTTTAGAGAATTTTGACCTGCCATGGATTTCAGAAAATTCTAGGTACCTCAAATTTTCCCTAGGAGAATTCTACCTACCTTGGATTTTCCCTGGGAGAATTATAGCTACCTCAAATTTTCCCTAAGGATTAAACTTGGGAAAATCCAAGCTACCTCAGATTTTCCCTAAGAATTAAACATGGGAAAATCTAGGCCACCTTAGATTAAACATGGGAAAATCCAAGCTACCTCTGATTTTCCTAGATAACTAAACTTGGGAAAATCCTAGCCGTAGCGAATTTTCCCGAAATCCATGACAGATCAAAATTCCTAAAATTTTCATTTTCAGAAAATCCAAGACCCCTCAAAAATCCTGAAATTTTCCAAAACTGGAATTTTTTTCCCAAAATGGAAATTTTTCTCGAAATGTAATAATTTTTCCCAAAACAAAAATTCCAAAATGGGAAATTTCAAAAATGGAAATTTTCTTGAAATTTTAAAATGTTCCCGAAAATAAAAAAATCTTGAAATGGAAAAATATTTTGAAAATAAAATTTTCAAAAATGGAAAGTTTTCTTAAAAGGTCAAAATCTTCAAGTTTAATTTATATATATTATGGATTGGATTTTTAATATGTGAGCTACTAATGATGATATTTGTTTTTTAGGATTAAATAAATCAAAAGGGGGACTTGCATATGGATTCATGCCAAGAGGAAAATCTGGAAGAGTTCAACTCAAATATTAAATGTGGGGCCTGCATAAGAATTCTTGCCACAACCTGTCTACAGCTGAAGGATATATTTTAAACATGAGAAGACATGTGATGTTGCTTTAGTTCTCCAATCAGAATTTTGATCAAAGTCAAGATGGCAGAATATTGTTTTCTCATTGCTCAAAGATGTGGCTGAATTTTCCCATTGGATGATGATGTATTCAGATTTGTAAAAAACTATGTAACCTCTTTATGCTTCTAGAAGTGTAATCTATGCCATTGGATTAATTTAATCTTGTCCATTGAAATTATAATGTAAAATCTATAAAAGGCCAGTGCCTTCTCATTTGTAAGAGGTTAGAGACTTAGTTAGGAAGCTAAGCTAAAATTCCAGAAATCAGTAGGAGTAGTTGTAGGAGAGGAGAGAAACTAGAAACTATTATGTAAATGTTGCAGAAGTTAATGCAATTGGGTCATTGTTTGGTGAACTTTTTGTTGATTTTCAATAGTTATATATTTTCTTGTTCTTGACTCTCAATGTTATATGTTAGTTGTTAGATTTCAATTCTTTTTCAATAATGGTGAAATGTGAATGATGTTTGATCAATCTCTAGTCCATACTTTTAGCAATTTGTTGATTGTAAGTTGTTGTGTAAAGTTAGTCTGGGCCCTATATTATGATAAGTTCAACTATGAATTTTTGTTTATATTCATGGGTGTTCATGGTCTAAAAATATTTCAATTTCTTCAGAAGATTGCATCATTTCTGTATAATTGTGGGTTTTTCCTTGATCAAGCAGAGATTGGTTTTATTGGGGATTTGTCCATTTGCAGCTTTCGTCATTGTTGTGATTGATCTTAGGAGTTAGTTAGAACATAAATCTCCCTCTAAACCCTTATTTCTTTTGATCTTTCTTTGAATATAGGTTAGTTTTAGGATTGAAAACATCACCATATTGTTACATCTGATGAAAGTATACTTCTAGCATTGTTCATTTGTTTAATGCCCCTTGTGATTACCAACATTTTCACATTTATCACTAAGTTGTTTCCTGCATTGTCAAGACCTGACATTAAAGACCTTGGGGTTATCTCTTGAGGCTTGCTGATAGAGATTTACCTTTCAAGAGATTGGATATTATATTCTATCTGAGTCGTTGTGCAAAAAACACCATCAATAATTGGTGAACCCAATGCGAAGGACACATTTGTAGTTTTTGTACAGCCTTTTCATCATTTTTTTTAGGTATAGGTACGAAACATCGCAAATGCCATTTTCTAAGCTGCATTTGATGCGTCGTGACACACTTGTGTTTGAGAACAATGCATCCAAAAAATTGAGACACATTCGACCTTCGCAAAGACGCATTTGATGTGTTGCAGTGCATCAGATAGCCTAAATGATGCATCCATGTTGAGCTGCATTTGACAGGAATAGAGACACATCTACTTGTTGCAAGTTTACTATCGGGTTTTGGCAACATTTTCCAATTTTCACTTTTCAGTTTTAGTAGGTTAGGGGTTTTTGGTTATTAATCTTTTGTTGGTAGCATGTGGTAAGTTGGAAGGAGATACTAACCCTTGTTTTCTTTTTGGTTTTACAAATGTTTTTTCAATTCTAAAGCAACAAACAAACAAATAACCACAATTACAACTTGCATTACACACTTCATGGTTTAAAATAAATTGCATTCACACTCATGGTATTAAAATGAATACAACTTGCATCTAAACTCATCAAGGTTAAAAATTTACTTGCATTATCATAACATTGGCCTAAAAAGAACTTTTCTTGTCTCATAATAAGTTGGGCTAAAATGAATGTGTTTGAGGTGTCTTGTGGTAAGTGATAACTCCTTAGTGTGTATGCACTTCTCGTGCGCCTTGTTAAGATCTTGAGAATAAAAAACACTTAGGGGTTGTTGTTTTACCACCGACATATTTGGATTTGGGCATTGAAATGAAAAATATTGTGAGTGTGGAATGAAAGATTTGTGTATGCACTCTCCTCACACCTTTGTGCAATTTTGGATGATCAAAAAAAAAAATCATTTTGATTTTGTTTAATCCTAATTTTATAACAATATTATCCTCTCCCCTTGTGCACTTGTGAAATCTTGGGTGTAAGAGAAATTATTATTAACTCTAGAGGGCCTGTCTTGGTGGGAAAAAAATACTCACTCCAAGGAGACTCAAACCAAAAATGAGCTAAAGCCAAGCTACTCCCGACTAGTATATAAATGTGAATGCTATTGGAAAACTTAGCATTACAGGTACAAATGTGTCATGTAGACAAGTGATTCCCTCAGTACCCACATTGTGCATGAAAACCTATAGAGCATAACCTCTGCAAGTTGGGAAACCTCCTTATCAGAGCTAATCTTGCCTCATGTGTGGCCATGTGAATGGGTGCCTTGACTAAAAAACATTTGTGTAGATTTCAAAAATCCTTTTCTATTCGTTGGTGCAAGAGTTCAAACCTATAAAGCTTCCCCACATACTCACGTTTCTTAGTAGAGATGAAGAGTTTGTCATGGGAGATTCATGAGAAATCAAAGCTTGGTTGACCCAAAGAAGTGAGTGTCATGGAGGGGAGCCAGTGTGGCCAAGCTTCTAAGTCATCCACTAAGAATAAACACAACTAGTTAATCCAATTGGGAATCCAATGAATATAGTCCTTGTCATCCATAGGATTTGTGCTTGTTTTCAATGTGCTTGTCTCCAACAATTCAAGACAATTGTTTTCCAAATGTTTCTTGATTCAATGAACACATAAAACACCTTTTAAAAATCTAGAAAATCACAATCAAACTGAAACAACTTCACAAATTTGTCAAAATTGCAAGAAAACTAGACCTTGTTCAAATTGCAACACAACTTAGACTTTGTAACATGCATACGACTGCACTAAAACATATTTGATACACTAAACATTGGATCTAACTTAGTGAACCACATTTTCTGTCTGGAACAACACATCTGATAAAACTACAATGCAACTGCTATATGAAACACCACATCTTCATGTCACTTAGGAAAATGATTGTTATTATCCTAGTCCAAAATCAAACATCTTGAATCTATTTCTAAGCATCTTTTCTCAGTGGTCTTTGTACAAAAACTTAAAAATATTTACACAAATTGTCCATCTTTACACCTTTTAGTTGGCATTTATCTTTTATCATAGGTTTACCATTAAAAAATTCAAGTTGCATCCTAGGATCGACAATTATTTTCAGCATAGATGAACTCTTAGGTCTACATTTTGCAAACTTTAGAATAGGAAAACTTTCCATACTTTTTGAAACCATTGCCTCCAAAAGTAGATTGCCACTTTATGTGAGATATTTCTAGCTAATAAGTCTAGTTTGGGAAACTCACTTTGTCACTTTTTCATTTCACTTGGTCTTACAAAAAGTCCTTTGACAATCAAAATTGAAACATTGGCCAAAATTTGGATGGTTAGTCAACCTATCTAAAAAATCTCCCAATGTTGATTACATTTTAGAGTTTTCTTGTACCTTGCATTTGCATTGTCATAACATACCCCAAAATACTTTAGTATTCCATCATTTTTCATTCCTTTTAGTCCTCACTATCATTTTGCATTGGACCTTCTCTTTAGAAAATATTTTCACCTTGCATCATACATTATTACACTCCTTATTCCAAAAGACCAAAAACATAGTTGCATTAGCATTGTCTCCTTATAACCAAAAATCCAAAAAACATAGATTTAGTGTCATATCATTCTCATACATAGACTTGGTTGTCATTCACAATATCCCTCCTTTACTTGAGAAAACCTTATATGGTTGAGACTAGACTACAAATAAAGAGAAGAGAAATGGATCCTTTTGGACAAGGAAACAATCCTTACAACTATCCTAGTGGCATGAACTTAAACACCATTCAAAACAACACCGACATGGGGAGAATTTCCAACAATCCTTTTAGTGACACAAATATTGTATCTTCATCACACAACAATCCATTTGAACAATTAATACATATAGATGAAAATGGACAAGTGTACTTGGAAGACATAGAGGCTGCTACCCAAAACCCTAAAGTGGCTTCCTTTTTAGAAGAATTTCTCTTACAAGATTGAAAACGATATTTAGCCATGCTTCTACATGGAGGAGCTAAATTGATGTGAGGATTTGATGTTAATACCTTGGGAGAAACATCAACTGACCATGGCACACAAATTGCTCAAACTCATTCAACACCACCACATAATGCTAGCAATAACTCCATTGGCACAACAACTCAAAATGCCACAAACACAATCAACACTACCTCCATTGGCGCAACAACTCAAAATGACACAAACACAATCAACACTATCTCCATTGGTGCAACAACTCAAAATAAAACCAATACAGTCAACACAACATCTACTTCAGAGACATCAACCATAGTGCAAACCATATCATAATCAATGCCACAAATATTGATAATTGTGTCACAAATTGTTGGGTCTACATTTGGGTCCTCATCCAATGCTATGGGGACAACCTCATCAAACCCTTTTGGGATAAACAAAAGATGAGTTATCATTCAAGGATCTTAGCTCGATGTCAATACCTTGTCACAAGGCACTCAATTCAATACCAACACTAGTGGTCACCAAAGGCAAAACAAAAATTTCCCACATGGCCATATTTATCAATTTGGGAAAGGAAACTAAGTGTCACAACACATGAATCCACTTGGTCATTAAAACATTCAAGGGAAACAAGTTCCTCAAATACAATTTAACACTATTGGAACACATATTCCCACATATGCATCCCATATTCATACACAACAACAAATTCCCACTCAAAATTCTCAACACCAACAAATCCCAACTCAAAATGTGCAATATTCTCAACATCAATACATTCCAAATCAAAACATACCATCACAACAAATGGGAACCCATGGGATACAAATTACTAGCATGTGTGACGCCACCAATAATCCTATAGTAGATGCACTAATGGCCCAAGTTGTTGCCTTACAAAAACAAGTGGAGGACATGCAATTATCAAACAAGAAGACCCACACATCTTTTGATTTATGTCCATATCCATTCGACACAAGCTTATAAATGCCACTATTCCCTCCAAGATATTTGGTATTGAATTTCTCCAAATACAAATGAATGACCAATCCCATTGAGAATATAAGAGAATTCACGACCAATTGTTTAGATGTCACATACAAACATACTTAATTGGTGAGACTCTTTCCTAGAAGTCTCATAGGTCCTACACTTGATTGGTTCGCACTCTTGCCCAAAGGGATAAAATCATGGGATGAACTCGCCAAAAAATTTGTGGAGAATTATTCCTACAACATTGACACTAACATTACTATTGCCACATTGTCTAAAACCACCTAAGAAGAAACTGGTGAAACATTCATTCCATTCTTCCAAAGATGGTGTGGTCTAGCAAGTTGATGTCCCGTTGAGATACTCAAAATGGAGAAAGTACACATGTTTGTTCAAAATTTTGTTGGACCATTGAAATACAACTTGCAAGTCCATTGTTGCACTACCTTCACAGACCTTGTTGAAAAGGGAGTTCAACTTGAAAATTATCTCATTACAAAAGGTCAACTTAAATATGCTATCAAGAACATAAACACGAGAACAACTAATGATAAGAACAAATATTGGGTCAAGAACAAACATATTACCAATGATGGCATTGTCGATGCCAAAGTAGTAAATACAACAGGTCGTGCAATCAAACTTAGGGGATCTCAACTACAAAATGCTCCTTTGACCACCCCAAAACCTATAGAAAATTCCATTCAAAACATTCAAGAACAAGGAAAACAACGACAAATATGACAATTTCCCAAAAAAAGCACATACACCCCCTTGGGAGAACTAGTTGAAGTTGTCCTCAAGAAACTCATCTAGTCTAACGTCATAACATCGCAAGACCCTAAACCATATAACCCATGGAAATACAAACCATCATGATGAGATGATAATTCCTTTTGTGATTATCATCGAATAAAAGTGTATAAAACCTCATTTTGTAGACAATTGAGAAATCTCATACAAGACCTTATTGAAAGTTGTGTCATTGAAATCGAAGGTCAACACTTTTCTTCTAACTTGGACCATACCATTCACAAAAATCCACTGCAAGATCATGGTTCAGGTAGTCCCTCTTCATCAGGTCAAAAGACTAACAATAGAGCCAATTACACTTGTACTGCCTTTGACTACTCAAGTGGACCTATAATTAATCACCTTCAAGCTACTGATGAACATGTTAATACCATCACCATTAAAAAGACTTCAGAGTGTAATTTCACCACTCGTCGAGGCAAGATCACAATACCTAGTCCTTCTGCTAAACAACTGCGAGCCAAAGGACAATTCAACCTTGTTGACCAATTGGGTAAAACTCCAGCACATAAAGCTATCCATGATAAGGCCTTAAAGTATTTTTTTTTCCCACCTAAATTGATGTCAACCACTTTGAAGCTATGGTAAGATATTTGACTACTCCCCATCAAGTAACCTTTTCATACCAATATTACTCATCACTTAAACCATCTCATAATGATGCATTACATATTGAAGTCTTCATCCACAAACACAAGGTTAGATGAGTCCTAATAGATGGTAGAGAACGATTGAACATATGCTCCTTAAAATTGGTCAAGTCATTAGGGTTCTTTGATGCATGTGTAGATGCCACCAAAAGCATAGTCATAAAAGCATACAATGATGAGGAATGCTCTTCTAAGGGAATTATCACACTCCCTATTCATGTGGGGCCAGTAATTATAGAACCACGTCATTTTCTGGATCTTTAAATTCCTACAACATCCTTCTTGGTCAACCTTGGATTCACAAATTTAAGGTCATACCCTCCACATATCATCAATGTTTGAAGTTCACCTATAATGGCACTGAGATTTCCATAACTGGTGATCCTAAGCCCTTTCAATATTGCACTAACTTAAGGGGGTTTCCAAACATCAAGTGCCTATCAATTGGGAGGCTTCAGCTTCAACCACGACTCCATCTAACTACATTGATCCATCCTCATTAACTAAATCATCCACTCCATTCACTGCACCATCAAACCCTAAGATCCAAGTCTGTGATATGGGATGTGGAGATTATTGCATGAATAATTTTCTGGCAAATGACAATGCTACTGCTACCAAAGAGGTTTAGACTTCTAACAATGTTGTCAAGATAGTTGCAAAGGGAACACAAAAAGATGGTTGTGCTTGGAGTGAAATCTTTTGGGATCCTGATACCACATCCTCTTTTTCCATATTCACTTCCACTCAATCCTCCCATGTCCATGATAACCCATTCCTTAATCATGATCCCATTGAGGATATTCAAACACCATCCCTCCATACCACCTCTCCTGGGCTAGGGTATGTCCCCCTTATTGTCACTTCTACTAAGCCATCCTGCAAAGTTAGTAAGGATGTGCAACCTTCCTTTGACTTTAGCAATACTAAAAAGGCTAGTCCCAAAGACAACATTGTTGACATCACCACTCCCATTCATTCATCAAGCATTCCAGTGACTCCATTCACTCCATTCGTCCCAGTCACACCATCCACATCATAGACATGGATAAACAAGAAATATCTAAAGAAAAGGATAAAGGAAAATCCCAAGAATCAAGAATGAAAATACCTTTAAAAGGGGATCTTGAATCAAAAGACACGCTGAAAAGAAATGTAAATCAAGAAAATTCCTCTGGCCAACACGAAAATCTATTGGACCAATTAAGGGTTGACAATGAATGTCAAGAAACATCCTATAGCCAACATCAAAAGATACTAGATGAATAAAAAATAAAAATAAAAAGTGAAGATAAAAAATCATTGGTCTCCAAGAAAGATCTTCCACCACAAATCACTGGGGGCATCTATCAGCACAAAAAGTCAAACAAAGAGTTTGTTGATCCAAGGTCTTCATATCCATCACTTTCACTCATTCCATACATGCCATTCAATCCATTCTTATTCGTTTATTGTCTCACTTCCCTTGGTGATATCTTTCAATGTACCTTTGATGACGACCCCTTGACGTACTCTAGCTCATCAGTCACCCAAACTCCTTCTCGTCTGAGGCCTGGTTTCCCACATAGTGTGCATATTAGGGAGATTACCATAGCCTCTTTCATTTTCCACTTATATCACCTGCCGTATTTTACACTTGCATTTCACATCCATATCAGGTCCTTTCATCCAGCATGGTCATCCGAATACAATCAATGCATCATCACGACTTCTTAGTTCTATACATAGCATTAAACAGCTTGGCTAAAAGTACAAAAATACAACAAAATTGAAAAATAAAAAAAATTGTCACCCTAATGAAAACCTGTCAAACAAGTGTCTTGGTGACACCAAAAAAAAAAGAAAATATCAAAAATAGTAAAGAAAAATAATCTATCCAATAGTGAAAACCACTTTGGTGGCGCTTTGGAGAAGTACCATGGTGAAAACCTAGCAAACAAGCACCATGCGTAGGCAGTATTTTATTTTCCATCTATTATCACTCCATCTACCTTTGTCCATAATAATTGCCCGATCTTCCGACACCCTCATGACATTCATCATAAAGTCCTGCTATTTCTTTCCATGGCTGACAATGGTTGACATCATGTCTCACATATCCTCCACCTTTCATCCTGAGCATGTCCTTTTCCATCTCATTCCACTTGGCTAGTCCTAGACCTGACTGGGGGCAACACCCTTATCACCTGACTGTAGTGGGTCTCGCACATGGTCCCAAAAATCATAAAATGTCTTGAAAAAATCCATAAAAATAGGAAAATGTCCTAAAAAAATCCATAAAAAATTAGAAAATGTCCTGAAAAAATCCATAAAAATCATAAAATGTCCTGAAAAAATCCATAAAAATCATAAAATTTCCTAAAAAAATCCATAAAAATCATAAAATTTCCTAAAAAACCAAAAAAAAACTTTGAAAAACACAAAAACATCTAGATAACTTACAAAAATCACAAAAATGGAGTCATAATCAGTCAAAGTCAAGTCATAGTTAGAACTGTCAAACTATGAGGTCTCTGCACATGTGCTACGTAGGCAAGGCCATCATTGATGTGCCTCAAGGCCTCGTAGGTCAGTCCTTGAGGGTTCATCATGTCAATTAAATAAGTCAAACATAGTCAAACTCAGACACAAGACAATCATCAAAATGCCAATATTCAAATCGAGAACCAATAGACATCATAGTCTAATCAACCATCAAGTCAAACATCAGTCAAATTTCCAAAAACAATGTCGACCTAGTCACTTTATGGTCCCCTCCAAGATGTGTCCTTCTTGGAATTGGGCCTAGTCAAAATGTCATTTTCCTGAGGCCCCTAGGTTCAGTCCCTTAGGGTCTATTGAGTCAATTTTCCTTTTCTCGCGAATGTCCTAAATCAAGAAACTCTTAAAAAAACATTGGCAATCATTTAATTGACATTTAAACTAAACTGGCATGTCAACACCAACATGTGGTCAATTCGGTCATCTAGTAAACCTTGGTCAAACTATCATAGCAAGTCAACCTATCAACTCTTGGTTATTCTTTGGATATGTCTTTTTGAAGAACAACCTGTCATTTATTTATGCTTTAGGATATTTCTTTCTCGAGCATCAACACTATCATCTGGAATTTTGAGGGATTCTCTTGACATTTGAGGATCAATACTCTCGACATTGACATCATTCCATATGTGTGCTTCCTGAATTTGGCATTACCTGACATCTGTCACACATTAGCCTACTCAACATAAACCTAGGCTTTTCCATGTGTTGGTGTGGAGCCTGATCAGTCTCCAAGTGGGATATTGATGGTATGTGGTGACTGATCATGCTATACTGTACACGCAGCATGTATCCTCACCGAAAAAAGGAAAAATCACCAAACGAGAAAAAAAATGACTATAAAAAACCCTAATTCTAGAAGCTTCCAAAAAGCTTGTTATAAGGGGTTGGAATGGGGGTTACAGGATGTAGAAAAGGCGATTATTCATGAGATTGTAATATTTTTTTTCACTGGATAATAAAATCATTAGATGGCTGCGATTTTGTGGATGTACCCCAGATTGGGTGAACCACGCTAAATTCTTTATGTTGTTCCATTTTCTAAAAGATGGAAAACTCCTAACCAAACATACAAATACAGAGAAGAGATAAGATAGTGGAGAACTTAGAGAATCTGAGCACTGATGAATACAAGCTTCGTTGTGAAGTGATGCATAAGCCTCATCGCCATGCAATTTATTTAGCATACCACACATAGTTATCAATATTTAGATAGTTAGTTTGCATTTAAATTAGTTTTAAAGAATTTTTTGTAAGTGCATGTTATGCTTTGCATGGAAGGTTGCAAACTGTTTTATTTAGAAGCTGTAACCTCTATAAAACACTACTTTTTTGTGATATTTACTTAGGTTAGAATAAAACCTCTATATTGAGGTGAATCATGATGTAATTCAATTAAGAAATTGATTGAATAATTTTATTTTATTTTGTGTTAAAATATTCTATAATTGTTGTTGCATTTTTTTGTTAATTGATTATGCTTCAGAATCTACAATTGATATTGAAGCCAGATCAAGTTAGGAGCCACAAGCATTCTATTAGAGTGGCTTAAAGGGGATGTTGGTAATAAGTCAAACCTAGACCATAGATGGTTTGGTCCTATAAGACTAGTAGATCAGTTGGTAGAACACTCCAACAACAAATTAACAAATCAATTTTAAAATGATCAAAATAACCACATCATTAAAAATAATTAAATATTCATATTCAACATCAATAATTCAATTCTAAACTTTTTAAATATTTACTTATTCATTTATGTTACATCTAACTTATATTATAATTAATAGTTTAAAAAAAAAAAATCTTAATTAAACTAAATAAAAAATTCAAACATTATTCTAGATATTCCACAAAATTATAAATATTTTATTACGATATAATCTTCTAAAACTATGAAATATCATGTGTGAAATATTTATCATAATATTATATTATTAAACTATGGAATAACCTAAAATATTTTTAAAATTATAAATATTTTATTATGATATAATATTATTAGACTGGAAATACCATACCTAGAATATTTTGTCCCTTTTACGATTTTGTTTTCTTTCGTTTGGGTAGTATTGGGAAGATTCATGTAGTGTGTCCTAGAGAACTCCTCTAATCACGTCTCGCCATTTTGAAAAGAGAACATTCGAATCCATCTTTTTCATGTCTCCATCTACCATTAAATTTTCTTTCTAAATAGCAGAAGTCATGGCACGAGTAATGCATGCTCCAACGTTAAAAACTGAATGTGTTTGACTCACTTCGGATTTGTTCTTTTATATGTTAACGATGTGTGTTCTCTCTCAACACAGCTTTACCAATGTCACCCTCCTACTTGCTAGCCAATCTGTCTTCATGGAACTACGACCAAGTCCAGTCATATTTTCTTTTATACATGTTACGTTAGGGCTTCAAGATTTATTTTGAGGGAGTAGCAATTCTCATAGTTTCTTTTTTATAAGAAGTCCACCTTTAGATAAGATATGATTTTTTTTATGATTAGCAATTCTCTTAGCTATGTTGCAACTCTTATTAGAACCTTGTTTTCTAAGGAAAAGTATCATCCCCTATTGCAACTACCAAATGATAGAAAGAGAAAAGACAAAATAAAAAAGAAACAAATTGCTACAACAGAAAAACAAACTTTATTCATAATCTTGATTCATGCCCAAATGGCTACAACAGCTGCTTGAATAGATGCAAACAAACTATCAACAATGAAAGTAAAAGAAATTTTTAACGAACTATGGAGGAAACAAACACATCAGGTCTGATTTGGCAGAATTTAAAATAAATTATAGGAACTACAGACTGCAGAAAGATCAGAGGGAGAAATTAGAAAGTTTCTTCCAACACTCCCCCTTAATTTTGACCATCAACAACTCCCAAATTTGGTCTTAGATATTGAAATTTATCCTTTGGTAATGCCTTGGTAAAAATGTCTGCCAGCTGATCTTTAGATCTACAAAATTCAAGACAAATTTCACCATTGTTGACCAATTCCCTGATGAAGTGGTACCTTGCATCAATATGCTTGCTCCTTTTGTGAAATACATGATTTTTGGACAATGCAATGGCAGACTTGTTTTCACGAAGGATTGGTGTTGGTTCATATTGATTATGCAACAAATCTGACAAAATTTCACACATCCAAATTTCTTGACATGCTACAGCAGTTGTGGCTACATATTCTGCTTCGACTAAAGAAATTGTCACTATAGGTTGCTTCTTTCATGCCCATGAGACAACTCCATATTCAATATGAAATATATGTCTTGATGTACTTTTCCTTTCATCTATCCTACCTGCAAAATCACTATCAGTATAACCAATCAAATCAAATTAGTTTTGGAATATAGAATTTCATATCCTGTTGTTCCTACAACATATCTGAGTATTCTCTTTCCAACTTGCCAGTGAGAATTCTGAGGTGAATCCATGAACCTTGAAATCAAACTTACACCATACATGATGCCACGCCTTGTAGCTGTAAGATTCATTAAAATACCAACAAGTTTTTCTAAATCCGGTTGGATCAACATTTGACCCCTTATCCTCTTTGCTCAATTTTGTTCTAGTGACAACTGGAGTTGGTGTGGGGTTACAAATTCAACAATTTAAATCTCCTTAATACATCCTTGGCACATTTGGACTAACAAATAAAAATTCTATTATCTGTTTGAACAACTTCAATACCCAAAAAGTATCTCATCAAGCCCAAATCTATCATTTCAAATTCTTTCATCATATATGACTTAAACATGTCCATAGACAAATTTCCACTGAAAAATCAAATCATCAACATACAGACATACAATCAAAATTTGAACTTCATCATTAGTATTTATATACAATGTAGGCTCACTATTGCATCTTCTGAATCCATTACTTATCAAATATGAATCAATTCTACTATACCAAGCCCTGGGTGCCTGTTTCAATCCATAAAGTGTCTTCTTTAATTTATAAACCTTATTTTCACAACCATGAACTTCATAACCAGGAGGTTGTAAAAAATAAACCTCTTCATCAAGAAAACCATTTAAGAAAGTTAATTTTACATCCATATGAAAAACATTCCAATTATTATGTCCAACTACTGCTACAATAGTTCTAATTGTGTCCAACCTTGCAACTGGAGCAAAAGTTTCATTATAGTCAATCCCATACTGTTGTGAAAAGCCTTTTGCAACTAATCTTGCTTTATGTTTTACAATTTTTCCTTCAACATTAAATTTAATTTAATAAACCCATTTAACTCCTATGCAATCTTTACCTTCAGGTAAATCTACTAACCCCCATGTTTTATTTCTTTCAATAGAGTCTATTTCTTCATCTATTGCCTTAATCCAATTATCATCTTTTACTGCTTCTTCAAAATAAACAGGATCACTAGCAAATAAAATAAAATTTGAATTCACATTTTCATCTTCTTTATCATATATTTCTTAAGCTTTTTCTTTTCTTTGCTTTGCACCTTTTTCTTAATGAAGCAAGTGTTGGATCTGATTCATCACTTAAATTTGAATTTGAATTAGAAGGATTTGAATGGGAGGATGATATACCTTGCACAATGTTTCTTGGTGGAGTACTTGGTACCAGTGTTTGACCATCTTTTTCTTTTGGTTCCTCCTCACTATCATGTATAGGTGCTCCACTTGTGACTATTTTTTCAACATTTGAATCCCATGATTCTTCTTCCTTAAATTCAACATCTCTACTAATGGTCAATTTCATTGTAATTGGATTATACAACTGGTAGAATTTTGATTGCTCATCATAACCAATAAAAATATATTTTTCACTCTTATCATCTAATTTCCTTCTTAATTTAGATGGCACAATAGAATAAGCAATAGACCCAAAAATTCTAAAATGAGAGATAGTATGCTTCTTACCATTCCATGCTTCTTTGGGGATTTTATCCCTCACACTCTTTGTAGGACTCCTATTTAGAATGTACACAACACATGCCACTTCTTCTGCCCACAAATCATTGGATAAATTTTTGGCCTTCATCATGCTCCTGACCATATCCATTATAGTTCTATTCTTCCTTTTGGCTACTCCATTCTTTTGTGGTGTATATCTTGTTGTAAACTATTTCTTAATTCCATGATATTTGGAAAAATCCAAAAATTCATTAGAACTGAACTCACCACCCCTATCAGATCTGAGTACCTTAATGTAGAATCCACTTTTTTTTTGTCAAAGTTTTAAACTCCTTGAATTTATCAAATACTTCATACTTTTGCTTGAGAAAGTATATCCATGTCTTCCTGCTGAAATCATCAATAAATGTTAGGAAATATAAATTGCCTCCTAAAGATGGAGTCTGCATTGGCCCACATATATCAGTGTGAACTAATTCTAATGGTGTCTTTGCTTTGTATGAACTTTTTACTGGAAAACTCTCTCTATGTTGTTTTGCTAAGATACAACTTTCACAAGTACTAGCTGGATGATCTATAACCGATAAACCTGTCACCATATTTTTCTTTTGCAATAAACTCAAACCTCCAAAATAAAGGTGGCCATACCTTAAATGCCAAAGAAATTTCTGATCTAAGTACACTATTTTGAAATTAATTTCCTCCTTTCCTTGAATACAATTAATTTGAAGGGGGAACATTCTATTTTGTTTCATTTTGACCCTTGCAATTAATCATCATTAGGATTTCTATCTAGAATTATACATTCATCATTTTAAAAGTGAATTTTGTACCCTATTTGCATTAGTTGACCAACACTCAACAAGTTATGTTTTAAACCAGGTAAAAAGAAAATATCATCAATGTGTCTCTTTTCACCATTCTTAGTCATGATATTAATGATTCCTTTCCTAGTTACAGATACTCTACTATCATTTCCCAATTATACTTCTGATTTTATAGAATCATCCAAACTAGCAAATAATTTTTTGTTTCTTATCATATGGTTGCTACAACCACTGTCTAAAAACCATACATCATTAGAGATTTCTTGAGCCACATTACAAGTTATGAGTAAACTTCCCAAATTATTACCAGATACATGTGTGTAATTTTCCTTTTGCTTATCCACTTCAACTTATTTCATTCTACATTCATTTGCAAAATGACCAAATTTCTTACAATAGTGACACTGTATGTGGGACTTATCATACCTTGATGATTGAAATTGATTTCTTCCACATCCTCTATTGTTGAAATTTTGAGGGGACGAATTGCTTCTTTCTCCTTGATCTGAACTTGTGTGTTCACTTCTTCCTCTTCCTCTTCCTCTGAAGTTTGAACTTTCTCTACCTCTTTCTCTTCCAAATGATACCTGTGTTTTGAAAGCACTCTCCAAAGAAGAATTGATATTTCAATTCATTCTGGTTTCATAGGAAAGAAAAGATCCCATCAATTCATCTATTGACAATTGAGATAAATCTTTTGATTCTTCAATTGCAACAACTATTGCATCAAATTTGTTAGGAAGGCTTCTAAGAACCTTTTATATCACCTTTTGATCAGATATATTTTCACCATATATCTTCATTTGATTTACAATATTCATTACATTACTGAAAAATTGATCTATAGATTCTAATGAACTCATTTGAATATTTTCAAAATTCCTTCTTAAAATATGTAATTTTGCAACTTTAACTTTAGTTGTCCCTTGGTATGAATTTTCTAGGATTTCCCAAGCTTGTTTAGAACTAGTTGCAGTAGAAATTCTAGAAAACAAAGGTTCATCCATTTCTTGTTGAATAAGAAACAAAGCCTTAGAATCTCTCTTTTTCTTTTCCTTAAGATCATCTTTTTGTGTTTGTGACAAAGTAGACAAATCTTGAGGTTCTACAAACCCATTTTGAACAAACTACCACAAATCTTGTGAACAAAACAATGTCATCATTTTTATTTCCCATGTACCATAATTTTTTCCTGTAAATATTGGAATTTGGGGCTGAGTTAAATTACTATTGGATGCCATGATGTTATCTCCTCTTCTTGATCTGCACTTATCTTATTTTTCAACAAAAAATACTTTCAATTCATTTATTTATATCAAATCCATAAAAGAGTTTCAAGAAAATACAAAAAGACATTTAAATGACTCCAATACTTAGCAATTTCAACACACTCAACAACTACAACAATGATTACACATTTTCCTTATCTCTGTTAGCAACTTTCAACCTTCTGAAATATTCATCCCTGATCATCTAGCTCTGATACCAATCTGATAGAAAGAGAAAGGACAAAAAATAAAACAAAAACAAATTGCTATAGTAGAAAAAAAACTTTATTAATGATCTTGATTCATGCCCAAATGGCTACAACAGCTACTTAAATAGATGCAAAAAAAATTTCAACAATGACAGTAAAAGAAACTTCTAACAAACTATGGAGGAAACAAACACATCAGGTCTGATTTGGCAGAATTTAAAATAAATTATAGGAACTACAGACTGTGGAAATATCAGAGGGAGAAATTAGAAAGTTTCTTCCAACACCAAAGCCATGGGTGTTGTCTGGGTTTTACAAATTAATTTCATGGCATTGATTTGTGTGAGCGAGAGTGAGGGAGAAGGGTACAAGACAATAGGTCGTCTCTCTTCTACTCTTTTGAATTCTTCTGGTTGGAAACCCAACGACAACATGTACTTGGTTTCTTCAAATGGTACATTTTGTGCTAGGTTTTACAATGTGACGACAGATCATTATGCCTTCACAGTGTGGTATGCCAACGATTCGCACCAAACTCTGGCATGGATGGCGAACTCATCTTCTCTTGTCGGGGTCAACTCTTCTTTGTACTTGATAGACGGGGCTCTCTCCATTTCAGACAAGAATGGTGTAATTGCATGGAGGAGCAAGAACACGTCTGATTCTAAATCTGCAATGGAACTTATTTTGCAAGAATCAAGAAATTTGGTGCTCAATTAGTGGCAAAGCTTTAAAGAATTCCCCACATTTAATCTTCTTCCAACACAATAATTCACCACAGCAGATGTTTTGCTGTCGAGATCTCCAAATGGTACTTATGGTAGAGATGGCAACTACTATTCTCTTTCTCTAGAGCAACAATCCAATAAACTTTCCATGTCTTATTATTACAAGAATGCCAAGGGAAGGAAGGTATGCAAAAAGTATTGGCAGTCTAGTAGGTTTCTAGTAGTTACTCTGGATGAGTCTAGGTTTCTCAAAAAAGCGACATCGATATAGGTTCCTTGATCATGGCGACCGACTAGGGCGAGGAGAACCGACTAAGAAGACTGACTTTAGAGGGAAATAGAAATCTCCACATGTACAGTCAAAAAAGATATCCTCCTTCCTCATGGGATGTAGTGTGGGAAGCCACCCCAATGCTCTACAAAATCCATAGGGCTTGTGGAGAGAATGTTGTGTGTAAGATAAACTTGGACTGGGAGTGAACATGTGAATGCCCGCCTGGTTTCGACTGGAGCCCGATCGATAATCAAAGCTACAATCTGCACAATGATATCAAGAAGCTCATCAATGTAACATTTTCTCCATTGGATTTTGTTAGTTTTGAAGCATTGAAATATACATGACAGCCTTCCGCAATACTAGAAGAGTGCATAGAGTTTTGTAGGAACAACAACAACTGTGTGGGTTTCATGCACAACCTGGAAAATGGGAACTGTGTCCAGCTATTTGGCAAATTGCTCAACGGATATTGGTCTCTAGGAGTGGGAACACACTTATCTGAAGATCTCTGTAAGTGAGGAATAAACTCTAAATCTCTTTCATGGGTTGTTCTCAGTCCTCGAAATTTTTTGTCTAATCCGTCTAAAATTACCACAGCTCCTAACTCAATCGGACTACACCTGGCGAAATCTCATCATAATCTGCTCCTTGTTCGGCACGGAGCTGTTGTGTGGGGCTTATGCCTTCCTCGCATTTTTGAGGAAGTATACAAAATTCAGAGACATGGCTCGAATATTCGTGCTGGATTTTCTACCTTCTAGTGGGCCTAAGAAATTATCGTATGTAGAGTTGAAAGTGGCCACCAATGACTTCAGAAATATGTTGGGGAAGGGAGGATTCAGGCCGGTGTACAAGGGCCTTCTGCTTGATCAGAGGTAGATAGCAGTGAAGAAACTAGAAGGCCTTCATAATGGTGAGCAACAATTCTAGGCAGAGGTGACCATCACCTCAACCTTGTTCGCATGTGGGGATTTTGTGCAGAAGGTGAGCACAGACTGCTAGTGTACGAGTATATATCGAATGGATCACTGGAGAAGCATTTGTTCAACACAGAGGGACCATCTGCAATGGAGTGGAGCATCTGATACGACATAGCATTAGGGGTAGCGAGAGCCATTGCCTACCTCCATGAGGAGTGCCTAGAATGGGTTCTTCATTATGACATCAAACCGGAGAACATCTTGCTCGACGAGGACTCTTACCCTAAAGTTTCTAATTTTGGACTAGCTAAATTGGTTGAAAATTACCGCAGCCTGAATGTGTCTAGAATCAAAGGGACACGAGGATACTTAGCGCCAGAGTGGTTTGGAAGCAATTCCATTACAACAAAGGTTGACATGTATAGTTTTGGAATGGTGCTTTTTGAGATGGTCAGGGGGAAAAGGAATTTGTATGTCTCCCATTCAACTGAAGATAGGGAGTTCTATTTTCCTGAATGGGCATTTGAGATGGTGATGATAGAAGGAAAAATGAAACAGGTAGTGGATAAAAGGTTAAGCGAAATAATAGAGAACCAAAGTGAAATGGAAGTTGTGGAAAGAATGGTAAAGACAACAGTGTGGTGTATCCAAAGTCGTGCAGAGGAAATGACTTCAATGGGCAAGGTAGCCAAGATGTTGGAAGGTGCCATAGAGATTGAGGACCCTCCTAAGCCCTTTCTATCACAGGACAGTGGTGCAAGTACAAAATCACCTATTTATAGCGGCATGAATTTATCCATCAAGAGTTATGGACTTAGCTGCTTCTAATTGTTGTTGAGGGTACATTGTTGATCAGTGATACATGACTCTTACCACCATGCAAATAACATATGCATGTTGCTTTCACTCTCATGCATAGTTTTATTTTTAGACAATTAGTTTTAGGTGACATGTTTGAAGATAATTGATGCTCAAACATCTAGCGTGGCAAAAACATCTTCTATTTTTAGCTTGTCGTTTAGTTTTAGAGTAGTTTTCTTAAAGCTTTGTTTTTCTTACTTTCATCGAACAAAGCATGTAGTGCATGCTCAGTTTAGAATATTTAATTTGTTTTCTTTTCCACCGAATAATGCATGCTAAGCATGCTCTATTTTTTTTCTTTTTAATGCTTTGTCTAGGTGCATTGTATTGTTGTATTCAAGGTGCTGAAAACTCTATATATGTAGACCTATGTATTTCATTTTCTAAAGCAGTAATAGATAAATTTTTGAACTTGACCAGAATTTTATCAATGAATGGTTTGTTTTAGTTTATAGTTGTTATTGCTATTATTTTTTTTGTTCTATTCAGCTGAATTAGATGGTTTAGAGGTGAGGCATGTTTTCAAATCTACAATTGGTATCAGAGCATATATTTTCTTTTGGGTTTAAGATCTTGTAGTTGGAATTTTTCCAAAGATTATCATGTCAAATTCTAACACCTTGCGCATTCCAGAATTTGATGGAAATGAGTATGATTATTGGAGCATTAAAATGATGAATTTTTTGATAGGAAAATATTTGTGAGAGATTGTCGAATCAGGTTATGTAGAGCTAGTTGATTGGAATGCCCTCACAGTGAATGAAAGAACAACTAGAAAGGAGGTTAAGAAGAAGAATTTTCAAGCCTTGTTGCATATTCAAATAGCTCTAGATAAGAGTCTATTTCCAAGAATTGTAGGTGCAACAATAGCTGAGGATGGCTGGAAGACTCTAAAAGAAGATTTTCAAGGTAGTGATCAAGTCAAAGTTGTCAAGTTGCAGACATTGAAGAGAGAGTTTGAGAGTTTAAAGATGCAAGAAGCTAAAAGTGTGAGTGAATATTGTGTTAGAGTTAAAGATGTGGTCAATAAGATGGCTACACTTGGAGAAATTGTGAACAATGAGATTATGATAAAAAAAAGGTGTTGAGGACTCTCACACCAAAATGGAATCATGTTGCCATCATCATATAAGAAAGAAGGGATTTGACAACCCTTCAGTTTGATCACCTCGTTGGTTCTTTGATGTCACATGAAGAAAGACTACAAGATTCTTTTGGAGAAAGTGTTGATAAAGCCTTTTCCTCCAAAGTATAAATCACAAAGAATGAAGATGGTAGCAGTAGTAGAAAAAGCAATCAAGGCCAAGGTAAAGGTCAAAATCAAAATAATTCAAGAGGACGAGGTGGTTCCAGAGGAAGAGGTAGAGACAGATTTGATAAAAGGAATGTTCAATGTTACCATTGTAATAGGTATGGTCATTTTGAAAGAGAATGTAGACTAGAAGAAGGTAAAAGTGTTAATTATGCTCAAGAAGGTGATGAAAATACTCCAGATCATTTATTTTTATCTTATTCTAAAGGTGAAAATACTAGTAAAGATGTTTGGTACCTAGATTATGGATGCTCTAACCATATGTCAGGAAATGGGAAGTTGTTTTCAACAAAGGTTGAAAGTTTCAAGTCAAAGATTCAGCTTGGTGATGATAAATCATTGGAGGTTGCTGCAAAAGGAGCTATGGAGGTCCACACAAAAGAAGGTATGAAGAGTGTTAAAGACATTTATTACACTCCTGAGTTAAAACATAACTTGTTAAGTGTTGGACAATTGTGTGAGAAGAACTATAGAGTTTTCTTTGAAAATAAGAAATGTACAATTTATGATAAGAGTCAGGGCAACATAGTGGTCACAGTTCTGCCTATGACAAAAATAGGATGTTCCCATTGAGATTTGGTGAACATAACAACAACCTTGCCAATATGGCATATGATGGATACACGTTGGTTGTGGCATCTAAGGTATGGCCATTTAAATTTTCATAGTTTGAAGCTTTTGACCTCACAAGCATTAGTTTCTAGTTTGCCTAAGGTTGAAGAGCACAAGGAGGCTTGTGAAGGATGTGCTAAAGGAAAGCATTCAAGGGAAAAGTTTCCAAAAGGCATTGCATGGAGGGCCCATCACCCCCTTCAACTTGTTCATTAAGATATTTGTGGTCCTATGCAAACAAAGTGTTTGGGTAAGTCATCATATTTTATCACTTTTATTGATGATTACTCACGAAAATGTTGGGTGTATTTTTTGAAGGTTAAGGATGAAGCCCTTGATACATTCAAGAGGTTTAAAGCACTTGTTGAAAATGAGAAAGGGTGCAAAATCAAATGTTTAATGATTGATCTTGGAGGTGAATTTTGTTCAAGATCCTTTAAATATTGTTGTGATATGAATGGCATAAGGAGGCAACTCACCACTACATACACACCTCAACAAAATGGGGTAACTGAAAGGAAAAAGCACATAGTGGTTGAAATGGCAAGGAGCATGTTACAAACTAAGGGATTGAGTAACTCTTATTGGGGAGATGTAGTTGCTATAACAGTGTACATTCTCAATCGAAGTCCCACTAGTGCACTTGAGAAGATTACTCCTTATGAAGCATGGTATGAGAAAAGGCCTAATGTTAATCATTTCAAAGTTTTTGGTTGTCTAGCCTATGTTCATGTACCTGATCAGAATAGACAAAAGTTAGATGCAAAAAGTGAGTCATGTATTTTTGTTGGGTATAGTGAGGAAAGCAAAGCTTATAGGTTATATAATCCTCTCACTAATAAGATTATTGTTTCAAGAGATGTGATTTTTGATGAAGGGGGAGTTTATGCTCATCAAAAAGGCCATATGGAGAAGTCAAAATCTATTTTGAATGATGATGTTGATCATGAGTAGCCCACTAATGTTGTTGTTCCAAGTGCTATAAATCCACCAAGTAGCCCCTCATCTAATTCTTCAAGTCCAACTTCAACTCCAAGTTCTAGAAGGAAGGTAAGAAGTTTGAGTGATATTTATCAAAGGAGTGCCAATCAAGCACATGAAGAAAATACAATAGGTGAGACACTTAATTTTTCTTTATTTACCAAGGCTGATTTTGAACCATCATGTTTTGAAGAAGCATGTACTAATGAGGTTTGGATGCAAGCAATGCAAGAAGAGATGGATTCCATTCATAGGAATGATACTAGGGAGCTTACAGAGCTTCCACATGACAAGAAGAAGATTGGCACCAAATGGATCTACAAGACTAAGCATAACAGTGATGGAAGTGTTGAAAGACAAGGCATGATTAGTTGCTAAAGGCTTCACACAGAAGTATGGGATTGATTATGAAGAGAAATTTGCACTAGTTGCAAGACAAGAGACCATCAAAATGTTTATTTCATTAGCAACTCAAAAGAATTGGAGCATACATCATATGGATGTGAAAATTTCCTTCTTGAATGGGTACTTAGAAGAGGAAGTATATGCAAAACAGCCACAAGGTTTTCAAGTGGAAGGAAAAGAGAATCATGTCTACAAATTGAAGAAGGCTTTGTATGGCCTCAAGAAAGCACCAAGAGCATGGTATGCAAGGATTGATGGATACTTTCAGGAGAATGGTTTCAAGAGAAGTAAGAGTGAACCTACCCTTTACTACAAACAAGAAGGTAATGCTATTCTTATTATAAGTTTGTATGTTGATGATCTTATTGTATATGGGAAGCAGTTCTAAGATGAAAGATGAGTTCAAAATTGCTATGATGAAATAATTTGAGATGAAAGATTTTTGTCTCATGAAATATTTTCTAGGAATGGAGGTTTATCAATGTAAGAATGAAATTTTTATTTTCTAAACCAAATATGTAAAAGATATGTTGAAGAATTTTGACATGGTTGATTGTAAACCACACTCCACTCCAAGTGCTCATAGAGCTGTGTTGAGTAGGAATGATGTTATTGAATTAGTTGATGAGATAACTTATAGAAGTATAGTTGGGAGTTTGATGTTTCTAACCTAGACAAGGCCTGATATTGCATATTCAGTTTCACTTGTTTCAAGGTATATGACAAATCCATCAAAAATACATATGAAGGCAACCAAGAGAATTTTGAGGTATGTGAAAGAAACTCTAAATTATGGTATTCATTACTATTCTTCTAAAAGATTCAAAATTGTTGGCTTTAGTGATTCAGATTGGGGAGGTAGTATGGATGATCATAAGTCTACATCTGTAAATTGTTTCTCTTTTGGTTATGGTTTGACCACTTTGAGTTCCATAAAACAAAGCATGGTTTCTCTCTCATCCACAAAAAATAGAGTATGTTGCAGTCACCTCAGTAGGTACACAAGCTCTTTGGCTTAGAAAAGTTTTAGAAGAAATTGGTGAGAAGCAGATTCAGCCTATAATGATTTATTGTGACAATGTAAGTGCCATAAAGTTAGCAAAGAATCCGGTTCATCATAGTAGAACAAAGAAATTGATTTAGTACAGAAGAAGGAAGTTGAATTGAAACACATTAGCACTCAAGATCAGTTAGGAGACATCTTCACCAAATTAGTTGCAAAAGATCAGTTTTTGTCACTTCGAGATAAGATTGTGAGCCCTCTCAGCATAAAGAGGGAGTATGAAGATAATTGATGCTCAAACATCCAGCATGGAAAAAACATCTTCTATTTTTAGCTTGTCGTTTAGTTTTAGAGTAGTTTTCTTAAAGTTTTATTTTTGTTGCTTTCATCGAAAAAAGCATGTAGTGCATGCTCAATTTAGAAGATTTAATTTGTTTTATATTCCACCGAATAATGCATACTAATCATGCTCTATTTTTTTATTTTTAATGCTTTGTCTAGGTGCATTGTATTGTTTTATTTGAGGTGCTGAAAACTCTATATATGTAGACCTTTGTATTTCATTTTCTAAAGTAGTAATAAAGAAATTTCTGAACTTGAGCAGAATTTTATCAATGAATGGTTAGTTTTAGTTTATAGTTATTATTTCTATTATTTGTGTTGTTCTATTTAGTTGAATTAGCTGGTTTAGAGGTGAGGCCTATTTTCAAATCGACAATGTTTACATGTTTTTTCTGGGTATGCAATAGCTTGAAAAGTCTCATAACTATCTTTACATTCTACGAACTCGTTTCTTTAGAGGTTGTAGATTGTACTAAGTTTTTGTCTCTATACCGTTTAAATAAAGTTCTTAAAACTGTTATGTAACAAGTTCATTTAGAATTTTAATACAAAGTATTATTGTATGTGTTGAACACTATTTTTTTGAGCAGTTGGAAATTAGAATTTATTGATTTATATTTTTGTTGTAAGTGGTTTCATTTTATTACTGTTATTTATAATTCTTTTATCTATTCGTTAAATAGAGCTTATTTTAGAATCTTCATTTGGTATTTAAGAAGGTTATTGTTTTTGGATCATCATGTCAAATTCTAACTCCTTGCAAAATCCAAAATTTAATGGAAATGAGTATGATGAATTTTTTGATAAGGAAAAATTTATGTGAGATTGTAGAAATAGGTTATGAAGAGCTAGTTGATTGGACCACTCTTGACCCAATAATAGAGAAATTAAGGCGGCTAAAATGAACAATGCTCAAAATTTGTTCCATATTCAAATAATTCTAGATGAGAACCTATCACAAAAAATTATGTGTGCAAAGATAACTAAGGATGCCTAGAAGACTCTACAAGAAGCTTACCAAGACTGTAATCAAGTCAAAGTTATCAAGCTACAAACATTGAAAAGCGAATTTGAGAATTTGAAAATGCAAGAAGTTGAAAGTGTGAGTGACTATTGTGTGAGAGTCTAATATGTGGTCAATAAAATGGTGACTCTTGGATAAATTGTGGTCAATTAGGTTGTGATTAAAAAGGTGTTGAGTCTTTAACAACAAGGTGGAACCATCTTCCTATAATCATTGAAGAAAGAAAGGATTTTATTGCCCTTCAATTTAATCACCTAGTTGGATATATTATGATTCATGAAGAAAGATTGAGATATTCATTTGGAGAAACTAATGATTTTTTTTCATCAAAATTATAGATTATAAAGAATGAATATGCCAACACTAGCATCAAAACAAATCAAGGACAAGGTAGAGGTCAAAATAAAATTTATTCAAGAGGAAATAAAGGAAGAAGAGGTAGAGGTAGATTTGACAAGAGAAATATCTAGTGTTATCATTGTAGTAGGTATAGTTAGTTTGAAAGGGATTATAGATTGAAATTAGGTAATAACAACCAAAGTGTTAATTATGCTCAAGAGGATGATGAGTCTTCTCCAAACATTTTTTTAATATTTTGGAAAATATGCAAATGGTACTAAAGATGTTTGGTATTTATACTTAAGGTGTTGTAGCCACATGTCAAGAAACATGAAGCTTTTTCTATAATAGATGACAGTTTCAAATCTGATATCAAGATTGGTGATAAAAAAATCTTTGAGGCTGCTACAAAATAAGTTATGGAAGTCCATACTAAAGAAGTATGAAAAGTGTTAAATAAATTTATTACACTCAACAATTAAAGCATTATTTGAGTGTTGGAAAATTATGTGAGAAGAATTATGAAGTTATATTTGAAAATCAATAGTTTTAAATTTATGATAAGAATCAAGGAAATAGGGTGGTTACAGTTGTCCTAATGTCAAATAATAGGATGTTCACATTAAATTTTGGATAACATAATAGTAGTCTTTCCAATATGGCATATGATGATAATTTGGTTGTAGCAACTTAGGTACAGACATTTGAATTTTCATAATTTGAAGCTTCTAAAATAAAATAAGTAGTTTAAGGTTTACCTAAGGTTCAAGAATACAAAGTGTTTTGTAAAGGATGTGCTAAAGGAAAACATTCCAAAGAGAAAATTTTAAAAGGAAATGCATGGAGGGCCCACTATCCACTTCAATTAGTTCACTCAAATATTTGTGGTCCTACAAAAACAAATCTTTTGGGTAAGAAATCATATTTTATTACTTTTATTGATGATTTTTTATGAAAGTGTTGGGTTTAATTTTTGAAAATCAAGAATGAAGCCTTTGATACAGTCTAGAGTTTTAAATCCCTTGTGGAAAATGAAAGAGGTTGCAAAATCAAATGTTTAAGGATTGATCATGGAGAATTTTATTGAAGGGATATTTAGTATTATTGTGATTTATGTGGTATCAAAAGTTGATTCACCACTTCTTACATGCCTCAACAAAATGGAGCAACTGAAAAGAAAAACCATACAATGGTGGAAAGGGAAAATAGTATGTTACAAACTAAGGGATTAAGCAATTATTTTTGGGGTGATGTAATTGCTATATAAATGTATATTCTCAATCAAAGTCTCACTAGTGCACTTGATATGATGACTTCTTATGAATCTTTGTAGAAGAAAAAAAACCTACAATTAATCATTTCAAAGTTTTAAGTTGTTAAGCCTATGTTCACATACTTGACCAAAAGAGACAAAAGTTATATCCATAATGTGAATCATGCATTTTTGTTGGATATAGTGAGCAAAGTAAGGCTTACATGTTATATAATCCTCTTCTTAATATAATTATTGTGTCAAGATTTTTTTTTCTAATGAAGGGGGAGTTTATGATCATCAAGAAAGCCATGTTGAGATGTTAAAATATGTTTTAAATGGTGGTATTGTTGATGACATTGATAATGATCAGACCGCTAATATATCAATTCTAAGTATTACAAATCCACCAAGTAGCCCTTATTCTAATTCTACTATAATTCCAAATTCAAGTTGAAGTTCTACAAGGAAGGTTAGAAGCTTAAGTGACATTTATTAAAGAAGTAAAAATTGAACACATGAAAAAAATCCAAGAGATTAAAAAATACATTCTTTTTACTTTCACAAGTTGATTTTAAATTATCATGTTTTGAAGATGCATGTACTAATGAGGTTTATGTGCAAGCAATGTAAAAAGAGATATATTCTATTCACAAGAATAATACTTGGGAGCTTACAAAGATTACACATGACAAGAAAAATACTGGTACTAAAGGGGTCTACAGGACTAAGTACAATAGTGGTGGGAGTGTTAAAAGACACAAGACAAGGTTAGTTAGTAAAGGCTTCACACATAGGTATGCGATAGATTATGAACATACATTTGCATTAGTAGCAAGAAAAGAGACTATTAGAATAATGATTTCACTAGAAGCTCAAAAGAAAAGGACCATTCATCATATGGATGTGAAAAGTTCCTCCTTCAATGGGTACTTAGAAGAGGAGGTATATATAGAATAACTATAGAGATTTGAAGTGTAAGGTAAAGAACATCAAGTATTCAAGTTGAAGAAGGATTTTTATGGCCTCAAGAAAACACCAAGAGCATGGTATGCTAATATTGATGGATATTTTCAGTAGAATGGCTTCAAGAGAAGTAAGAGTGAACCTACCCTTTACTACAAATAAGAAGGTAATCACATTCTTATTGTAAGTTTGTATGTTGATGATTCATTATATATAGATAGTAGTTCTAAGAGTAAGGATGCATTCAAAATTGCTATCATGAATGAGTTTGAAATAAAAAATTTAAGTCTCATGTAATATTTTCAAAGAATGGAGGTGTACCAAAGTGAACATGAATTTTTTATTTGTAAAACAAAGTATAAAAAAGATATATTGAATAAATTTGATATGGTTGATTGTAAACCAACCTGGACTCTAATTGTTCATGAATAATTTTTGTTGTGTAGAGATGATGGTGATAAAATAATTGATGAGACAACATACATAAGTATTTTTGGTAGTTTGATATTTTTAACCTACACAAGACAAAATATTTCTTATTTAGTTTCTCTTGTTTCAAAGTATATAAATAAACCATATAAAATTAATTTTAAGGTAGTAATATAATCAAGAAGCTCATCAATTCAACATTTTCTCTATTAGACTTCATCAGTTTTGAAGCATTGAGATATAAAAAACAACCTTGCACAATACTACAAGAGTGAATATAGCTTTGTTGGAACACTAATAGTCATGTGGGTCTTGTGTACCAACTAGACAATGGAAACTATGCCCATATATTTAGAAAATTGATTGATAGATATTGGTCTCTAGGAGCGTAAATTCACATTTATCTAAAGATCTTTGTAAGTGAGGAAGAAACTATTAATATCTTTAATGGGTTATTGTTAATTCTCAAAATTGTTTTTCAAAGCCATATAAAAATAGCACTCCCCTCAATTCAATAGGACTAAATAATGCTAAATATCATTATAATTTTCTCGTTGTTTGGCATGGATCTATTGTGTGGGGCTTATGCCCTTCACATTTTTTAATGAAGTACTTGAAATTCATAGAAATAGATCAAATATTTGTGCTGCATCTTCTCCCTTCTAGGGGGCCTAAGAAATTATTGTACATAGAGTTGAAAGAGGCCACCAAAGACTTCAACAATATGATGGGGAAGTGAAGTTTTGGCTAGCCTATAGTAGTGTTGTACCCGATCAAAGGTAGATCATAGTGAAGAGACCAGAAAGCCTTCATCATGGTGAGAAAAAATTATGGGTAGAGGTGACCATCGTAGGATGGTTGAATATGCAAATGTACATGAGATTTCTTGCTTATAAAGGAAAGGTAGAGAGATAGGATTAGACAAGACCATGACAAGTGCTTTAATCCTATCACATGAGACAACTAACTCATAACTACCTAGGAATCAAGCATTACTAGCTAGATAAGATAAGTTATAGAAAAGCCAACTAAGAATTCTAGAAATAATCTTATATCCTAAGTAAACTTAACATGTGAATATGCCCCTTAATCACCTAGTGAATGAATTAGTTGGACCTATAAGACATTTAATCCCACACCAACATATAGTTTTGGGTTAGTATTTTCAAAATGGATACGGGGAAAAGGAATAGGAATGTCTCCCATTCAACTAAATGAGACAAGGAGTTATATTTTATTGAATGGGAATTTGAGATGTTGATGATAAAAGAAGAAATAGAAGTAGTGGATAAGAGGTTAAACAAAATAGTAGAAAACCAAAGTGAAATGGAAGAAGTGGAAAGAATGGTGAAGACAACATTGTAGTGTATCCAAATTTGTGAAGAGGAAAGGCCCTCAATGGGCAAGGTAACCAAGATGTTGGAAGGCACTAAAGAAAAAGAGGACCCTCCTAATCCCTCACTATTATATGATAGTGGTGTAGGTCAAAAACCACCTATTTATAGTAGCATAAAATTATCCATTGAAAGTCTTAGGCTTATCCGCTTCTAATTTCTACTAAGGGGGAATTATGAAGTATTAGGGGTCAAATGTCTGGTATTCTCCCTTGTATTTCCTCCCAAGTTGTACAGTGTGAGATTTATGAGTTCATGCTTGTGTATCTGAAATGATGATATTTTTATTGCAAGATTTAAAAATAACAAAGAAAACATTTGGTTCATGGTTTATTCCATTTAGTAGCTCTTATAATCAACTTTGTAGCTAGGCATAACCCTTGGAATTTTGGGTTTATAATTCCCAAACCACTTATATTTTGTTTGAATACATTGAGACTACGAAGAAGAAATGAATCCAACACTTGCATACCACTTAGACCAAATTAGTGAATTAGTGAGTTGTCTAGATAAAATCATCATGTCTCCCTTATTTTAAATTAAGTTTTTTTTTTTTTTCCCTTTACAATCTATTTGGAAAGCTTGAAAATAATTTTTTCAAATTTTGAATTTGAATGATACATATCTCCAAGATGGTTTTAGTTTTTCTTATTCATTAAATTGGTGGAATAAACTTATTAGTTTGATAGTCAACCACTTGCTATTTGTTTTCTTAGACATGCCTATTACTTGTATAAGAATAGTGCTCATAAATTTAAGGATTTTGGGATTTTAATGCATTTGAATGGAATTCATGGAAAAAAATAAAAGAATATTAAAGGTTCAACATCAAGTATAAAAATATGATATTTGTGCAATTATTAGTCACTTTTAAGATGTCCATGAAATTTTATATACTTAGGAAATGCAATTTTTTAAAGGATTGGAAGTCATTGTCCTCTATTCATTTCAATTATCTTCAATTAAAGTAAGTCTAGATTTAGTCCCTTCCTCTTTGGAATATCACACCTCATCTTAATCATAAATAAAAATGTAGGTTTAGCTCTAAAAATTGGATCAAAATAAGTGCACAAATATGGAAATCAAAAGTTTACGTGGAAACACAATTGGTGGCTTGAAAAATTTTACATTACAAATTACATGTTGGGGATAATTGAAATGCATTATGATTCAGTAAATTAATTTTTATTTCTTCTTACATGCTAAAAATATGAAACAATTTTTCTAGGATCCCTTTTGTTAAAAACTAGTGGAATGTTTTTTTTTTAAAGAGTGGTAAACAGTTTTGACTGGGAGCTATGAACTAGTGAGGTCACAAATGGGGGATGCCATCCATAACATGAATGGTCAAAATTACACCCCAAAAAGGTTTGAACCTTGATGGAAAGAAAAACAAGATGACATTTAAACTATCACACTATGCCAATACCAAAATAATAGAGGAATGTTGTCTTTGAAAACCTTCCTATTTTTCATCATGAGATCAATTAGATTGAGGAAAGATACTCAAAAAGGATGTGAGGATTCTCATTTTTAGAATTTCTATGAGAGATATCAAGGGAAAAGATGGATTGGTTGATTGATAGCTAGGATTGATTAAGGATTAGGGTTTTGAATAAAGTTGTATTCATGTGACAAGTGTCACATGAGGGATAAGGGCAAGTTTTATGATGTACATTAGGGAAAGATTATGACATACTCTTATAGGTAATCCCACAATAATGAGTTCCACTTTTTGGCCAAATTATGACATTGAAATCAACATTTTTTACCAAATATTTACATTCTCAGACCTATAGTAGCTAAACCATTAAGAAATTTAATATGAAAAAAACTAGTGACTTGTGGCAATTTGTGTGTAGATTCTAAACACATATTTTTTTATATTTTTTAAATAAATTGTGAATTTTTTACGTAAATTTTAATACCTTTATTTTTGTAATAATCAACATTTTTATATGCTTTTGTTGTAATGCATGATTTTTTTCTAAAAAGAATAAAATTATAGTTTTAAAAATGTAGATTTGTAACATCAATATCTAGTGTATGGATTTTTTTCATAATTTTTTGTTGCATTTTTTAATTAATTATTAAAGTTGGGGTAATTATAATTTGGACATAGGTGTATGTCATAATGCATAACTTGTTTAGTATTATCAAAATTCAAATTTTTTTTGTTGAAACAAGGACATCAATACCTAGTGTGCATATATTTTTTGGAATTTGTTTCACTATCTTACTATTTTTCCACATGACTAGAACAAAGAACTTGATGTTTGGTGAAAAATCTATTCAATAAATTCTATAAAATTATGTACATAATAAAATGAAAATATATTAAAATTATACTTCTTGAAAAGCTCATTTTGAGGACAACAATCTTGTAAATTATCTTCCACATATAATCATTGAAAAGAGTTCCAACAACATCATCAAATTTTGAATTAACTTCCTTTCTTATCAGACACTGTGTTGTTCATAGCCATAACAACTCATTCTGGGCTATTGGGTAGAAAGTACAATAGCAAAATGGCCTTAATTTTATCATCCAATTTTATACTCACAAAAAATAATTGGCTGATCAATGTGTTAAATTCATTTATATGGTTTGGTACATTACTATCTTCATCTTCAAACTGTATAATTTTTCTTTAGAAAAACTTTTTTTAATGTGGAAGTCAGTTCATATATGTGAGATCAACAATCCCAAAGACCGTTTGGTGTCTTCTCTATTGCAACATTGAACAACACATTGTTGGAGAGGGAAAGAATTATGGTTACCACTACCTTCTTTTAAAATATCTTCCACTCCTCATTAGACATCGCAATTGGCTTCTTTTCTTTTCCTTCTAGTGTTATTGCAAGGTCTTTTAAACCTAAAATGCTTCTAGTTGTAGCTTCCACATTTTGAAGCTTTTCCCCAAGAAATTTTCAATTCTCTATGTATTTTCTTCTTCCATCCTTCGTCAATTTCTCCATGATTTCCTCACAACTTCTCCTGTGCTCTGATATCAATTGTTTAAAATTGAGCAATTTAAAATGTATCAAACAACACAAATAGTAGATAAAATAAAGCACAATATAATAAATGACAAAAAATATGTGCTTCACCAATATGTTTGCATCCATAGGAAAGGTTAGCACATTAAATGTATTTGTTACAAAAAAAATAGAGGAATAGATATAATGGAAGCTTTAACAGATTACTGTAAACCAAATTATGTAGTGTAAACCATATGGAGATTTAAACAACTGTAAATTTTTTTTGCAAAGAACGGAAAGCACAACACATAACACAGTTTTTATGTGGATAAACCCTTTCAGGGAAAAAATCGACCAAAGAAGAGATGAATAGTTGTATTAATGAAAATGGTGTTTCACAATACAATCACTCTAACTCCTCTTCAATCCAATAACATCTATGTACCTATAAAACATATCATGGTGTCTCCATCTCAACCCCTCAATATATAGACTCATGGGGGCTCAAAATACCACCATAAAACATTACCATGGGTCAAAACAAGGTTTGGAAATACCATGGTAAAAAATCCATTCAACCCCTTACATGCTAAACATGGTCTTTTACATGACATTACACCTTACAAGATGTCATAAGAATCTGTATAAAATAGGAGATGCTCTTACATGTGTCATAAGCAATCAATAACTATGCAAAGATTATCTTATGTGTGTTATAGATGATGCTCATGTCCAAAATAATATCCCCCACTTTTAGCCCTTACAATTGTCATTAAATCTATCATAACATACTTAAAAATAGGCTTTCCATGTTATACCATTAAGTGGGCATCTTTTGACAACTAATAACATAATTTTCAAGGCACCAACTTGTGGAAAAAGTGCCAACCCAAAATCGCATGCCCCTTTTGATAGAGCACAATTATTTAATAACATAAATGACATTTATCCATAGGAAAATATAAAATAATAATAAATGAACAATTAGGAATTGCCAAGGTTGAGACACCTTAATTACCAGCATTCTCCCAATTGTTGAATACCTTGCAAGAGCAAGGGGAATCACACCATCATGGGATCAACTAGGTACAAGTAGCAAGGTCCATGGCCTTCCTGCACCAAGTAAATTTCTCTATGCCCACAAGTTTGGTAAGAACATCTACAATATTCTCTTGTGTTCCAATCTTCTTCAATTCAATCTGACCATTAGCAATCAACTCATGAATAAAATGATACTGAATATCAACATGTTTAGTTCGAGCATGATACATCAAATTCTTAGCCAAATGAATTGCACTTTGACTATCATAGTTAACTTGAACAATATTGCAAGAAAAACCAATACCTGTACACAACCTTTGCAACCATACTGCCTCCTTAGAAACATGGGTAGTAGCCATATACTCTATTTTAGTGGTGGATAAAGCAATTGTAGCCTACCTTTTACTCATCCAACTCATTGCTCCTCCAAAAAAAGTAAACACATACCCACTGGTGGACCTTCGACTATCCAAGTCACCTGCCCAATCTAAATAAAAAAATCACTATATGTCCAATGAATTGACCACATTATTAGTACCATGATAAAGCAAATAGTAATCAGAAGTACCTCACAAATATCTAAATACCCTCTTAACAAAAGTCCAATGCTCTTTACCCGGGTTAGACATAAACCTACTTAGAACACCCACTGCTTGGGCTATATTTGGCCTAGTACAAACCATTGCATACATCAAACTACCAATGACACTAGCATAAGGAAACTTAGACATATCCTCAATATCTCATCAGAATTAGGACACATATCCAAGCTCAACATAGTACCAACTGGAAATGGAATACTAGCTGACTTACAGTCATGCATATTAAACCTCTACAAGATGATGCCAACATACTTAATTTGACTCAACCAAAGGATTATGTTACCACAATCTCTTCTAATTTCCATTCCAAGAATATATTTAGCAGCCCCAAAGTCCTTCATATCAAAAGAACTAGAAAGTTGTTTCTTGAGTTCAAAAATTATTACCTTGTTACCAATAAATAACATGTCATCAACATACAAGATAATAATTAAAATATGATCATCACTAACCTTAATATATACACAATGTTCCTCTTTTCTCCTAAGAAATCCCAACTTCAATGCAAAAGCATCAAACTTTTGATGTACCACATTCTAGGTGATTATTTCAAATGATACAAAGATCTTTTTAACCTGCAAAGAAAATTTTGTTTTCCCTTCACAACAAAATTGAATCAGGCTAGCACATATAAATCTCCTCCTCAAGATCCCCATGCAAAAAAGCAGTTTTAACATCCATTTTCTCTATCTCAAATCACAACTGACAATAACAGATAACAAGAATATAATAGAAGTTAATTTAGTGATAGGAGAGAAAATTTCACCAAAATCAACTACCTCTCTCTGGGAGTAGCCCTTAGCCACTAATCTGGCCTTATACCTTTCCAAGTGATCATTTGCTCCAATTTTCTTTTTAAATACCCATTTAAATCCAATGGGCTTTCTTCCTTTGGGAAAATCAACAAGATCCCAGGTGTTACAACTTTCCAATGCCATCATCTCCTCTTGGATAGTATACAACCAAGACTCATTTTCCTCTTAAGAGAGAGCTTCCCTGTAAGATCTAGGTTCATCGTCGACAGTTAATAAAGGAAATATAAAACAAAAATTAGGTGGGCTATACATATTGACTAGATTTTGTTGTATTGTGGATCTTATGAGAATAGGAGTATCAGGATCTTTTTGTTCTTGATCTTTCTCAACCACTTCCTCAATTTATTCATCTTGTTCTTCGATTTGATCAATAACTTCTTCTGATTCCTCATCAAATCTATCTCTTTGTTCTTCTCGAGGTGCATCTTCTTGCTTAATTTCAAAATGCACACTCTTTCCCTTATTCTTTTCCTTTGGTTGTTCAGGTATAGAAATAATGATAAGTTCCCTAAAAATCACATCTCTAGAATAGATACTTTTCTTCGTTAAAGAATTTCATAGCTTATAACCTTTAACATTATCACCATATCCACTAAAATTGCACTTTTCATCTTTAGGATTCAACTTAGTCCATTTTTCTTTAGGCACGTGAACATAAGCCTCACATCCAAATACCCTTAAATGCGAAATAGAAGGTTTCTTACCTGTCCACATCTCATAAGGTGTTGTTTCAAGAGCTTTACAAGGAGATCTATTAATCAAGTACCAAGCAGTACTTACAACTTTTTCCCAAAAACATCTATCAAGTCGTGAACCACTTAACATGCTTCTAGCTCTTTCCATGACCATTCAATTCATCCTTTCTGCCACACCATTCTGTTGAGGAGTGTATAGAGTATTTTTTTGTCTAACAATTCTTGCATGCTTACAAAACTCATCAAATTTTTTAGAACAATATTCCCCTCCATTATTAGACCTTAATACCTTAATTTTATAATCTAATTGCTTTTTGACTAAGGCATTAAATTCCTTAAACTTAGTGAAAACTTTAGATTTATGTCGCATAAAATATAACTTGGTAAACCTTGTAAAATCATTGATAAAGGAGACAAAATATCTAGATTTCCCAATTGATTCAACATCCACAAGGCCAAACATATCCATATGAATTAATTCCAATTTAACTTTAGATTTTTTACTACCAAAAGGAAATGATTTTCTGTTTTGTTTACCAAACACAATGTTCACATAAATCAAAACTCTCATCAGAATAGGATAAACTGTCTAACAAATTTTTTTTCAAAATATACTTTAAAGCAATCCCACTTATGTGGCCCAATCTATGATGCCACAACATACAATTTTTTTCATATTTTCAGTTAGATATGTATAGTTTACAAAAGTAGTGACTTCTAGCTTAAACAAGTTCTCTTTTCTTGTTCCTCTTGCTATCACCAAATTCTCTCTTACCAATCTACAACCATGCTAATCAAAAGTTACACATATTCCTAGATCATTCAACTTCAAAAATGAAATTAAATTTCTAGCTACTCTAGGAACATGCAAAACATTATGAAGGGTTTTAATCCTCCTATCATTGAAACTCAACTTAACCTTACCCCTTCCGAAAATTGGGTATGATGAGTTATCACCAAGGTTGATTTCACCTCCATCATATTTCTCATATGTGGTAAACCACTCCTTGTGAGGAGTCACATGAAATGAGCATCCTGAATCAATTAACCAATTTTCATTAGTCATAACCTAAAGACAAGAAATCAAAGCTTCACCTAAGTTTGAGGATTTCTCAATGGAGGAATCAACTCGTTTCTTTGGATTTTTGCATTCCTTCTTCACATGTCCTCTTTTTCCACAATTCCAGCATTTCACTATGTTCTTCTTTCCAGGAGTCTTAGATCTTCCCTTAGACTTATCCTTAGGCCCATTCTTATCTTCTTTAGACCCTCTTTCTTTAGGCCTTCCTCTTATGTTGAGAGCATCACCTATACTATCCATTGCCTTTTTCCTCATTTCCCGTGACAACAAAGTTGCTACAATAGCATCCATCTTTGGATCTTCCATGTTAGCAGTGATAGCAAGTACAAAATTATCCCAAGATTCAAGTAAAGAACATAGAAGCATAATACATTTATCTTTTTCTTTAGCATTAACATCAATAGAGGCTAGTTGACTCAAAACCAAATTAAAAGAATTTAAATGCTCAACTATAGATTCACCTTCCCTCATCTTAAGAGAAAACACCTTTCGTTTAAAGTAGAGTTTATTTACCAAACTTTTTGCTTGATAGATCTAACCTATCTGGTTCCACAAAGCATATGTAGTATTTTCCCTTAAGACATTTAGGAGAACAGAATCAAAAAGACACGATTTGATAGTACCACATGCCTTTTTATCTATCTTCTCCCAATCTTCATCAATCATTTTTTGAAGTTTCTTTTCATTTGTTACAACTACCAATTGATCTCGTTCTTCAAGGAGATCCTCCATTTTTAGCTTAGACAACTCAAAACCAACTTCTTTAAAATTTTCAATATCCAAATGGTTAGAAGTTGTAGCCATGGTTAAACACAAAATACTATAAAAAATAGTTCAACAAAACTCCCGCTAAACTCAAAAACCTTTGTTCTACCACCCAAAACATAGAACTGGCCAGGCTCTCATTCCAAATGTTAGAAAAAATAGTAGAGGAATAGCTATAATGGAAGCTTTAATAGATTACTATAAACCAGATTATGTAGTGTAAACCATATGGAGATTTCAATAACAATAAATAAAAATTGCAAAGAACGAAAAGCACAACACATCACAATTTTTACATGGAGAAACCCTTTCAGGAAAAAACTCCACCAAAGAAGAGATGAATAGTTATATTAATAGCAATGGTGTTTCATAATACAATAACTTTAACTCCTCTTCAATCTAGCAACATCTATGTACCTATAAAAGATCTCATGTTGTCTCCATCTCAACCCCTCAATATATAGACTTATGGGGGCTAAAAATACCACCATAAAACATTACCATGGGTCAAAACAAGGTTCAAAAATACCATGGTAAAAAATCTATTCGACCCCTTACATGCTAAACATGGTCTCTTAGATGACATTACACCTTCTTGCAAGATGTCATAAGAATCCCTATAAAATAGGAGATGCGCTTACATGCATCATAAGCCATCAATAGCTATGCAAAGATTCTCTTACGCATGTCATAGATGATTCTCACATCCAAAATAATATCCCCCACTTTTATCCTTTATAGTTGTCATAGAATCCATCATAACATCCTTAAAAATAGGCTTTCCATGTTATATCACTAAGTGGGCATCTTTTGACAACTAATAACATAATTTTTAAGGCACCGACATATGGAAAAAGTGTCAACTCAAAATCTCACGCCCCTTTTGTTGGAGCACAATTATTTAATAACATAAATGATATTTATCCATGGGAAAATGTAAAATAATAATAAATAAACAACTTAGGAATTGCCAAGATTGAGATACCTTAATTCCCAACATTATTGTAGACTAAGAAATGCAAGTTCTTATTTTGTTGCATATTACAATTAACAATCCCCATATATAGAAATGATTTGGAGAATGGAGAAATTGAAGAGGTATGGAATGTGAACAGGTAGAGTCTGTTGAACTTCACATATGCATCAATTGCAACAAGGGATGATAATTTCTATAATCAAATGTTGCAAAACATCTAAAAAAATTGTTAATCATAAAAAATTAAAAAAAAATTAAAAAAAATATTTTAAAACATTTTATTTCATTAATTATTTTGAATTTAGAAATTTAAATCTAAAATTTATAAAAATTGATAGTTTCATGAATTTTATTATTTTATATTATTTAATTTAAAATAAAAAATAAAGTAAAATAACTGATAAAAATTTAAAAATTCTAATAAAAAATTCTACTTATGGAAAAAATTTCTAAACCCATTCCAAATACACCAATTGAAATATATTCTAACTAAAAAAATTGAAACTTAACCTTATAACATTTATTTTTCATAAAATCCCTTCTTGAAAATAAATCATGAAACTCCATGAAACTCTAGGCTGATAGGCAACAACAATCCCATGGGGATGACATCGGTGTTAGAATAAACTAATTATGCATGCACGTTTTTCTTATTGAGGCCAACACAGTAGCTTGCAGCCGACTTCAGCCATCTAGCCCACCTTCTTCAACTATGTGCAATAAATAAATCAACTAACATAGGTGCTATAGTTTGTATTGTATTTAATGTAAATTCATGTCTATAAATAAAATACTTCTCCTTGTGTTTTAGTAGCATTGTATTTTGAGCCAATCTGATATGTTTTATTTCCTCTTGTGTTTGTGTTTATTTTCATGGTATCAGAGCTGTTAGTTTGATCAGGGATCTTTTAAGTTGAAAAGGAGAAGACATAATATTAGAGCCGATGATTTGGCTAGAGACATCATTGTTGGAGAAGACGTTGTGTTACTTTGAGTGAGAGACAAGGTCTTGACAATGCAAGCTGCAATAAGAGCCAAAGCATGTGTTCTATTGATTTGCAATCCAGTGCCTTTGTTATTTACATGATTTGAGGTGAACTATTTCATTGTATTTTGTTATGTTTGGCTATTGCGTATCACTAATTTGTAGGAAGATTGTTGCTCGCCCTTCTCTGCAAAAAATGTTTGGCAAGTATGATTTGTGAAGTGTTATTCGTGATTGGTGAAGCATTGTTTCAAGAGGATGAAGGAGATTGTGGATCTTTAGATAGAGATTTCCAGAAAAGAAGTTGTGTGTCTATCATGTCTGCCTAGTCAAAGCTAGTTGATGCAAGTAAGATTTGAAAGTACTATGACAACTATTGGAGGAAAGGAGACTAGTAGACCATTCGATTTGTGAAAGAAAGGAAAGGCTGCTAGTTGAGCCACTAGTATTTGAAGGAGATCGCTCCTATTGTTGCCCAAAATGTGTTGCAATCTGAAACAAAGGTAGTTACATGTTTTTTTTTGTTTCCTACAAGTGTGCAGAGCGTGCCATTTGAGCCATAGAGATGTTATTGTCCAGATCTGTTGCCTATGGTGGAAGGCATCTGAGTTGGCATTTTAAAAAATATCTATAGGGAAAATATGTCAAAGGTGTTTCTTCACCCAGTTTGACATGTTCATTGCTATGTTTATAAAAAGGAGGAAGGTGAAATTGTCATATTATAAATTTTGTCAATTCTTGTTAAAGTGAAGAGATTTGTGAAACTCTCCTTCATAATTTTAAGTCACAAATTTGCAAAAGTCCTTGTTTGTTTGGTTCATAAGAAGGCCAACATCAAGGCACGATAATAAAAAGTATTCATTGTGTGTGTTGGTAGGGGTCTTATTCTTTAAGCCCATGTGTTTTTGTGCCGTGAGATTTTATTTTGTTCTTGCTATGGCTGCCTCTGAGATCTCTAATATTGTGGATAGTACAAAATTGGATGGTTCTAACTATGCAAGTTCCAAATGTGAGATGGAATTGATTTTACAAATGAAAGGCTTATGGGAGCTAGCAGTAGAAGACAAACCTACAGATGAAACTAAGCATGAAAAATGGAATAAAATGGATATGAATGCAAGGGCTACCATTTTATGGCAAATTAACCCAGGGATAAGGTCTCATGTTCAAGATCTAAAAACAACAAAGAAGATATAGGAAACTCTGCAAACAATGTATGAAAGAACTAGCAAATTAAAAGTGATGGACATCAAAATGAAATTAACTCATTTGAAAATGAAGGGAGGAGATAGAATGAATGCTCATATTGCAAAATTGAAAAACTTAAGAAATCAACTTGCAATGATGAAGGTTGAATATGAAGACTCTGAAATTATAGATTTTTTAATTGAAATTCTTCCAAATGAGTATCATAACTTCATCCGCACATTATAGCTTACTGGAAAATTTGAGAATATCACATTAGAAGAAGTGTATGCAACTTTGTTGAATGAAGAAGAGAGGCTTAAAAATTTCACATGTGAGTCTAGCAAGAGTTCACAAGCATTTATGACTAGAGGAAAATATAAGAACTATAGTCAAAATAAATCATATCAAAATCAAGGGAATCAACACAAAAATAATCAAAGGCAATGGAATCCACCAAGGTATAATCAACACAGGAATATTTTTCAAAAGACACAAAATGAATGGAGAAATAGTAAAGATCATTCTGGGTATGTGCAAGATCATGATGGGTATGTGTAGGGTATGTGGCTAACGACTTTTTTTTAACCCAAAATTGATGAAATGAAAAGGGTGTTTAAAAGAGGTTCTCATCTTTCCACCAATATAAATTATGCTTTACTTTGAATTTAATTAATAATTATTATTCATTTTCTATTTGAATTATGACTAAAGTCCTGATTGATAGGCTGATTGAAAAACATCTATAGATTTCAAACAGTATCACATTTTTTGAATTTGAAACATGTGTCACATTCTATGCTTCGCATACTATATGATAAAATAAAAAAATGAATTTCATGAAGTTTTGACCAAGTTAAGGTGGTCAGACATACGAGTTTTTATATTTTAAAAAATTTGTAATAAAAAATTCATAATTAATTATTTACTTGGAAAAAAAATTACAAAAACATATGCATCACATTCGAACATGAGTCCTCTACTTATATCTAAAATCTTATAAAAATATATTATCATTTTATTGTGTTTAGGGTGGTCAGACAGACACCTACTTCTTATTTTTTCCCTAAAATTTAAGTACTACTGCATTAAAATTTCAAATTTTCACCAAATAGATTTAAAAAAAAAAAAAACCTAGTAGTTTAGAAACTACATTCAATTCTCTACAGATTATATTCTTACATATTTTTGAAATAATATATATAACTTTTTCAAATTTTTATGGCAAGTTGCCTAACTCTGATTTTTCTGATTTTTTTGCCACTTAAGGGCCTATATTTTCCATGATGATCCTACACATACCCTTCTAAAAGAGAAAAAGCTATCAAATTTTATAATTGTGGAGAAGAAGGGCATAAAATTGATCAATGTCCTAGGAAATCATATGCAGGAGGTCAAAGAAAATTTTATCAAAGAAGGCGATCAAATTTTGCTCAAGAAGATGGTGATCATAATATAATGATAGCCTCTTTGGCTACTCAAGGAAACTCAAATGAAACATGGTATATTGATTAAGGAGCTAGCCAAAATATGACTTACAATAAAAACTTCTTTAATTATTTAGAAGAAACAAAAGGTGCAAGGATATTTCTTGGGGATGATACTTCACATGCAATTGAAGGAATAAGTTCCATTTCAATGAAAGGACATGATGGTAAGAAGTTGGAAGTAACATATGTGAATCTTGTACCGAAGTTAACAAAAAATCTTCTCTTGAGCAGTGAGTCAAATAACTTAACATGGTTATAAGGTGGAGTTTTATTCAGATAAGTGTCTAATCAACAACATTAATGATGGATTCAAAATTGTGGCTACAGGAGTTAAGAGTGATGGCATCTATAAATTTTTAGCATCTGTTGATAAGAAAGCTTACATTACTACAAGTTCCTCCATAAGTGATTTGTGGCATCAAATGTTTGGTCACTTAAACTATCAAAGTTTGTCTATGCTTTCAAAAATGAAAATGGCTAATGGACTACCTTGGATAAAGATGAAGTTTTTAGCAAATTTGAAATGTTCAAAGCATTTGTGGAAAATCAAAGTGGGAATAAGATCAAGAGAATAAGAACATATAATGGTGGAGAATATGTAAACAACAAGTTCAAATACTTTTGTGAATATCATGGGATCAAAAGAGAAATGACTAATAGATATACTCCTCAGCAATATGGTGTTGTTGAAAGGGAGAATAGAATCTTAGTGGAAATGGCATGGTGCATGCTACAATCCTAGGGTCTTTATTTCTTTGGGATGAGGTTGTCAATATTACATCTCATGTCTTGAATAGATCTCTTAAAACTTGTTTGGAGAATATCACTCCTGAAGAAGCATGGAGTGGAAAGAAACTAGATGTTAAGTATTTTAGAGTATTTGGATGTGAAGCATTTTCTCACATACCAGATGAGATTAGAGAAAATAAATTTGATAAGAAGAGTGTTACTTGTGCATCTTTGTGGGCTATGATGATCAAAGGAAAGGATACAGGTTGTATGATCCTAGTGTGGAGGATGTGTTCACAAGTAGGGATGTCAAGTTTAATGAAGGGTTTGAGGATATGATACAATCCTCTCCTATTTGACAAGTGGAAATAGATAATGGTGAATCCTTTGAAACCAATGAAATTTCGAAGGAAACTTCTAGTGTGGTTGAAGAATGTAGTCCACCTCCAAAGACCAAGAGTCTTCAAGAAATTTTTCAAAAGACTCAACAAATTAATTATGCTCTAATGACCACCATAGTGAAGACCAATGATCCTCAAACATATGATGAGGCTAAAGGAAAAAATGAATGGGAACAAGCTATGCATATTGAATATGACTCTTTGATCAAGAATAAAACATGGGAATTGGTGGACTTGCCCAAGGGCAAGAATGTGGGCAACAATAAGTGGTTGTATAAGACTAAGTTCAAGTTAGATGGGAGAATTGAAAAACACAAGGCATGACTAGTGGCCAAAGGGTATTCACAGAAAGAGGGAATTGACTACACAAAATTTTTTGCTCCAGTAGCAAAGATCAGTACTATCAGGACTATTATAGCATTGGCAACACATTTCAAGTGGCCTTTACACCAAATGGATGTTAAGAATGCATTTTTGAATGGTGAAATTGATGAAGAAATCTATATGACTCAACCACAAGGATTTGAAAGTCCAGGTCAAGAACAATTAGTTTGCAAATTAAGGAAGTCACTTTATGGCTTGAAACAAGCTCCAAGGGCATGGTATGCCAAGATTGATGAGTATTTCCAAACTCAAGGCTTTCATAATAGTCCTCATGATCCAAACTTGTATGTGAAGGAGTTTGATGATGGTGGCACAATCATTATTGTACTATACGTTGATGATTTATTATCACATGACATAACATGAATCAAATCAATGACATCAAGATAAAATTGCAAGATGTACATTTGAGATGATAGATCTTGGTTTTCCACACTACTTTCTTGGCATCCAAGTATGATAGAAAGATGATGGAATTTACCTGTCTCAAACCATGTATGCTTTAGACTTGTTGAGAAAGTTCAGGATGGAAGAATGCAAAGGTGTATCTACTCCAGTTGCTCCGGGATTGAAGTTGACTAAGGATATGGATGGTGAGGATGTTGATTCTACCTTATACAAGCAATTGGTTGGTACTCTTGTGTACTTGACTCACACTTGACCATATATTTCATTTGCAGTAGGCGTAGTTTCAAGGTTTTTGAGTTCTCCTAAGGCTCCACATTGGATAGTAGCAAAAAGAATATTGAGATATGTAAAAGGGACTTTGAATATGGGATTTTGTTATTCTTCTCATGGAGATCTACAACTTGTTGGATATTCTGATTCAGAATGGGCAGGTTGTGTAGATGATCGCAAGTCAACTACAGGTTATGTTCTCTCTTTGGGTTCTGGTCCCATTTCATGGTGTAGTAAGAAGCAATCTACTATTGCTTTATCAACTACAAAGGCTAAGAATACTACAGTGAATGAGGCAAGTAAAGAAATAACTTGGTTGTGAGCTATTCTTTTAGTACTCAAACAAGATCAAACAGGGCCTTCTTTACTTCATTGTGACAATCAAAGTGCCATTATGTTGTCCAAGAATATAGTGTTTCATGCTCGCACAAAACATATAGAAGTCTATCACCATTATATCAAGCATCTCATCCAACAAGAGGTGATTCATCTTAGGTATTGTAAGTCAGAAGATCAGACAACAGATCTCTTTACCAAGGCCTTATGTGAACCTAAGTTTGTATATCTTAGAGGTCTGTTAGGTTTGAGAGCAATTATATGAATATTTGATGGTTGTCATTCAAAGGTGATTATTATGAATGTCTACCATCATATTAGTGAATAATTGTAAATGGGTACCTCACAAGGCTTTAGGTCGGGACCCATATATTCTAGATTTTAGGAGGATATTTAAAGAAATTAGTATAATTAATTTATGGGGGGATGTTAGAATAAATTAATTATTCATGCATATTTTTCTTATTGAGGTTGACACAACCACTTGTAGCATACTTCAGCCGTCCAAGCCACCTTCTTCAACTGTGTGCAATAAATAAGTCAGCTAACGTAGCTACTATAGTTTGTATTGTATTTAATGTAAATTCATCTATAAATAAAATACTTTTGCCTATGTTTCAGTAGCGCTCTATTTTGAGCCAATCTGATATGTTATGTTTCCTCCTGTGTTTGTGTTTATTTCCAATCGGCAGTCCATTACATTTTGGCATATATAAAAGAAATTATGACTGGACTTGGTCATAATTCCATGAACATAGACTTGTGTAGTGAGAGAGAATGCACATTGTTAACATATATAAAACAACAAAAAAGTTGAAACGAGTCAAGACACATTCAGTTTCTAATATCGAAGCTCATAACACTTGTGCCATGACTTCTGCTATTTATAAAAAAAAATTAAAGGTAGACGAAGACGTGAAAAAGATGGATTCGAATGCTCTCTTTTTAAAATGGCGAGATGCGAGTAGAGTGGCGCTCCAGGACACACCATATGATTTCCACCGATACTACCCAAACTGTAGAAAACAAAATCGGTATGATATTTCCACAGTCTAATAATATTATATCATAATAAAATATTTATAATTTTCTAAAATATTTCATATAATGTTAGACTTTGTTGATTTAGTTTAATTTTATATTTATAAGACTTTTAATTTTTAAAAAGTTGTTATTTATTATAATATAATTTGGATGTAATAGAATTGAATAAATGAATATTATAGAGTTTTAAATTGAATAATTGATGTTGAATAAGAGTAGTTACTTGTCCTTAGTGATGCAATGATTTTAAATAAATTTTTAAGTTGTTTTTTAATATTTTATAACTGATAATTAGATTTTGAAATTAGGCATATATCTATATATGAATCACGTATACAAATGGTGGATGAATAGAAAAGCTTAGTTGACACACATCTACATTCAATTTATTATGTGGCACATGATTTTTTCAATTCTTTATTTGTGATTTATTACATGCATACAACTTGTGTAGGTTTTATAGAGAATTTTAGATCCATTGTCTGTCTTGGTTGAGCAACCTTTTGACTAATATGTTGATGCACTAGGATTTATGAATGATATCTAATTAGTCTAGCATGCACAAGTGAGTTTGGCTAACATTTTAGTTTTATTTTTCAGACACTCAAGTAATTTGCTCATGAGTAAGGCATGGTTTGGAAAGTGACATTCATGATGACATAAATCAATGCTCATGGGAGATCTTAGAATTTGGGTACTAGGAGGTGATATTTGTTTAATCACCCCAAGGATGGTGTGAATTCATATTGTATGAGAGTTATATGAAGTATTTTCATTTTAAATTGTTAGATCATTTATGTTAATGGTTGTCATTATGGGTGCACCAATGCCATGGTGGATGTTGATGCATAGTAGTGTAGACCTATGAGTATTGATCAATTGAAAAAGCTAGGCATGGCTCAAGGGTCTACGTTTTTGACATGTTTATAAGAGGAATTGTTGAATGCTATAAATTAGAGTTCTAGTGACTACATATGTATCATTTGATGAGTGCTTTATAAATTTTAACTCTTTCAGTAATTTATTTTTCTAAGTGGATTGCATTGTAAGTAATTTTTTTTTTTGATTGATAAGTAACTTAAATAAGTTATTATGGGAGTGTAAGCATAATAATGTGTTCCACTAGTAGCTCAATAGAATATACATGGATTGAAATCCAGATAAAAGACATCATGGTTTCATATAAGGGGGCTTTGATCAAAGGTTCTTAGATTGAGCAATGTTAGCAATTGTATGGTAACACATGGTATTGCATGGTGGCAAACCTTTTATCTATGGGCTTTTGATCAAATCCCCTTTTTGAGGTTATAAAGCAAGTTTGGCCAATTATTTTACTATAGTGTACAAGAAGGATTTTGAATTGACTTTGAACTTGTTGAAACCATTCCTTATCACATATGAACTTCATCTTCTTGTTTTCCCAACTACCTTTCCAAGTATTTCTTTATTCTTCTCTTGTGTTTTCCTTTTAGACTGTGGGAATTAGTGATCGACCCTATAACTTCCAATATGCTTGGTAAACTTTTTACCGTGATCGACAACATTGACATGCCACACCCTCTGATACCACACGAATGAAGGGATTGGACCACATGACCTCTTGCTTGCAATAGGATGCTTTAGTCAATTAAGCCAAGACCCCCACTCCCTTTTCTTATGTTTTTGACTATTTTTTATTAATTTACTATTTTTTTAATTTTATTTTTCATTTATATTCTCATAATCTATATAATATTGAATATTTATACTATAATTCAAATTATAAAACTAATAAGATCATTAAAATGACTAAAATTTCATAACAATTGCAATTTCTATTATATAATTTTTTAAAATATAATTTTATATTAATAATATTATAATAGTGAATTTCCTTATCATTCATTAATATGATAATTAATTAGAGCAAGATAATCAATAGGGTGTAGGTTTTGTAGGAGGAAAAGAAATTCAGAACACCAAGAGCCAAATGGAAGGTGAAGATTTTAGAAGTTGAGAACATGGAAAGTATGAATCAATGTTGATTTAGAGAACTAGATAGAAAGATGGAATCTTTTGAAGTAGGAAAAGGAGACATAAAACTAATGTGAATGTTAAGATACATTAAAAAATATTTTTTCTACATATTAAAATAAAATATTTGGGTGACTAAAAAAAATCAGGTTTTAGACAAACAAGTAGGAGGTATATTTTGCAATATATCAAATTATGATAATTATTTCCATATTTAATGTAATTATTTTTGAGTCAAACTTATTGATTCATATTTCATGTTCAAATTAATTCATCTCGCATGAGTAGTGATTTATACAAGCTCATCTTTCGTGGAGAATGAATGACCAACTCAGTACTCATTGCATCTAGGTAATGCTCACAAGGATAAAGCACTATAACTTTCTAAGAGGTCACCCATTCAAATACTACTCTAACTCAAGCATGCTTAACCATGGAGTTTCCCTCCAAATCAAGTTGACATAGTTTTCTACCTCCATTTGCAAAACTTTCAATAGTTGTTGTGCCTTACAATTCATTCATTATAGAGTTTCATTAATTCATCCATTGACGAGTAAGGGCATTTTCTATTGTTTGTCAAATTATGATTTTTATATTATGTTTTTATATCATATTTCAACTACATAATTTGTAAATAAACCTTATTGACCAACATTTGATGAAGAATGATTCACATAAATCCATCTCTCAAAAAAATAAGATAAATAATAATATTTAGAGTACCATATAAACCAAAAAAATTATCTTAATAATCACCTATCCAACTAAACTAATTCACAAACCAAAAGAGAGTTTCAGATCTATTCAATTATAAATTTTAAGAAATGAAGAAGGTAAATCCATTCTAGGGATAGAAAGGGAAATTTTTTGGTATACTAAATCAGTGCTTTCATTGCAGGACTGATGACAAGAGGCTTCTGTAGCTTACCGCTCAGCTCAGATGTCTACCACTACAGAATTGTGCAGAAATAATTCAACCCCGGGATCCGCTGTTTTATCAACTAATAACATTTTACAAAGACTTTTTGTGCATACAGGAATTACTAAACTACAGTTTACACGGATGGTTTATACTCACAGGAATCGTTATTCAACAAGACAGAAGGGAAAATGCCTTATACAGAAGAGAGATCGATCTTAAGCAAGGCTTATATAACTCTATCTCTGTGTCCATTACTACTTGTTCACTTTTAAACAGATAAAGATAATCTTCGACTGCATGCATACTCAGCATCACTTATCCAACAATCTCTGTGTCGATTACCACTTGTTCACCGCTATCGTTTGTGATTATGGGCACCATCAATATTTCGATGACCCGGCTCATGGAAGGCCTCTTATTCTTGTCCTGCTTAATGAACAACAATGTTGTTTTCAAAACCCTTTCCATTTCCACTCCACATCTCTCCCTCCTAATTTCGGGTCGACCAAGTTCTCTGTCCACGTATTTTCTCTAACATTATCAAAAGCCCATTCCACAAAATTACTCCCAGAAACATTAAATTCCGCAGCCTTCCGCCCGCTAACTAATTCCAAGAGAAGAATGCCGAAACTGTAAACGTCTGCCTTGGCTGTGATTGGAAGGTTCATTGTCCACTCGGGCGCCAGATACCCTCGTGTCCCACGTATTTTAGAGAAGGCGAGAGCACTAATCTCCTTGTCATTTTCATGCCCCTTGTCTACCAGCTTTGACAATCCAAAATCTAAAAATTTGGCATGAAAGTGCTCGTCTAGAAGAATATTCTCTGGTTTGATGTCGCAGTGGAGAATCCATTCCAGGCATTCCTCGTGCAGATAGGCCAGCCCTCTCGCAATGTCCACTGCAATTTGAAATCGTTTGCTCCAGTCTAAAACTCTTGAGATGTCTTGGGTAAACAAGTAATTATCCAGAGAACCATTCTCAACATACTCATAAACTAACAGCCTCTGCTCACCCTTGGCACAATACCCAAGCATTTGAACCAAATTTATGTGATTCACTTGCCCAATCATGCTCAATTCTACCCGGAATTCATCTTCTCCTTGAGACACTCCTTCCAATTGCTTCACCGCTATCAATTTATTTTCGGGGAGGAGGAGACCTTTGTACACACTCCCAAATCCCCCCTTTCCTACACTGTCCTTGAAATTTTTAGTCGCTCGTTTAAGCTCTGAAAACTTGAACCTTCTATGTCCTCCAGGAACGGCAGAGTAACCTTGGTAATTATGGACACTAGGACTCTAAAATATCCAGAATAGAAACCCACATCCGAGAGCTATGCAAACAATTTATGTAATCCCCATAGCTGAAACAATAGATGCGGTCACAGTAACTATCTGACTTCTTCCTCTTTTCTTTGAAACACCAGATGAAATATTTTGTTGTTGCAGTTGGGGTTCAAGGGAACATTGTGATGATCCTGATCACATCAACATCAACACAAATGAGACATTTTTTGCTGAAGAATCGCTGGCAGATATTTGAATGTACATGTCACAGGTTACCCCGAGAGATTGAAGTCCACTGATAAGAAGGTACTTTGGAGAACATTCAACTGTGCCGCTTGTTGTGTAAGCAAAGCCTAAACAAAAGCAATCATCCATGCAGATCTTTCTGCACACTTCCAGCATCATCCCATATCCATGCCCAGATCACTCATAACCATAATAATATGTGCAAGGAAGCCAAAGAAACTGAGCACTATTTGAGGTGCAGGGGAAATTCTGAATGAGTCGGAAAACTTTGAACCAGTCTGTTGAGTCTTCCATTTCATAACCAGGCGGGCACACGCACGTGGGCTCTGGTGTGTATATGCACACACCGTTGAATCCACAGAGGCCGTGGACATCACATTGCTTGGTAAGGGCAATCCATGTAATCTCCCAGTTGAGATTTTGTGAGTCTAGACTGTATAATCTTAGGTTTCCATCAACATCCAGCGTCAATCTTCGGAGGGGGCCTTCTCCATAGTCAGAGGCCTTAAAACTGAGCATGTCACTTGATGTGAAGCCACCGAATCGATCAAGAAAAGCCAGGCGAGTAATATTATAAGTAGTTCTGCCGATGTCAAGTACACCATATGCAGTATTCCCTTGAGGCTGTTGGAATTACTCCCAAGTGCTCCCACTAGCATTAACTTCACCGTACCTTTCTCCTCTCTGCAGCGATGGAAAAAAGTCTCTTTTACTTCTGCACACACCACAATTTTGTTTTCTAATTCTAATTCTCTGTATCAAGACAATTTCTACCTATGAATTAAATGTTTAAATCTATCCTTAGACTTTAAATCTAGGCAGGAAAAGACTTTGTATTAATTGTTTTGGAGTACCTTTTCTTTGCTGGCTTATACAGTGGTTAAAGAGAAGGCAGTATTATTAAAAATGTGTGAATGAAGAAAATAGCAGATGTTATGTATGGTTCTAGCAACAGCAAAAAAAAAAGAAGGGGTTTTTAATTTTCGAAGTATGAAAGAGCGGCAACTCTGAATGCATTCAAATGAAATTGAAAAGAAGTTAAATTGTTAATGCAATAGTTAAATTTCTGGTGTTTTATGTGTTGTTCATTATTTGTTATTTGTTTTCCCCTGTTTTTGTATCTAGTTTGTATATCTTTTGTTTTCATACTCCTTTGCCTGTCTCCTTCAAAGTGGTATCAGAGTTGAAGGTCAGTAGTGTTTATGATTTTCAAAGGCTTTTGAAAGAGTTAAAAGGGTTTTTCAAGCAAGTTATTTGTAGTCAGTCATGACAGCTCCAAGTACAAGTTTAACAAATCCATAGATCCCACAGTTCAATGAGAAAAAGTATGACTATTGGGCAATCACAATGAGGGCATTGTTTTGTGCTCAAAATTTATGGGAGTTTGTTGAGAATGACTACCCAGAACCAACAGATGCAGGAGCATATAATGCATTGTCTCAAGCAAATAAAGACTTATTGAAGGAAAATAGAAAGAAAGATTCAAAAGCTCTCTTCTTCATCTTTCAAGGAGTGCATGAAAGCATTTTCCCAAGGATTTAAAGTGCAACAAAATCAAAACAAGCATGAGATATTCTACAAACAACCTATCAAGGTATGGAAAAAGTTAAGACGGCTAAGTTACAAATACTAAGAAGGGATTTTGAAACAATATATATGAAGGACAATGAATCAATAGATTCATTCTTCACCTAGATCATTGGACTGGTAAATCAAATTAGATCACATGGTGAGATACTTGAAGATAGAAGAGTGTTTGAAAAGATTCTAAGGAGTTTACCCACAAAATTTGAGACAATTGTTGTAACCATAGAGGAAACAAAGGACCTCACACAGTTTTTAGTCGATGAGTTGCATGCATCACTCATTTCTCATGAGCATAGGTTGAGTAGGTCAACAAATTCATCATTGGAAAATGCTTTTAAAACACAAGTTTCAATCAGTCATGGTAGAGGCAGAGGAATATCAATTTTTAGAGGAAGAGGAAGAAACTCTTACAGAGGTGGAAGAAGCAGCCCATCAACCTCAAGTGGAAGAGGTAGCAGCCAATATCCAAGTCAAAACCCATCTCAAAATCAGCCTCAAGGCCAAAGGTATGAAAAATCTCAAGTCTAATGTCACTATTGCAAGAAATATGGGCATTATTTAAATGAATGTAGAAAGAAACAATATGATTCTAGACAGCAAAATGCAAATTTCACAAAAGAAAACCAAAACCAAAAATTAGAACAAAACACTATGTTCAAATGGCATGCAATGTTGCACAAGCAAATGAAAAGATGTATGGTTTTTAGACTCAGGTTGCAACAATCATATGACAAGGAATTTAGAAATGTTTTCTAGTTTGGATGAGAGTGTAAAATTAGATGCCACATTGGGAAATGACAACAAAGTAGAAGTTAAAGGAAAAGGGAATATCATCATTCTAACTAAACGGGGGGAGAAGAAGTATATTTTAGATGTGTATTTTGTGCCTAGTTTAAAACACAATTTAATGAGCATTGGGAAGCATTCAAAATGGTTATAGAATATTTTTCAAAAACAAAGAATGCACAATTTTAGACAAATATTGAAGTAATCAACTTATAGCTAAGGTTCAAATGAGCAACAATAGAATGTTTCCCCTAAGGATAAAACCAAATTTGAAGGTAGAGTTTTCTCAAGAACACCCCTCAATGAACCCACAAGAGCATGAAGAAAAAGTTGCAGCAATCACACAAACAATCTTTCAAGCTGAAATTAAGGATGAGAATTGGTTATGGCACCTAAGATTTGGACATTTAAACTTTGGAAGCTTGAATCTATTGCACAAGAAAAGAATGGTGAAGGGGTTGTCTCTAATAGAAAAAACAATTAGAATATGTGAATGTTGCATCTTGGGAAAACAACATAGAGAATCATTTTTAGCAGGGAAGTCAATTCATGCAAATAAACCATTAGAGATTGTTCATTCAAATTTGTGTGGACAAATGCAAACAACCTCCTTTGGTGGAAGCTACTACTTCTTGATATTCATTGAGGACTACACAAGAAATATATGGGTCTACTTTCTAAAACATAAGAATGAAGTGTTTGATTACTTTCGTCAATTCAAGGCTCTTGTTGAGAAGCAAAGTGGGCATCACATCAAAGCATTGACAACAAATAGAGGTGGTGAATGCATTTCAAATGACTTCATAAATTTTTACAAAGACCATGGAATCCACAAACAATTTACTACTAGATACACCCCTCAACAAAATGGGGTAGCTGAAAGAAAAAAATAGAACAATTATGGAAATGGCAAGAAGCATATTAAAGGCAAAATATTTGTCAAATGAGTATTGGGTTGAAGTTATAGCATGTGCAACACATATAATTAATAGATGTCCCACTAAAAGTGTCATCAATATGATTCCTGAAGAAGCATGGAGTGGAATAAAACACTATATTTCACACATGAGAGTAATTGGATGTGTAGCATATTCACATGTGCTAGATGAATTGAGAAGAAAGTTGGACAACAAAGGAGAAAAATGCATATTTGTGAGATATAGTGATGAATCCAAGGCATACAAGTTATACAATCCAATCAGCAAGAAGGTTATAATCAGCAGAGATGTGCAGTTCATAGAATATGAAGCATGGGATGGAACTTTGGATAAACAATCAATATTGCAGCCAACTTGCCACAAGAAGATAATAATTTTTTTATACTAGCAAATACTCCATCAAATGTGACTCCTTCCACACCCATTCAAGGTCAACAAAGTAGTCAAGTGACACCATCATCAAGTGTAAGGGCAGCCTCACACATTCAAACAAGCACTCCAACAAGTGGACAACAAATACCTTCAGCAATAGGCACTCATAGTGCAGGACCATCAAGTCCACATTCAACAAGTTCAAGTGACATGTCAAACCCCACACTAGCAAGCTTAAGGAGACAAAAAATTAGAAGTTTAAGAGAGATTTATGAGAAAAATGATGGTGAAAATAATGCAGGTCAGAATTCTCTTTTTTCTTTATATTCACATGTTGAAGATCCAATTCATTTTGAAGATGCTATTAAAGAATAAAAATGGGTGCATGCAAGGGATGAAGAAATAGATGCTATTGAAAAGAATCAAACATGGGAGTTAGTGAATCTTCCACAAGGAAAGGAGGTGAATGAAGTGAAGTGGGTTTACAAAACCAAATTGAATGCAAATAGTGATGTGCAAAATTATAAAGCAAGACTTGTAGCCAAAGGTTATTCACAACAACCCAAGATAGACTACAATGAGACATTTGCATCGATCGCTCACTTAGACATCGTGAGAACAATATTGGCCATAACAGCTCAAAACAAGAGGGTAGTATATCAAATGGATGTGAAATCAACTTTCTTAAATGGCATTTTAGAAGAAGAGGTCTATGTGGAGAAGCCACCTGGGTATGAGATTTTGGGACATGAAAACAAGGTTTACAAACTCAAGAAGGCACTCTATGGACTTAAACAAGCTCCAAGGGCATGGTATAGTAGAATTGATTCTTACCTTTTGCAAAATGGCTTCAATAGGTGCAACAGTGAGCCTACATTGTATACCAAAATGAATGAGAAAGGTGAGATTATAATTGTTTGTTTATATGTTGATGACCTGGTATTCATGGGTGATCTATCAATTGACATGTTCAAATCAGATATGAAGAAAGAATTTGAGATGACTAATTTGGGTTTAATGAAGTACTTTCTTGGCATTGAGGTGAATCAAAATGAAAATGGTATATTCATCTCGCAAACAAAATATGCAAATGACATTTTGAAAAGGTTTAATATGATGAATTGCAAAGCAACCCAACACCTATTGTCACAGGTTTGAAATTGAGCAAAAATGACAAAGGAGTAGATGTAAATCCAACCTTGTACACAAAACTTGTTGGTAGCCTTATGTACTTAATAGCCAAAAGGTTGGACATAATGTTTGTAGTTGATCTCATCTCAAGATTCATGGAGTCTCCAAAAATTTTTCATTGGCAAGCTGGAAAGAGGATTTTGAAATATGTTAGTGGAACAAGGAACTATGAAATTCCTTACTAAAAAAAAAATGATTTCAAGCTGATAGGATACACTGATAGTGATTGTGCAAGGAGTGTAGATGATAGGAAGAGCACTTTTGGTTATATTTTTCACTTTGGTATTGGTGTAGTTTCATGGGCTTCTAAGAAACAACCAATAGTTACTCTTTCATTAGCTGAAGCAGAGTATGTAGCAGCCACAAGTTCATCATGTCAAGTAGTTTGGATGAGAAGACTATTGAAAGAGTTGAAACAAGAACAAGAAGAGGCAACAAAGATCTATTGTGACAACAACTCAACTATAGCATTGTCAAAAAATCCAATTTTCCACAAGAGAAGCAAACATATAGACACAAGATATCATTTCATTAGAGAACTAATATACAATGGACAAATATTTTTGGAATTTTGCAAGTCTAAAGAACAGTGTGCTGATATTTTCACCAAGGCATTGGGGAAAGCAAGTTTTGTCTATCAAAGAGATCAATTGGGCATCATAGATAGAAATAGTTGTGATTAAGAGGGAGTGTTGGAATTTCTCCCAACTACTCCCACCAGCATTAACTTCACTGTACCTTTCTCCTCTCTGCAGCAATGGAAAAAGTCTCTTCTACTTCCTGCACACACCACCATTTTTTCTTCTAATTCTCTGTATCAAGACAATTTCTACCTATGAATTAAATGTTTAAATTTGTCCTTAGATTTTAAATCTACTCTGGAAAAGACTTTGTATTAATTTTTTTGGAGTACCTTTTCTTTGCTGGCTTATATGGTGGTTAAAGAGAAGGCAGTATTATTAAAAATGTGTGTGTGTGAAGAAAAGAGCAGATGTTATGTATGGCTGTAGCAACAGTAGAAAAAAAATAGGGGTTTTTAATTTTTTGAGTATGGAAGAGCAACAACTCTGTATGCATTCAAATGAAGTTGGAAAGAAGTTAAATCGTTAATGCAATAGTTAAATTTTTGGTGTTTTATGTGTTGTTCATAATCTGTTCTTTACTTTCCCATGTTTTTGTATTTGGTTTGTCTATATTTTGTTTTCATACTCCTCTGCATCTCTCCTTCAGAGGTGGCCAATACTTGCTAGATAGATTCATACCTTCATAAATGAGCCCCAGATAATTGTCATTGTTGAAGTAGAAGCAATAGTAGCCAGAATTATAATTACCCAACTCCATTCTTGAGATAAGGTTACTATTCTTTGTGAATAGCTGCTCGAGAAGTAGCGTATTAGTGGGAGAATCAAAGCTTTGCCAAACTATTTTCTTAGAATCGCTGTGCAACACTAGATTTCATGTGTTGAGAAGTAGACATTCCTTAATAAGGGCTTTGGTGTTAGTTCTCCATATGGGGATTCCCCCTGCATCCATTAGAAGGAGGTCGCCATCTTTAAAAAAATAGAGAGAGGAATCTCGTCCATCGACAGGTTGATCTCTATTTTCCATCCACACCACCATCTTGAGTATGGGTGTATGAGAATACCATATAGCCAAATAATAGGCATTGATGCACACATTATAAAATCCAGTAGAAAATGTGCCATTAGGAGACACCATGATATTTTGGGTTTCTTGTGGTGAGAGAGAAGAATATCCTAATCTCAACCAATCTAGTCCATTACTTTCTTTGCCAACGATAATGGAATTGTAAATTAGCACAGAAGCCAGCCATAGATGGAGAATAAAATGAAAAAAATTCTCCCATCCTACACATTCCATTGTTATATGAGTAGTAATGGTCAAGCATGTTGCTAAAGAATCATTTAAGAGCCTCAAAGTAAATAGTTGGGCATGTTGGGCTTTCCAAATTTTTAAACAAAAAATAATATGTTGGGTAACTTGTTCATGCCTCACAATGGAAAACATCTAGGGGACTTGAAGCTAACATTTCTTGACCAGAACAAGCCAATACCACCCCAGTGGGAAACTGAGGCTTGAACGGTTTTGTGAACCAGATATCCACGTGACTTGAACAAGACATCCTTGACTAGACACCCATATGATTTGAACCAGAGAATTGAGACTGCAAAATAGAGATTAAGACTTTGAATCCTGTTTATATTTAAATGAAATTGTTGTTTTTATTTTGGTAAAGGCTTCATAAAATTTTAAATTAATAGTTCATAATTCTATGCAAGATGATAAATGAAATCTACGTCAAACACTCAGTACTTCCTTTCGGGTTTTACTTGAACTCTGATTTTTCCTTTCGGATTTGGATGACTAAGTGGGAAGTAGATGATGCAGAGCTAATTCACAATGTCGTCACCTATTTCGTAAGGTTTTTATTTATAATTAATATTTTTGATAGTATAATGTCACATCTATATGTTTTATGTTAAGTATTTAAATAGATAGAAAAAAGGGATAGATCAATAGTTGTGCATTAATTTATACTAGAGTTAAGCATTAAGTCATGTTTTTGTGGTGTGTGAAAGTGACATCAAGTATGATTTGTTACTTTTTTAGATGTAAAGAATACATTCCACATTTAATTATGAGTACTCATGATCAACTCTAACATTTTAAAGTTACAATAATCAATGTTGTTCTATTAAAATACTGGGCATTAAATTAACAAATACTTTCACAACTATTGGAACATGCAAAACTATTAGATCATCTCCCCTATCTTTACCTTATGGAATCCTTTGTAAGGGGTATTTAAACCTAGATTATGCATCACCAAATGTTTCACATTTTTATTGTAGCAGTTTTCCTTTGCATATCTTACCCATAGATTTTTGGCACCCTAATCCTTTCTAGCACTTCTAGGGTTTTTCACCTAAAAGGAGAAAGAAGAGCCAAAAGTATAGGTAGGTTCACTCAAATTAGGAAATGTATGATGTAATTAAGGCTAAATGAGATGATCTAAATGTGACTATGAAATGTAATTGACTGATTATGAATGCAAAACCTAAAAAATGTAACTTGTTTGAAAATACATTGTGCAATGCAAAAACACTTAGAAATGTGAACAAAACTGAATAGAAATGGATGAGCCTAAAAGTGTGCACCTAGAATATAGATCAAGATTGGAAATAGCTTTTGGAATGCCCCTGATGCTAACTTTTAGGCTTGGTGGGACTCATTCACCATTTTGGGCGAATCAGTCCCAATTCTGTAAAACTGTTCTGGAACCTGTTTCATACAAAAGGGTATCTAAAAATGCAAAAAACTAAAAACTGGCCTAGACGTGGGACTCATTCACCACCCATGGCTAATGAGTCCACTTTTGAATTTTTGAATATTCAAAGGTGGAATCTGGAGCTCTCGGTCTGCACTTTGATTTCCAAACCTGAAAGTGAGTTTTTGTTGATATTTTGACTTGTCCAGTGAAGAGAATACTTGAACAAATTTTCAATGCAATCTTCAATGATTTCTAAGCCTCCAAGATGTCTAAATCTGCAAACACACAAGACAAGAGAGATAAATGTTCGATGTTAGGGCATGGGGGTTTGCTTTGGTCAAACCCCTTTTAGGTAATTAAACCAAAATAGAGAAAGAATGCAATGAAGCATGTAATAATGGAGTTGATTACCCTTCCATGATGTTTGATTTTGAATGTCTGGAACAAAAAATGAAGAATATGCCCTTGAATGTCTAAAAATTGCTATCTTAATGAGTTAGAATGATGAAACCCTAACTTGCTTAAGAAGATAAATGATGAATGAGTTCCAAAATGAGTTGTGAGATGTAAAATAAGGAGAAAAACACTTATTTATACACTCTTATGCCTTAGTAACCCAATGATACCTCATCACAGGCCGGCATAAGGTATTTTTAAATAAAAACCCGAAAGAAAATTTGAAATATTTTAAATTTGGAGTCAAGAGGGATTCAATCGCCACCCATGGCGAATGGGTCCCACCTTGGACTTGAATGTGGGTGTCAAGAATTATCTTGGATTTAATGTTGTTTGTTGGGTTTACATTCAAAAACACACTTAATTAAGCCTTATAATGGCATAAAGGGTTCAAATAAAGCATAAGAAAGGTGTAAATAGTGAATACAAGCCTAGAAAAGTGTGAAATATTGTTACAAGACTTTACAACACTTCAAAATAGGACTTGATAATGAATAAAAAGGTAATATTTAAATGAATTATAATGAGGATACTCTAGAAATGTGTAGAAATGTGTTACAACACTTGACAACATCTTCACAAGACATTAATAAATGCATTTTAAAAGGGTCCAAGACCTAGTGTGGATGTGAAAAACACCTCACAACACCAAATAAAGGCCTTATTAAGTCTAATTTATCATGAATTATTCCCATGTCAACCAAAAGGTCCTTTTTCCTATGGTACATTTAGCCCCCACTTTAGTGAGAGGATTAACTTGCTTCGAACTCACACTAAAGTAGACTTCAATAGAGTTCTAAGTGTACAGATGCAGATGAGAAAGAATGACAAAGATCAAGAAGGAAATCAAGCTCCCAGGAACAAAGATCCTAAGTCAAACCATCAAGATACATAATCATGCAATGGAAAGAACTAAAGGAAAGAAGAACGGGGTGAAAAATATGCACTCACTCTAGGGCCAGAGAACATTAGGTCATCCATGGGGTGAGATATCCCAAAGAAGTGGTTTAGTGAGAAAGTCATGCTAGTGTGTCGACTTCCCATTATACCACAATGAAAATTCTTTTGTAAATGTTTTTGAATATCATGTAAGGAATTTTTTTAAAGGCCATTTTTCTTTGTTCATGTAAGGTCTTCTTCTTAGGGAACATTGTGCCTAATGTCTCCATGAGAGGACAAGTCAGGGTGTTATATCATTATCCATGGGATGCCTTGTTTGCATCATGCCACTTAAGTTTATCACACACTCTTGGAAGGCATCAAACCCAATGAAACCACCAAGGAGAGGACACATCACAAGAAAAAAGTAAATCATGCCATGAAATTTACTAAAAGATGTTGTCTATGTATGCCCCCACTTTAAAACGGTTGCTAACACCATTACTATGAGAAATTGCTTTAAAGTAGAAGAGAATATGAGAGCTTATTTGAAAATACCTATGCCAAGTCATATGTTTTCGATAAGCTATGTCATGTATGAGGAAAGGGAGTATGTCATATGTGAGTCAATCTTAAGACATGTCATCCACATCCCAAGCTTAATCTTATAAGTTCATGAAAGGTTAATGATTAGCCAAAAGAGACAACAACAAGTGACATACGGGGATAAGGTTGTCGAACCCTTTTCCCCCACTTAGTGTAGGACAAGGGTGAGCTTGGAATGGATGATGGTATGCTACCCCTTGTGATGGATGAAAAACATGCAATAGTGAGTATGCGATGATCCTACAACTATTGCATGGAAAGGAGCAGCAACTAATGTTATTTATGTGGATAAGGAAACAAAGTTTTTTCTTGATACATGTTTAATGAGATGTCTATCAATTTAGGATGTACCAAGGATAGAGTTTGCTTGGAAGAATCTTGAGTGATAATATGGATGTTGAGTGAAGGTTTGTTGGATGGGTTGATGTATATGAAAGGACAATCACAAAGACCATGATTTGGAAGAATGAGGTTGGGTGTATTGTGAGATTATTTCTTCTGTAATGGTGGGTAAAGAATGATAGGATTCTTGAGTGTGTCCAAAATAACTTCAACACACATAGGGGAGGATTAATGGTTGGATTTGTTTGAGTATCAATAGTGGTGATATGAGAAGAAGGCTTGATTTGGTTGTCTTATTTCTCTAAGGTATCATTCTTATGTGCCATAATATCAACCCTAGGAGGAGAACTAATATGATCATCACATGTTAAAATTGGATTTGGCAAGATAACTTCATCGTGCATAGGAGAGGCATCAAGAGAAGGATAACTAGGAGTTTCATAGTGACTAATGATTGGACTTTTTTGGTAAAATAGATCTTCCATCATGATATCCTCTAACACCAAACTATCTTCATGTGCAGAGAAGATATTAGGAGAAGAAAAGGGTTGATTGTCATGATTATAGATACTAGGTAAGGTAGGAGAAATGATTTCAGCTTCGTGTTTCATAATGTCGTTGCAAGGGGGAGGAGGAAGAAGACAAGCAAGACTTGCATGATCTTCAATGATTGTGTCTTCATTCATCAAGATACCATCATCACCAATGGGAGAAATATTAGGAGAAGAACAAGTATAATTATCATAAGTATCGATGCTTGCATCCTTTTTTGTCAAACCTTTAGTGGATGAGCTAGGAGAGATGAAGTATTTAAGGGCTTCATCCAAGATGTCTAAGTCATCACTACAAAAAGGTTTGGGGGATCAGTTATCGTCAATTTTTTTAGGCTTCTCATGACAAGATTTAGAGGATGAAGTGAGCGAGAAAAACTCCTGAAGAACTTCATCTAACTTGTCTACATCACTGCTACTAAGAGGCTTAGATGAGAGGGTTGTTCAAAATTCAATCATTTTTTTAATTGGATCGTTTCCTTTTTTTTGTTTTTTGTTTTCATTTTCTAATGAATATGAACTAAATGAACTAAGAACTAATGCTGAAAATGAAAATTGCAAAAGTCTAAGTGCCATGAATGTAGATAATGCTTATTTCTAATGTTTTAAATGTAAGAGAAGCTATGCAAACTTAAAATTCAATGTAAATACATAGGATGAAATGTAACTTATCAGATTTCAAATAAAGGAATTTACTGATGACACAATGCAATAATCTAAAAGATGAAAGATTGGAAATGAAAATGTGAATTTTAACCATGCATGAAATGAGCTAATATAAGCTAAATCTAATGAAATGCAGGATACACAAACTTAGCCAACTGATATAGATAACTAATGGCAGAAAACAAAAGCATAAAATAGGGTTTTCAGCTCTGTAAAAGGCAGTTTCAGGGGTCAAAATGGACTGATTCGCCTAGGGTGGTGAATGAGTCCCAGTATGCATTTTTTTTAGAATTTTCAAAAAAAAAATAGGGATTTTTATGGTTTCTGAGTGCTATGATGTAGACATAAGTGAAAAATGCAGAATTTCAGAAAATTTACATGAATTTAAATGCCAAAAATGCAACCTAAATACACTTTTTATGAATGCTAAATTTGAAACCTAGCATGCAAATTAATCCATATAAATCCTAATGCAAGGTCAATGCAAGCCTAGATCTATGATGAAGGACTCCAAAATCAGACAAGAAAGTGTTCAAAAATTAGGTTCACCAAAATGAACCATAGATTTTTGGCACCCTAATCCTTTCTAGCACTTCTAGGGTTTTTCACCTAAAAGGAGAAAGAAGAGCCAAAAGTCTAGGTAGGTTCACTCAAATTAGGAAATGTATGATGTAATTAAGTATAAATAAGATGATCTAAATGCAACTATGAAATGTAATTGACTGATTATGAATGCAAAACCTAAGAAATGTAACTTGTTTGAAAACACATTATGTAATGCAAAAACACTTAGAAATGTGAACAAAATTGAATAGAAATGGATGAGACTGAAAGTGCACATCTGGAATATGGATAAAGATTGTAAATGGATTCTAGAATATTGATGATATGGACTTTTAGGCCTAGTAGGACTCATTCGCCATTTTGGGTGAATCAGTCGCAGTTCTGTAAAACTGTTTTGGAACCTGTTTAAGATAAAAGGGTATCTAAAAATGCAAAAGAAAACCAGAAAATGACCTAGAAGTGGGACTCATTCGCCACCCATGGTGAATGAGTCCATTTTTGAATTTTTGAATATTCAAAGGTGGAATCTGGAGCTCTCAGTCTGCACTTTGATTCTCTACAGGTGTCCACTTTTGAAACTTTGATTTCTGAACCTAAAAGTGACTTTTTGTTGATATTTTGACTTTTCCAATGAACAGAATACTTGAAAAACTTTTCAATGCAATCTTCAATGATTTTTAAGCCTCCAAGATGTCTAAATCTGTAAACACACAAGACACGAGAGAGAAATGTTGGACATTAGGGCATGGGGGTTTGCCTTGGTCAAACCCCTTTTAGGTCATTAAACCAAAATAGAGAAAGAATGTAATGAAGCATGCAATAATGGAGTTGATTACCTTGCCATGAATTTTGATCTTGAATTTCTACAACAAAACATGAAGAATCTTCCCTTGAATGTCTAAAAATTTATATCTTAATGAGTTAGAATGATGAAACCCTAACTTGCTTTAGAAGATAAATGATGAATGAATTGTAAAATGAGTTGAGAGATGTAAAATGTGGATAAAAAAACTTATTTATACACTCTTGTGCCTTAGTAACCCAATGATACCTCATCACAAGCTGACATAAGGTATTTTTAAATAAAAACCAAAAAGAAAATTTTAAATATTTTAAATTTGGAGCCAAGAGGGACTCATTCACCACCCATGGTGAATGGGTTCCACCTTGGACTTGAATGTGGGTTTTGGGAATTATCTTGCATTTAATGTTGTTTGTCAAGTTTACATTCAAAAACACACTTAATTAATCCTTATAATGGCATAAAGGGGTCAAATAAAGCATAAGAAAGGTGTAAATAGTGAAGACAAGCCTAGAAAAGCATGAAATATTGTTACAAGACTTTACAAAACTTCAAATAGGATTTGATGATGAATAAAAAGGTAATATTTAAATGAATTACAATGAGAAGACTCTAGAAATGTGTAGAAATGTGTTACAACACTTGACAACATCTTCACAAGACATTAATAAATGCATTTTAAAAGGGTCCAAGACCTAGTGTGGATGTGAAAAACACCTCACAACACAAAATCAAGGACTTATTAAGTCCAATTTATCATGAATTATTCCAATGTCAAGCAAGAGGTCCTTTTTCTACGGTAAAATATCTTTATTTATTTTTCTAATTAAAATTATCCAATCTACCTTTTTAACAAAGGAACAAAACACCTTTGAGGGATTGGGGTGGTTTCATAGGATGAAATACATGCACTCTAAACTTGCTCAAGTATGTTAAATTTTTGTATTGTATATTTGCATTGATTGCTAGCTTACAATTTTACTAAATTTCCTATAATAGCATTAATAGAATTATTGCCTTGCTCACTCAACAAGGTTGTGATTGTATAAATAGGGGCTAGTTCTTCTTCAATTTGTATTGTAGCTTTCCATTTATTGCTATTTTGCAACACTAATTTCCCTATAGTAGAAATGTGGAATTATTTTTGATTAAAAAAGTAGGTGAGGAGTCAAGAAGCTCAAGTTGGAGGGTAGGGTTCATAGCAGGGCCCTTACCCTTATGGCTTGGACCCACCTTGCATGTAGAACAAGGTTTAGGTTTAGCAGGGGCAGGGGGATCTAGAGGGTTTATCTTTAATAATCTTAATATTGACACCAGAATGACCCTTAGTATTAGAGGAGGAGGTATTTTCCAGATAATATTTGTAAAGGGCCATGATAAGGCCCTAATGTAAAGGAGGGTAGACACCTTTAACAATGCAAGCTTCAAGAGAGGTAAATAGAAATAATGGGAGATTCATTTTCTTACCATGATAGAGGTGATTTAGAATTAAAAAGTGGCACCTGTGCGTGCATTTTTGAAGTGGCCTTTGAGGGTAAATTACTTCATACAATACAAACTCATGAGGCCCCAAGGAGTCAAAATATTCTCATGATTGTAACCATTTTGAAATTGAACAACTTTCTCTTTACCTTTAAAGAATTCATCAATGAACATTTTATAATTTTCATTGCTCTTTTTTCAACCTTGATACCCTCATAAGAGAGACCCGTGGCTTTGGCAATCAACTCATCGAAAACCTTAAACTTCACATTACTAATTTTGACTACTCTTGTAGTCTAGGAGTTAACAAATTTGGAAGTTAACTTGTCATTGTAACCTCATATGGTCTCAAAAAATGCATGAAACCACCTCTTTAGAAGAGCTCCCATTGATCAATAATTTTCTTCAGAGTCTCACACGAGACAAGTTCTGTGTATAGTCTCAGACCAACCACCTTAACATGTGCATACACCCACCCTGTTAGCTCTCAAAAACATAGGTTAAATGCCTCAAGAGGTTTTCAATCTCTTGATACGTTTTAGGGTAACAGACAAGGTCAAATGGTTTAGACCTTCTACTCTCTAGGTGTTGCTAGACCTAGGCAGGTGTACCTATATGAGTGAGGCAGACTTAACTTGTGCGTATCTCTTTTGAAATGTTTGGCCCACAATGGCAGATGAGAGTGGACAAATAAAACTTGATTTGGTATAAATTGTATACCAATATTAAAACTAAAAAAACCTAATATGTTCAGTTAACAGATGTAAAAAATGAATGAAACCAAATGATGAAAATGTAGAGACTAGTGCCTTATTGGGTATGCAAAGTCAAATGAAATCTAAATGAGTAATTTCTTTCTAGAAAACATTCAAATTGTTTGCAATATATTTTAGTTTATAACTTGTATAAACATGCAAGATTATGACTACCAAGTTCTTCTTAATGATCCAAATGAACTTCCCTGATTACTATGATCAATTAAAAGGATTTAATCTTTTCTTGAAAGAACCGATTAATTGACCACATAGATACAACAAATGTGCATTGATAAACTGCATATAAACTTGTTATATCAATTTAAATAACTAGAAAGCACCAACCTTAGAGACAACTTTAGTAATACTTTCAATAAACACAACAGACAATTGACACCAGAAATACGCCACCACATTAACTGATTTTCATTAATATTGAGCCATATTCTCAAACATGCATCATATTCTCATATCTATGAAACATTGTATTCTACTGTATCCTTCTCCTATTCTATCTTATCTTCTATATTCCATCACCCTATTTCGCTACCAAAACAGATATTTCTACATCAAATACTTGAAAGGACACGTCCTTTTAGAAATGTCATATGTTTAAATAACAAATAGATTAAAAGATAATCAGGCTATGTTTATCCATAAATGAGTTTTAGATAGGTGATCCAAATAATCTCGATGTTTGTACATATCCGCATCTCCAATTGCATTCTAGATTGTGATCTCCATCTTTATCATCTTCTCATTTTGCTCGCTCGCTTCTTCCAATGTTGTGTCCTCCATAGTAGCTATCTTTAGGATTTCATGTAGTATCGACTCACTCTTACCTTTCCATTTGGTCATTTCTTTTAGTTCCCCTTTATCATCAGAGAATGTAATCAATGTTTTCTTGGTGACATTTATCAATCCCTATTCATCCCCTTACAATTCTTCATAGAAGTTTCGATGTTTATTCATAATATGATTTGCAGCTTCAATTGCTACACTATTAGAAACATCTCCATAATCCGTCCATAATCCATAATCTGTCCATCCATCCTTTCATCTTCTTTCAATGCAGCAAGGGTATGTGAATATTTTCCCTAGAGTTTATTCAACCAAGATGTTAAACTGGCTTGCATTTTCTTGATTATTGCTACAATTGCATCATATTTTCCTTAGGAGTAAGCACTTGATTCTTCCCAATGATCTCTTGACTAAGATCTTTCACCCTGAGTAAGCATCTTGGTTGACTTCATTGTAACACCTACCAAATATTTTAGGCGATCATTTTCTCTCAACACCCTTTCGTTATTTATTTTGTACATTTCTCTCTCCTTAATCAACATATGAATTTGGGCCTTGTTTAGTTTTGCAATGTTAATTCCAATTTTTGTTGTAGCCACAGGATCAGCCTCTCCAACCTTGAAATTCATGACATGCCCGAATGCCTTTTCAGTGTCAATAACTACCGATTTCCTATGGGGTGGATATAAGGCCCAAATCATTAATGATCCTTCATCTATATTGTATTTAGATCATGCATACACTTATGTTACCTTTTCTTGGCTAAGCTTGTCCAGAGCATTACTATCTTTTAAGAAACTATCAAAGATGTAGTGCAAAATTGAGATCAAGCCCAGGGAAGATCATGACACCGACATTTTCCAACATTTTCCTCCCCTTTTTAGGGGCCGTACCCGTTATCTCCTCATCCACACATTTCCTTAAATCATTCAGCAATTTCTCTTCATTACATGTAGTAATATTATCAACCTTTTCCCTTATTTCTTTTCCCTTTTGTTTATACAAAAATGCTTTAAACTCCAGGGAATTAACAAATTCATCATTAGACACAAATGATCTGTATTCTACATGCATTGCATTTGCCTCTTCATTCTCTTCAGTACTCAATTCTCTAGTAGGGCAAGTATAATGCTGATTTATTAATCTAAATATTTTACTTGGTTGGCCTCGTGGCATATTATCCTTAGATGCCTCCTGCCCAGAAGACAACAACTCTGCATCCTGCAACCTTTGATTATATCTTTCGACCACTATCTCTGCTTCTACCTCATCCAAATTCTGAATCATATCATCAAAGTGATAGGGCACATGTTGATACCCACCAAAGTTTATCCTTGTGTTTAGCAGAATGAATATACCCTTTTGGGTCGAAGTTCTTTTTGGGTGGTCCTCTCTTCATATTATATTGTAGTAGTCTATCAAGGATCAAATTGTATCCTTCCTTGGCCAACATAGTAAAATCACCAAAGCATAATGTACTAGGCATGAAATCCTACTTCCTAAAGGAACTAAAATTCATAACACTGGAATAATCCATATGTCTAACAATTTCCAAATATGCAATTCTGTTTGAGACTGTCTTTGGAAAAATGAATGGGGCATCTTCAAACCCATAAACTCTAATCATAGTAGCTCCCTCCAAGAAATACCAATCTCCCTAATTATGATCAATTGGCCCATTGAAATCCTTCGGCTGAAGAAATCTCTTTATCTCTTCAAATAAAGAATAATCACATGGATGATTGTACATTTGTACAATGTCTTCACAAAATATTCTTCAAAATGAACAAAACTAGAGTTGAAAAATCTACTATCCCAAATAGCAGTCCATAATTGTACAGGTAATGTTGCACCTTCCTTATCAATTTGAGAAATTTTCATCTCCTGGGGCACAGTCTCAACTCTTGTCCAAAATATAATACTATATGCATGAACAATGAATAATGCTTGAGGTGAAAGATAGAAGCTCCCCCCTTGATTGCCATCAATCCAGAATCAAACCCCTTAGAAATGTATAAGGCATCTAGTCAAATGGCCTGGAGTTGTGGTACTCGATATCTACTAAGATTAGCATAGGCACAATTGACATATATTCTGGGACATCCATTCCCAATACCTAGCCAACTGAGAAATAAGTGTATTTTATATAAGGTTCAAATAGGTCAACATGAAAAGGAGGCCCATCACTATCCTGTAAAGGAACTGGTTTACCACCTTGTCTAATCCTGTGAATTGGCAACCTCCAACCCTTATAAATTGTGTCCATTCTCCATAACTCCTTTTCCAACTCCTCACAAATGATGTTTTCATTGCAAACCCCTTCCAAATTAAAAACCTCCCCTATTGCATCCTATGATAAATTTATTTGTGGTTTCCTGGACAGGTCACATATAGCTTTGAGTTTTGAATTATAATGAACTGCTAACAATTTTATCAATTTTGCATTTACAAATACATTAGGGCACACCAATTTTCCCAAGTTAAGCTTCCATGGGTTGGATACTAGTTCAAAAAAATTTCTCTTATGATAGTGAAAATTAAACAATTCATACCCCCTTATTGGAGACCAAACATCTCCTATGAGTTTACATTTATCATCCAGTTTATCAATTTCTGCCCTAATTTGAGCAAATTGTCTGGATTTAGGTCTAGAGGCAGGTAACTAGTCAATGAGGTCTTGATTTAGTCTTCGCTCAGTGCCCTCATGTTCTGTCTCAGTTTTTTGCTTCTTCACTTTCGGTTGACTGCTTTCACCATGCTTTCTACCTTTTGATTTTCCTAAGCCGAGAGACTCCATTTCCTCAAAATTTATAGAAGTTAAAACTAGAGGAATTAAGGTGCAAGTACTTACTGTATTTGCTTAAAGCCTTCGGATTGAAGAAATGCCTTTGTTCTTGTTCACCTCTCCAATTCTTCCGCTAGCAATTCCACACTAATGTCTCCAATTGAATTCTCCTTGTTATGTTCCGTCACGCCATTAATGTGCCAGCTGAAGCACGAGTGAATTCCTTTTTTTTAAACTCATACTATCACATCAAATGTATTGTCGGTGAGACATTTTCAAATCTGGGGTGATAACCTTTTGCAACGTCCATTAAGCCTTTCATTAAAACATCATGTAGTCTCCCTGACACCCTGAAGTCTTACTGACTATTGCAAATTGAATATCGCTACAATGTCTTGCAGTCTCATCGATATTTAGAGTCTCACTGATAGCTATCCTCTCGATCTTATGTATATCGTTGTGACATTTCAAGTTGGGGAGACGTTCCATAGATTATATTATGTCTTACCAAAATACAACACTTGATACTTTCTGGTCATCGAGACACAATTACTTTCTCATTAATAAAACAACATTCGGTGAGACATATGAGTTGACAAGACTACATAACTTCATCTTGATAATCATTTATAGAATCCCCTTACGCTTTGTTGGCAAGACCTGATGCATTCGATGATACTTCACTCCAATGACTTTTAGTCTGGCCAAAAATGTTTCCTTGTGCATCAGTCGGTAAGACATATATGAGTTCATTATGACTCATTCCAATGATAACTTTCTTGCCGATATAATCTTTTTGTCGCTGAGACAATGAAATGTGTCCTATCGATATGTGTTTATAGATGAAATATTCGGTATGACATTCCTGCACTCTTGCCAATAGACTACAAAAGATACACATTAGTAAGGATGCCTTATGGATTAGGGAAACCCTCACCATCTCTTGCCGATATGAATTATATTGTAAAATATTTAGGACTAGATGGATTCTATGGGACCACATGACAAAATATGGGAAAAATGTTATGAAGAGAGGATTTTGTGTTTGTGGTAAGGACTCATTTGGAAACTCATGGCCATAAACAACTTGTAAAACTATCAGAATTTGACAGTTCTAATAGTGGCTACGTCTGGGGATGAATGATTGTGAGATCATTGCAAGGATCCATATTTATGGGTGACCAGACCAAACTTAAGGTGATGGATTAGTGAGTGAGACGAAATGAATAGGAATGGAGATGAATATGATTCTATACTGTACATGGAAATACTTATTTTTTAAAAAGAAGGAATATTAGGATTGTCCATGTACTGGCAATTCCTGTTCCTTTTATTTCCTAGACTATTGTGCATGGAAGAGAAAATTTTGAGAAGATTGTTAAGAATTGTCCATGCACTGGCAACCCTTAATCCTCTATATTGCTCAAGAGAAAAAATGGTTCAAAAATTGTGCATGCACAGGAAACTCCTGATCTTCACTAGTCATGTTTTGTAGATAATATGAATCTTCACCTCTCTTTCCAACAACCACAAAAGGTCCTAGCCAAAAGGCTTCAAATTTCCCGTGCTTGCCCTTCTCCTGACACCTTGTGTTCCATATAAGTACCAGATCATTCTCCTCAAATTTTCTATCTTTTTCTTTTTTGTCAAATAAATACTTCATCTGTGCCTGCAACTTCATATTATGGTTTTGAGCTACTCTTCTTATCTCATCAAGCTCAGCCAATTGTTCCATTCTCTCCTCCATAGGTTCTGGAATATCTATATCTTCTTGAAGAATGGACTTGTAAATTGGTAGCAGATTTTGTAAAGGCATTCTAGCTTGTGTTCCATGTACTAACTCAAACGAGGATTTTCCAATTGCCTTCTTTACAGTGATCCTATCAGCCCATACAACCATTTTCAACTTTGAATCCCAAGCCTTCTATTTCTGACCTAGCATTCTCCTTATGATTTTAAGAAGACTTTTGGGTATGTGCAGGATCATCATGGAAAAAAAAGGCCCTTAAGTGGCAAAAAATTTAGAAAAATCAGACTTAGGAAAATTGACATAAAAATTTGAATAAGTTATCTATATTATTTCAAAAATATGTAAGAATAGAATCTGTAGAAAATTGAATCTAGTTTCTAAACTACTAGGTTTGTTTTTTTTTTAAATCTATTTGCTGAAAATTTGAAATTTCAATGCAGTGGTACTTAAATTTCAGTGGAAAAAATAAGAAGTAGGTGTTGTCCTAACACCCCCTAACCACAATAAAATGATAATAATTTTTATAAGATTTTAGATATAAGTAGAGGACTCATGCCCCAATGTGATGCATATTTTTGTAGTTTTTTCCAAGTAAATAATTAATTATGAATTTTTATTACAAATTTTTAAAAATATAAAAACTCATATGTCTAACCACCTTAACTTGGTCAAAACTTCATGAAATTCAAATTTTATTTTTTAATCCTATAGTATGTGAAGCATAGAATGTGACGATGTTTTGATTAAAAAATGTGCTACCGTTTGAAAGCTATAGATGTTTTTTCAATTAGCCTATCAATCAGGACTTTAGTCATAATTTGAGTAGAAAATAAATAATAATATACTTATTAAATTCAAAGTAAAGCATAATTTATATTGATGGAAAGCTAAGAATCTCCTTTAAAACCCTTTTCATTTCATCAATTTTGGGTAAAAATAGTCATCACCACATACCCATCATATCGCCACTTTTGGCCCATCATGATCATGCACATACCCTTTGTTACTAGACTATGCTTGTCCATTAGCTTGCGGATGGTAAGGAGCTGAATAAGAAATGGTAATCCCATATGTGCTACAATTTTTTTTGAATTCATCAAATCTGAAACACACCCCATTATCAGTAATCAGTCTTAGTGGTGTACCAAATCTGGTAATGATATCCATTAGAAAGTTTGTCACAACTTTACTTGTAGCTTGCTTGGTTGGGACTGCTTCTACCCATTTGGTAAAATAATCAGTAGCCACCAGTATCCACTTATGTCCTCCACTCGATTTCTCTTGTATCTCCCTAATGAAATCAATTCCCCACTGATGAAAAGGGGCTTCAGCCTGCAAAGGCCTATGTGGTAAAGCTCCCTGATACTTCATTTTCCTAGAGAATTTTTGGCAGGCTTCACATCTTCTTATGTATGAAAAGGAGTCATTAAAAACTTTTGGCCAGTAATAACCTGCCCTAAGAATTTTATGTGCAGTTGTCTTTGCAGAGTAATGCCCTCCACAAACCCCTTCAAGCATTTCACTTAAGACATGCTTAGCTTGTGACTCATCTAGACATAACAATAATATCCCATCCCTGTTCTTCCAAAACAAATCTCCATCCATAAACACATACTTAGATGCTCGCAGCTTCAAAGTTATTTTTTGGATGTCACTCAATCCTTCTGGACACTTCATGTATTTAAGGTAATGCATGATGTCTACATACCAAGGAGTATGCTCAATTCTCGCAATTGCATTCTCTTCCTCTTCTATATTGCAAATTTGATTTGCTTCAATATTCGCTTTAGCCATTAACCTAGCCAAACCCTGACCTCTCACTAGTTTAGTGATTTGTATCTCCATATCAAACTCTTGGATTTTGTTAATCCATTTACATCTTTTTCCTGTTACCTCAAACTGTGTCAGAATATCCTTAACAGCTACATGAGGGACATAGGCAATCACCTTAGGTCCAACAAGATATGGCCCGAAAGCCTTTGTAGCTTTTACCAATGCAGAAGCTTGTTTTTCCATTATATCATATTTCAATTCTGACCCCTGCAATGACTTACTAAAAAAGGACATAGGCTATTCATGACCTTATTTTTTTGTAACATGATGGCAGCTATGGTGTGTAATGAAGCAAATGAAAATATTTGAAAGGGTTTTGAAAAATTTGGGGACTTAAGGACATGAGCCTCCTTGATAGCTTTTTTGATTGATATAAATGCATCTAATGCTTCTGCAGTCCAATCTACTTTTTTTCCTTAACATTTTTTATATGGGTTTAATGATTTCAGAAAAATTAGAAACAAACCTCCTAACAAAGTTGATCTGTCCAAAGAATGACTATATGGCCTTAACAGTTTTAGGGATAGGAACTTTATCTATGGTCTCAACCCTCTCAGGGTCTATTTTGATCCCATCTTTTGATACAATATGTCCTAAGAGTTTACCTTCTATGACTGCAAAATGACATTTTTTAGGGTTTAGACTAATACTGTATTCTAAATCTTTAATAAATACATTTTCCAGATGTTCTACATGATCTTCAGCCTTTTTTGAATAAGCAGTAAGGTCATCTAGATACACCACCATGATAGCATTAATCAAGTCTACAAATGCTACGTCCATAGCTCTTTGGAAGGTTGCTCCTGCATTTATGAGACCAAATGGCATTCTTATATATACATATGTCCCCCATGGGGTCGTAAAAGTTTCTTATATTGTTCATATTCTTTAACCTTAACCTAGTTATAACCTGAAAACCCATCCATCATAGATAACAACTTGCATCATGTCACCTTATGCAATATAGCCTCCATATTGGGTAGAGGATAATTATCCTTGAGGGATGCCATATTTAGATTTCTGAAAACCACACATAATCTGATATCTTCATTTTTCTTCCTCACAGGGACCAAGTTTGAGACCCATGTTGAGTGCCTGATTGGTTTGATGATGCCACCATCCCTGAGCTTGCCAATTCTTCCTGCATTTTCAGTTCCAATGTTGGATTAATGGGTCTTTGCTTCTGTCTAAATGGCTTTGCATCTAGATTCAATGGTATTTCATGCTAAAACAAATCTTCCCTATATGCATTTAGATCTTCATAAGTCCATGCAAACACATGTTTATATTTTCTCAGTAACGCTATCAACATTCTTCTAATTATTGGGCTTATTTTCTTCCCTATGTACACCTTTCTTCGTGCCATCTCAGTCCCTAAGTTGATCTCCTCAATGTCCTCCTTCTTCACTGGTGTCTGCTTCATGAGGGATCGATCACTCCCATCATATACTCTCTCCAATGCCACTAGTCCTTTAGGAAGCTTATTAGTTTTAAGCTATAAAACCTCCTTCCCAAATACTATTTGTTTCCCATCTACTTCTTCAATGAAGGCATTGAAATCAATTTCTTGGGCTTCATATTGATCTATAAAGTGAAGAAACTTTAGGAGATTAGTTTCATCATTAAAAACCTGTAAACTATATATATTATCAGGCATAGCAGGTCTCGTTTTGAACTCAATCTATGACACTCAAGCCACTGTAATGTCATCCCTTCTTAGAGTTACATTTTCCAAAAAATATGCCATTATGTTCTTCAACCAATCAACCCATTCAATAGAAAATGCATCAGATAGCTCTATTGTGTCCCTTACTACATTTCTATATTTCTTTAATCTTTTATGTTTTGTTGCATATTTTGATTTGACTTGTGAAACAACTAACTCAAAACCCCTAGAATAGCTAGCAACTTGATTTTATGTTTTACAGGTATATTTAGACCTGCTAATAAGGCTTCATACTTTTCCACATTGTTAGTACATTCAAATGCTAGCAAAAATGAATACTTAAATGTAATTCCTTCAAGTGAAATGAATACTATTCCTACTCCATTACCTTCCTCGCTACATGCTCCATCAAAGTACATTTTCCACACACCATTGCAGTTTTGTGCAACATTCTTTTCAGTTCGATCAGTATTGACTAACTCTAGCTGGGCTAGTTCTATCTTGAAATTTCCAAGATCCACATCACAGAAACAATTGATTTGATCTTGAGGTAGACAATCAACAACTTGGTTCATCCTTGGCTCCCTATACAACTTAACTTCTTGACCATTCACAGGAATAGTTGCATAAGACAAATCAAACTGGACATTTCCCCCAATTGCTTCCATCCATTGCCTTGATAAAACAATCCCAAACTGAGGACGGGTGTCAATTACTATTATATCTATATTATAGGCCACCTAAGGATAAGCAGCTAGTTTGACTTCAACATCTTTCATAATACCCACCACAGGAACAAGTCTGTTATCTATTGCATAGCACTTCCCTCCATTAGTATCCACCCACATACCAAGTTGTTTCATAACTCCTACTTGCATAATATTTATGGCAACGCCAGAGTCTATCATGCAGTTCCTCAACAATTTGTTATTTATGAGTAATGTAGTGAAAAAATGATCAACTTGTGGGGGACTTAATAATGCATTATTAAGGAAAGCTTCTAGGATATTCACTTTCTCTTGATTATTAATATTTTTAGTGGCCATATTACTTTCATAATTTATATGTTTTTAATTTCCATTTGTTATTAATTGAACAACACTGTCCCTATATTCTTTAATTTTCATCATCTCAAGTAGTGGAACATACATTTTTACCTAAGATAAAGCCTGAGTGAAGTCAAAAGAGGAACCCTCCACCTTAATCATTATGTTTTGTTCTGATGTTTCTCCTTTGTTATCTTCCTTTTCTTTTCTACTTAATTAATCAGTCTTTTGCATTTCTTTGTGTAACTCTTTAACTTCCTCCTTTTGGAAAACCTTCAGTTTGTTTTTATCATGTTGTTTATTTTCTGTTTTCTTCGAAACTCCTTGTGTCACCTTTTGATCCTTCATAAATATTCCCCTGGGGACACCTTCTCATTCACTGTCCTATTTCTCAACTAGTACTTACTCTTTGCTTCTTCAATTGTAGCAATGGTTAATCTCTTTATCTCCTCTTCAGTGAGTTTCCTCATACTGCACTGAGTAGGCATCTCAACAGAATGTGGTTCTGTATAATCTTCTTCAGAGTCAGAAAGAATTTGTTGTTCAACCATGCGAACATTGTATCTTTGATTTGAAATACTGTACTCATAACCTTCATCCTCTAAAGATGATTACTTCTCCTCAACACGGTGAAAAGTATTTGAAGTCAAATATACTGTGTGATCTTCTCCACTGTTTCCCATTAACATTCCTTCTTCTTGCATTCTTTGGGCTACAACACAATAATCTGGGGAATGTGGCTTATCACAAATTTCACAAAAATAATTGTCATTGACCATATATATTCCCTTCTTCCTCAATGGATCAGGAGTTTCTTTGTTTCTAGGCCTATCTGTTACAGGTTTTCTATCCTTCCAATTTGTATTATAGGGCATGTCATGTAACCTAGGCCTTTAATTTCTGTATGTGTTCTCTTGTTTGTATTGATAATTATTGGTTTGTTGAGGAACCCTAGGGTTGTCTCTTTTACTGATTATCCTAGCAGTTTTCCTATTATTTTCAATTGTTAATGCTATCTTTTGGGCATTAGCCAAATCTCTTGAGAACCTATTTCTTAATTCATACCCTATTTTTGGATCAAACACATTCAAATAAACACTCAATGCTACAGAGTCTGGCAACTTTGATCCGGGAGGTATTTTATTTTGCAATTTGTTGAATCTTCGGTTAAAATCATAAATTGAATCATTCTAATTTTTATGAATCCGCATTAATTCATGAAGAGCAGCATTTGGTGCACTTAGATTCCCATATTGTTCAAGAAATTGATCCTAAAATTCTTGGGGAGAATTAACAGAGGCTGTTGGTAGGCTGTTGAACCAATCCCTAGCTTCTTCGATAAGCGACATCATGAATATAGCCTCATATGTAAATCCTCATAAGGCACATCCAAATCTTGAATGAAGGCATTGAAACTCCTTAAATGATCTTCAACAGTAATTGCACTACTCCCTATAAATTTAGGAACAAGACTTCTCCAACTGCCATCCATTGGGTAAGGGTATAATTGAAACCCTGCCAAGTCAAATTGTCTGATCATTGTTGTGTATTGATGGGGGGAGGGTTAGGTGGGTACTGATACTGGTATATCGGATTATTGTATTATGTATGATAATGTGGCACGTAGTGCTGACCATGAGGTGGTTGTGTATTTGTATATTGTGAGGGAATATGCGATGGATGATTTGGCTATTTGTATTGATTCCCTATCTGATTGTGAGGAGCCTTTGGTGGATCAAAAGTCCCTGCACTATTATTACCCTACTTATGAGGTGGTACATACTTTGGGTGACCAGCTATCTGAGCAGTAATTTGGGCTTTCTACAATTTGATGTCTTTGTTTGCTTGTATCATCTGGGCTTTCTCCTGTTTAGCTTTTAGCTCTTCTAGCTCCTTTCGATAAAACTCAAACTGTTTTTTTACTTCTTCATGAGTTGAGGATTCATAATTTTCTTGAGGAATCACATGGTCATTGAACTCATTTTGGTTACCCTCCATTCTTCGTTCGCATTCCTGTTGGTATCTGAGTCCCTCTGCTTCAAGTTTAGCATCAAACTTTGGTTGTTTTTGAGGATTATAAAATGGATTTCTTTGTTCTTCTAGGGTACAAGGTTCTACACTTGAATTATTTCTCCATGTATCATAACGGTTATATGTTTCACAATGTGGTATTGGTACTTTGTCTTTATTTGTTATGCACATGTCATCATTTATCCTTTTACCCTTATCAACCTTATCATCCCTGTGTGTCCACTTACTGTTGCCAGCAGGACCTCCATGAGGACCCCCTTTATATTGGGATCTTCTTCCATTCATGTTGCAATGTTTTTGTCAAAGTCGCCACTCACTTTCTTAAAAGTGAGAAAGTGTTTCATATTTCTTATTCCTAGTGGAGTCTGTACAAGGTTTCTGACTCTATGATTAAGGCCCTAATTCTGAGTTGATTCCCCAGTAGAGTCACCAATTTTTTTGCTCTAAAAAATGCAGGCTAAATTCCTCAAGAGGTTTCCAATCTCTTGATACGTTTTAGGGTAACATACAAGGTCAAATGGTTTAGACCTTCTACTCTCCAGGTGCTGCTAGACCTAGGCGGGTGTACCTATATGAGTGAGGTAGACTTGTGTTTATCTCTTTTGAAATGTTTGGCCCACAATGGCAAATGAGAGTGGACAAATAAAACTTGATTTGGTATAAATTGTATACCAATATTAAAACTAAAAAAACCTAATATGTTCAATTAACAGATGTAAAAAATTAATTAAACCAAATGATGAAAATGTAGAGACTAGTGCCTCATTGGGTATGCAGAGTCAAATGAAATCTAAATGAGTAATTTCTTTCTGGAAAACATTCAAATTGTTTGGCATATATTTTAGTTTATAACTTGTATAAACATGCAATATTATGACTACCAAGTTCTTCTTAATGATCCAGATGAACTTCCCTGATTACTACGATTAATTAAAAGGATTTAATCTTTTCTTGAAAGAACCAATTAATTAACCACATAGATACAACAAATGTGCACTTATAAACTGAATATAAACTTGTTATATCAATTTAAATAACCAGAAAGCACCAACCTTGAAGACAACTTTAGTAATACTTTCAATAAACACAACAGACAATTGACACTAGAAATACGCCACCACATTAAATGATTTTCATTAATATCTCCATATTCTTAAACATGCATCATAGTCTCATATCTATGAAACATTATATTCTACTGTATCCTTCTCCTATTCTATCTTATCTTCTATATTCTATCACCCTGTTTCGCTATCAAAACAGATATTTATACATCAAATACTCGAAAGGACGCGTCCTTTCAGAAATGTCATATGTTTAAATAATAAATAGACTAAAAGATAATTAGGCTATGTTTATCCATAAATGAGTTTCAGATAGGTGATCCAAATAATCTCGACGTTCGTATGTATCCACATCTCCAACTGCATTCTGAATTGTGATCTCCATCTTTATCACCTTCTCATTTTGCTCACTCACTTCTTCCAATGTTGTGTCCTCTGAAGTAGCTCTCTTCAGGATTTCATGTAGTATCAACTCACTCTCAGCTTTCCATCTGGTCATTTCTTTTAGTTCCCCTTTATCATAAGAGAATGTAATCAATGTCTTCTTGGCGGCATTTATCAATCCCTGTTCATCCCCTTGCAATTCTTCATAGAAGTTTCAATGTTTATTCATAATATGATTTACAGCTTCAATTGCTACACTATTAGAAACATCTTTATGCTTTGTTTCTTGAAACTTCTCCATAATCTATCCATCCATCCCTTCATCTTCTTTTAATGCAGCAAGGGTATGTGAATATTTTCCCCAGATTTTATTCAACCAAGATGTTAAACTGGCCTACCTTTTCTTGATTATTGCTACAATTGCATCATATTTTTCTTGGGAGTAAGCACTTTATCCTTCCCAATGATCTCTTGACTAAGAGCTTTCACCTTGAGTAAGCATCTTGGTTGACTTCATTGTAACACCTACCAGATCTTTTAGGCGATCATTTTCTCTCAACATCCTTTTGTTATTTATTTTGTACATTTCTCTCTCCTTAATCAACATCTGAATTTGGGCCTTGTTTAGTTTAGCAATGTTAATTCCAATTTATGTTGTAGCCACAAGATCAGCCTCTCCAACCTTTAAATTCATGACATGCCTGAATGTGTTTTCAGTGTCAATAACTACTAATTTCTTATGGGGTGGATATAAGGCCCAAATCATTAATGATCCTTCATCTGTATTGTATTTAGAGATCTTGCATACACTTCTATTACCTTTTCTTGGCTAAGCTTGTGCATAGCATTACTATCTTTTAAGAAACTGTCAAAGATTAGTGCAGAATTGAGATCAAGCCCAGGGAAGATCATGACACCGGAATTTTCCAACATTTTCCTCCCCTTTCAGGGATCATACCCGTTATCTCCTCATCCACACATTTCCTTGAATCATTCAACAATTGCTCTTCATCACCTACAGTAATATTATCAACCTTTTCCCTCATTTATTTTCCCTTTTGTTTATACAAAAATGCTTTAAACTATGGGGAATTAACAAATTCATCATCAGACACAAATGATTTGTATTCTACATGCCTTGCATCTGCCTCTTCATTCTCTTCAGTACTCAATTCTCTGGTAGGGAAATTATAATGTTGAGTTATTAATCTAGATATTTTACTTGGTTGGCCTCGTGGCATATTATCCTTAGATGCCTCCTCCCCAAAAGACATCAACTTTGCATCCTGCAACTTTTCATTATATCTTTCGACCACCATCTCTGTTTCTACCTGTAGGTATCCTTTTAAAATCTGCAAACTAAACTTCAAACAGTGGGTTAGATGCTTTGCAAACTCTATCAAAATACCTCTATGAAATCCATTACAAATGCTTTCAAAATGCCACAAATGATGATAAAAAGACTAAAACATTATGAAAACAAAAGCAAGCTACCTATTCCATAGTTGGATTGGTGTCACTTGTGCTAGTGACCCTTTCCCAATCCTTGATAAAAGCTCAAATTGAAAATGCTATGAAGATGGTGGAGTGATGATGAACAAGATTAAATCTCAAATGAAGAGAGTAACCTTGCATGAAATTGTGAAGATTGTGAAGGATTTGCTTGAGGATGATGCACCTATTTAAAGATTTTCAAAATGCCAAATGTTGAAGAGGGACCAATGTGGGATCAAAAACAAGCCAATGAATTGAGAACACTTGTCATCATGTGATTAGTTAATGTATGTGCAAGATTTGGGAAGAGTGCCCAAGAGGGGGAAATTTTGAATTCAAATTTTCCATAAATGCTGAGGGGGGACAAGGAAAAATAGCAATAAATGCCCTGTTTGACTTGTCATGTTGAGGGAAAATGATTGTTTTAATAAATCAATAAAATTGATTTATTGTGCAAGTGGCTAGGTCTAGATAATGCAAGTGGGATGGGATTAGCATTAGATTAGGATTAGATGATGATCATGCTGATTTAATGCTGATTAGGTGAGTTGACATTTTGGACTTAAATTTCTGATTTATTTAAATCAAAAAATGGTGGAATATGATTTGGGTTTGATTTAAATAAAGTCCTGATTTATTTGATGAATGGAATATGATTATGCATGATGTAAATTTGACATGTCTACATTTTTCCCCTCTTTGAAGCAATGTACTTGTTGCGTTGGTTCAAAGAATAAACTTGCCGCGATCAAATTAAAAATTTCATGATTTTCGATGTAAAGAAAGTACACTGTATTATTGCCCCCTCGAGATCGAAAGTGAAAAGATTCGATTTGAGGGTCGATCTCACGATAAAGAGGTTCAAAATGGATGGTTATGGATGACGATGCAAAGATAATTTCAAGATGCTTAGAATAACAAATCTATATTATTCTAAACAAATTAAATGATGATATGATATGAGATGGATGAGATGGATGATGTGATATGCTGTGATTATGCAACGAATGATTTATGAAATGCTTAGACTAACAGATCTATATTATGATGATGATATGCAATGCATGTGAAATGATCAATGTTTCCTATGATGTATGATATGAATGATATGTGGTATGCAGTTTATTGATGGTTTGCAGATGCAGGATGGATGCATGATGGATGCATGATGGATGTATGATGTTAGTGCGGAAATGAGATGATGACAAGAGGATCCAACAAGTCCATGATTGGTCGAGACTTTATTAGAGATGATGATGATAAATGATGATGATGATTGCTTATCAAGGATTGGGATTTTCAAAGGGTCACTTACTTTATGTTTGATAACACGCCTAAGCACGATGCATCAAGGTATAAAGGACCAGGATGGCGTTACTTAGTGTGATGGACTTTGACTCAACAAAGCAGATAGGATATTCTTGTTCACACTTGACATTTGGAAACCTTGCTAGGATGCACTTTAGAAGTTCCAAACATCTCGACCAAAACACTTTAAGGTATAAACCAATCAATGCAATAGTCAACAAGTTATCCAAACATCCTCCATACATCTAACAGCAAGTATTCGCCAAGATTTTTAAAGAACGTCTGCACAGCAGATAAAAATAATGATCGTTGCCCCATTCCTTTCTCTCTAAATCCTTCGTTCGGATATCATCGAGAGGTCCTTGGAATGAGCGCAATATGATAAATCAAAAGAAAAGATCAAGTATACAACAAGCCAATGTTCTTCATACCTTCAGCCAGAGGGATGTGTTTCAAAAGATGGGAGCCAAAACTTATTGCCAAAAGATAATGTCCATTGTCGGAACGGATCCTAGGACATGTTAATGACACGTCATTTTGTTTACCCAAATTGGTTGATTTGATAAAAGTGCCCATTGTCGGAACGGATCCTAGGAAATGCTTTGTATCAAATGATGATGAAATTGATTTATGATTTATATGCCATTGATAAGAAAAGAGTTGACCAACTTGCTTGCCGACAGACCTATACTTGAGATTTTGACAGTTTAGGTTTTCACGTTTGACTGCTAGACTTGTTTCTGACTGTTTTACCAAAGGTTGAGGGTGATGACGATTTATTATGGATGATTGATTATTGCAAGTGTAAGCGAGATGAGGTGGATGGATTTTTTCAAATATTTGGATGTTTTTGGAATTTTGCAATGTTTTGAGGTTTGGTAATTTTTGAGGTTTTACAAATGTTTTGATTTCAATTTTCCAATGTTTTTGGGATTTTCTGAGATTTTGACCAAGAGACTAACCTAAAGACCTATCCTAGGGGCCTCGGGGACATCGATAGATTAGCCTTGCCTTACGTTATACACGCAGAGACCACGAGTTCGACTAACGATTTGACCGATGCATGCATGAAGATACATGATGATGTCGTACTATTATGACGAATCCTATAGGACTGACCTAAATGTCTCTTGGGGATGATCAAAGATCAACCTTGCCTACATTCAAGCTCAGAGATGACGAGTTCGACAAGACGACCACTCGCTTTTTGGATTTTGATATGTTTTGGATGTTTTGGATTTTTGATTTCTCGATGTTTTGTATTTTTGATTTTGATGTTTTTGGATTTTGATTTGAGGACTTTAAGATCATACACGCAATCCGGATCCGATGAGAATGTGCCCCGTAAGATGCAATAGACTACTCCGATAAAGGCAGGACAAACTGACCTTGAGAATGGGCCGAGTAGTACTAGGAGGGATCATGATACGAGCACAGGACCAAGCTATGGTGCGGATGTGAGCGGATGAGTGATGGATGGAGATATGGATGTGATGGACGATGGAAGCGAAATGGAGGGATAATGTAGATCGAGCCATAAAGATCCCGTGGATGGAAAGTGCTTATTTACACAAGGCTCGCTTGCCGTGTTTTCACCAAGGTACTTGCCACAGTGGAAGTGGTTTTCACTAGAGGACGATTTTTTTTTTTTTTACTATTTTTGATCCTTCATTTTTTTTTTTTTTTTTTATTCACATGCTAGTGACTCCCAACCCTTGATCAAAGCTCAAATTGTAAATAATGGAGATGGTGGAGTGATGATGAACAAGATCAAATCTCAACAAGAGAGAGTAACCTTACAGATTGTGAAGATTGTGAAGGATTTGCTTGAGGATGATGCACCTATTTAAAGATTTTCAAAATGCCAAATGTTGAAGAGGGACCAATGTGGGATCAAAAACAAGCCAATGAATTGAGAACACTTGTCATCATGTGATTAGTTAATGTATGTGCAAGATTTGGGAAGAGTTCCCAAGAGGGGGAAATTTTGAATTCAAATTTTGCCATAAATGCTGAGAGGGGGACAAGGAAAAAACAGCAATAAATGCCCTGTTTGACTTGTCATGTTGAGGGAAAATGATTGTTTTAATAAATCAATAAAATTGATTTATTGTACAAGTGGCTAGGTCTAGATAATGCAAGTGGGATGGGATTAGCATTAGATTAGGATTAGATGATGATCATGCTGATTTAATGCTGATTAGGTGAGTTGACATTTTGGTATTAAATTTCTGATTTATTTAAATCAAAAAATGGTGGAATATGATTTGGGTTTGATTTAAATAAAGTCCTGATTTATTTGATGAATGGAATATGATTATGCATGATGTAAATTTGACATGTCTACACTACCTCATCCAAATTTTGAATCATATCATCAAAGTGATAGGGCACATGTTGATACCCACCAAAGTTTATCCTTGTTTTACTATAATGAATATACCCTTCTGGGTCGAAGTTCTTTCTGGGTGGTCCTCTCTTCATATTGTACTATAGCAGTCTATCAAGGATCAAATTGTATCCTTCCTTGGCCAACACAATAAAATCACCAAAGCATAATGTACTAGGCATGAAAGCCTGCTTCCCAAAGGAACTAAGATTCATAACACTGGAATAATCCATCTGTCTGGCAATTTCCAAATATGCAATTATGTTTAGGACCGTCTTTTGAAAAATGAATGGGGCATCTTCAAACCCATAAACTCTAATCATAGTAGCTCCCTCCAAGTAATACCAATCTCCCCAATTATGATCAATTGGTCCATTGAAATCCTTTGGTTGAAGATATCTTTTTTTCTCTTCAGATAAAGAATAATCACATGGATGATTGTACAATTTGTACAATGTCTTCACAAAATATTCTTCAAAATGAACAAAAATAGAGTTTGCAAATCTACTGTCCCAAATAGCATTCCTTAATTGGACAGGTAATTCTACACCTTCCTTATCAATCTGATAAATTCTCATCTCCTGGGGCCACATTTTCAACTCTTGTCCAAAATATAATACTATATGCATCAACAGTGAATAATGCCTGAGGTGAAAGATAGAAGCTCCGCCCTTGATTGCCATCAATCTAGAATCAAGCCCCTTAGAAATGTATGAGGCATAGTCAAATTGCTTAGAGTTATGGTACTTGATATCTGCTGAGATTAGCATAAGCACAATTAACATATATTCTTAGAAATCCATTCCCAATACTTGGCCAACTGAGAAATAAGTGTATTTTATATAAGGTTCAAATAGGTCAACATGAAAAGGAGGCCCTTCACTATCCTGTAAAGGAACTGGTTTACCGCCTTGTCTAATCCTGTGAATTGGCAACCTCCAACCCTTATAAATCATGTCCATTCTCCATAACTCCTTTTCCAACTCCTCACAAATGATGTTTTCATTGCAAACCCCTTCCAAATTAAAAACCTCCCCTATTGCATCCTTTGATAAATGTATTTGTGGTTTCCCGGATGGGTCACATATAGCTTTGAGTTTTGAATTATAATGAACTACTAACAATTTTATCAATTTTGCATTTACAAATACATTAGGGCACAAATTTTTTCCAAGTTAAGCTTCCATGGGTTGCATACTAGTTCAAAATGATTTCTCTGTTGATAGTGAAAATTAAACAATTCATACCCCCTTATTGGAGTCCAAACACCTCCTATGAATTTACATTTATCATCCAGTTTATCCATTTCTACCCTAAGCTGAGCAGATCATCTGGCTTTAGGTCCAGAGCCAGGTAATTGGTCAATGAGGTTTTGATTTAGTCTTCGCTCAGTGCCCTCATGTTTTGTCTTAATTTTTTGCTTCTTCCCTTTCAGTTGACTACTTTCACCATGCTTTCTACCTTTTTATTTTCCTAAGTTGGGATACTCCATTTCCTGAAAATTTATAGAAGTTAAAACTAGAGGAATTAAGGTGCAAGGACTTACTGTATTTGCTTGAAGCCTTTGAAGTGAAGAAATTCCCTGGTTCTTGTTCACCTCTCCAATTCTTCCGCTAGAAATTCCACACTAATGTCTCCAATTGAATTCTCCTTGTTATGTTTGGTTGTGCCATTAATGTGCGAGCTTAAGCATGAGTGAAGTCTTTCGCTTTGAAACTCATACTGTCACATCAAATGTATTGTCGGTGAGACATTTTCAAATCTGGGGTGATAACCTTTTGCAACATTCATTAAGCCTTTCATCAAAACATCTTGTAGTCTCCCCGACACCCTGAAGTCTTACCGACTATCGCAAATTGAATTTCGCTACAATGTCTTGCAGTATCATCGATATTTAGAGTCTCACCGATAGCTATCCTCTCGGTCTTATGTATATCGCTGTGACATTTCAAGTCGGGGAGACGAACCATAGATTATATTATGTCTTACTGAAATACACCCCTTGATACTTTCTGGTCGCCGAGACGCAATTACTTTCTCATCAATAAAACAACATTCGGGGAGACATATGAGTCAGCAAGACTTCATAACTTCATCCCAATAATCATTTATAGAATCCCCTTACGCTTTGTCAGCAAGACCTGATGCATTTGATGAGACTTCACTCGGATGACTTTTAGTCTAGCCGAAAATGTTTCCTTATGCACTAGTTGGTAAGACATATATGAGTTCGTTATGACTCATTCCAATGATAACTTTCTTGTCGATATAATCTTTCTATAGCCAAGACAATGAAATGCGTCTTCCTGATATGTGTTTATAGATGAGATATTCGGTATGACATTCTTGCACTCTTGTCGATAGAATACAAAAGATACACATTAGTAAGGATGCCTTATGGATGGTGGAAACCCTCACCACCTCTTCCCGATAGGAATTACACTATAAAATATTTAGGACTAGATGGATTCTATGGGACCACATGACAAAATATGGGCAAAATGTTATGAAGAGAGGATTTTTTGTTTATGGTAAGGACTCATTTGGAAACTCGTGGCCATAAACAACTTGTAAAACTATCAGAATTTGACAGTTCTAACACACCCGAGACACAGGAAGACTAAGAAATCGAAAGGAAGGAAGTGGGGAAAAACACATTAAAATCTTTAACCCCTTTTCTAAAAAGGTTAATGTTCTTTATAGAATTTGAGTTGCAGTGTACATAGAAAGAAATATTAATTCTTTTGTTAGGATCACCCATAGTGGAAGTTCAAGGGATATCATAACACATAACCCTCGCCATCTTGTTATGAGTGTTGCAAGTATGAAGGTGTTCTCATTGATGTCAGCAAGCTTGTGTTGTCATTGGTGACAGTTGTGTAGTTATTAAGAGAGATTATTTCTTTGATTAGTTGCATTATGTTGTCATCAATTAAGTTATTGGTGTTAACCTCTAGTGTCACTTTGATAAGCTTATGTTTATGGTTTACATGTCGAGGATATTGAGAAAATTGATAAAATAAAAAAATATGGTGTTGTAGAGGTATTCTAGTTTGTAGAGATGTTCTAGTTTTTCTTCGCATTTATTCTGGGTTGAAGATTTTCTTGTATGGTTTGGATATGTTGGATGGAGGTGTTTAGAGTTTCTATATCAAAAATTTTGGCTTCTAGATCAATGGTCAAAGGAAGTTATGTTCACCAGCATGTGAACTAGTTTTGTAGTGTTTCTTATAGACGTGTTTGGGAAAAATGTATTTTCTCCACATTTCTTTGCAATTGTTCTTCAAGTCTTGTGATTCTAAAGATATGTTGATGGTGTTGATCTCTTGCTTGCATCAAGAGTATTCATTTTTTGGTGCTCTAGAAGTTGGATTTTAGTGTTATAGTATCTAGAACTGTAGTCTGTGTGTACAAGTTGTGCACATTCTGAAGGTGTGAAGTATTGCAGAGGAGTTTGATGGATTTCAGATTGATAGAGGAATATTATAGGTTGTGATGAAGCATGGTGTGTGGTTCACAAGTCATCATTGATTTGAGGATGCATGTAATTCAAATTTTAATGGTGTTTGCATAGGTAACAACTAACCTGGTGTTTACACTACATTCGAAGATGATCAAGAATTAATGAAAGTGTAGCGTGGCATGTGAGTTAATTCGGGTCTTAGTTATGTTTTGTTTTGGTCCACTTTTTGTTCCTATCGATTGCGGGAATGCTTAGTGCCAACCTATTTTGAATTTATAAGAAGTAAGGTGTGTGTAGCTAACTTGAAGATGTTTTTCAAGTTGCTGATGGTATAAATGCACAATGAATTGATGCGAGAGGAAGTGTGGAATAAAGTTGATTGTGGTGATGTGAAATTAAGTGCAGAAGTGTGAAATATAATGTGAGCTATAACACAAGATTGTTGAATGCAATGAGCTGAGGTATCTTGATCTTTAAAAGACTACAAGTGTTTTTGGAGCTATAGTGGTGGATTCTCTGTTACATTAATATCATGTTCTCTATGTAACATTTTATCTTCTTTCTTCTTTCTATTATGGTTGTTAGCTTGGGTTATGATCCTTTTTGGATAGTGCGTCCTATTATGGTAGTGAGCCTCTTTGTATCAATTTTGTAATCACTTACCTCAAGTGAGCTAATCCTCACTATGGTTTTTCCCTTCTAGGATTTTCCACATAAATTTGGTTTTCTCCTATGTATGGGTATGTGAAGGATCATGATGTGCCAAAAAGTGGTGAAATGATGGGTATGTGGCTGACGAATTTTTCTTACACAATGTAGACGCGTAAAATGTACTAATTGATGTTGGACATCTAATCTTGACCACTAACATCGCTTCATCCTAAATCATCCTTCGGTCTAACCATTTAATCAAATGCCTTTATTTGATAAAATTCATCAATATTCATCTCTTAATTAAATAAATTAGTTATCTAATTAAGTCATTCTTTCTCGGTAATTAAATCAACTAGTCTGATCTAATTATCCCTATTTAATTAAATAAGAAATTTTATTTGATTAAATCTCTAAAGTTCATCCATTAAATTGAATAAATTAAAACCTTATTTAATTTAATCTACCTTCATCCCCTTAGTTAAATAAATCAAAACCCTTTATTTAATTAAATCTTTAAACCATATTCTTATCATATTTGATTTAAATCAATCCATAAATTTAAGTCAAATAGGTAATATCATTTAAATCCTTCATTAAATTAATTAACCTTGATTAATTTAATTTCTTCTCATGTCCCATCCTCCATCTTTTGCCATTTGCACATGAAAATAGAGTTATTTGATTTATTAAATCTCTATTTATCTTCAACATGGCATAAAGGAGGAATATTCTTCAAATTTGAAATTCAAATCTAAGTTGACTTTTTCCTTCCAACAAGGTATTCATTCCCTCTTACAAGTCCTTTTGCATTGAGCCAAGTGGCCATTACTCCATTTGACTCTCCCTCCACCTTTTCATTAATACAATTTCAAAATTCAAATATTGGCATTTATTGGCACATTCATCAAAACTTGCACATCCTTGGCTCATTCACATTTGGACAAGTGGCACCTTTCCATTGAATGAAAGATAGTCCCACATTGCTCTATTTTTGGCATTCTTTAAACTTGACATTCTATAAATAAGAGGCTTCATTCCTCATTTGATCATCCAAAACTTGAGTAAACTTACTATACTCAAATCTTTAGCAATCTTCATCCATACTTTTGAGTTTATAGCTAGGTTATGCAGGTTTTTATCTTGGAGCATTCATCACTCTTCATCAAAGTGGATCAATTTTCATCACAAAATCACCATTACATCATTGGAGTTGGGAAAGGGCCAATTTTCACATCAAATTGGCACCAATTCCCTCAAGAGATTAAGAGCTTTCTTTGCTTTAGAATAGGATTTGATATGTTTTAAGTTTTGTTGTGTTCTTCATTTCATTCCCTCTTTCTTTTGAAATTTAAATGAATTTCTTGAGGAATCATGTTACTAACCTTGGATTTGATTTAATATATTGATTTTTTCTTGTGTTTGTGCAGGTTTGGAATCATGGTTCACATTTTGGTGCTAGAAGGAGGGCCCAATCTCGTTTTCTAATCATGTTTTTGTCAAAAAAATTGTGCTTTTCTTTGTCTACAAGAAAACTCCACTGCTGGTATCTCAGCGTCGCTATTCAGCACCACTAGTTCTCCAGCGTCGCTATATAGAACCGCTGAAAGCTTCAAACTGCGACGCCTCTGACTTCCCACCCAGAATTTTGAATTCTAAACTATGTTGCTGAACCTGTTTGACCTGTGGGAATCTTTCAAAAATATAAACTACACTGCTGACTAAAAGGGAGATGCCTTCATGCTCACTGGTCTAGTGATAGAGCGATGCTGACTGGTAAGCGTCACTATACAACACTGCTGGTGAATTCAAACTGCGACGCCTTCATGGATTGCACCACTGGAGGGGAGTATAAAGTGAAATTTTATTTGTAGCACGTGCTTTTTTTCAAATTATGGTTCTTTTGTCTATTTTCTACTTTTTTGACATCTATTTCTATAGAATCTATCTGACTTTCTTGTAGGTTGGATCGATCAAAGACAAAAGGGAAGGGACGCATGATTATTTCATTTCACAAAAATAAGTGTTTTTAAACACTCTAGTGTTTTTTTAACACTCTTAGAGGATTCACTATTCCTCTTAAAGAAAAATTTGTTATCTTTTTATGCTTAGTACTTACTAATTTCATTTTGGGCTTTAAAAGGAACCTTTTAAATTCTTGTTACAAAAATGCTTAAAAAGAACATTAGGACTCAAATTTACTAGAGTTTGTTTTGGGTTTAATAATTGAACAAGGAAAATTGTCACACTTACTTTGGTGCTTTAAAACGAATTCACTTTTTCTTTGTGGACTTAAAATGAACAAGTGTTTTCATTATTTTGTGGTTACTTACACAAAGTAATATCATCAAAATATGTATGTGCTTCTCTCACGCCTCACGATGATCTTGAGAATCATAAGGATTTTTGTGACATTAAGTTGCGTAAGTAATTTTCCATACACACTTCAATTTGGGTTTAAAATTGAACAACAAACTTTGCGAGTGTGAGTAAACCTATTGCATGTGTTCTCCCTTTGTTTCTAAATGAAGGCTGATGGAACTATGAATATGTTTGCTTGCTTTTGTTTATCTTAATGGGCCTGCCTTGGGGAAAAAGTACTCACCCAAGGGAACGACTCAACCGGTAACCCTCTAGAGCCAAGAGTATTTCCAGCCGGGATATAAATGTGGGTATTGGAATAAATGCCAGTATCATGCGGTTGGCTATGACAAGAAGGGAATCAATGGTATCTCACCACATTGGGTCAACTCCTACGAACGAAAATTATGAATTAAAACCCTTGTTGTAGAAAGGCCGAAATACTTATCTATTTTTTGGTGAAAGAATGGTTGTTTTGAAGCCGCCCCACACTTTTACAATCTTTTAGTAGAAATGGAAAGCATTCCATGGGAGTTTCATGGGTTTTGATGCTTGGCTTCCTCGTATAAGTGAGTGTCATGGAGGGGAGCTAGTGGGGTCAAGCATCTAACCATTCGCTAAAGATAAGAGTAGCTGGACTTGTCCAAGTGGGGACTCAACAAATAAAGTCTTTCATATCCATAAGGTTATAATTGCTCTTGGTTACAAAATGCTTTTTTTGTTCAAAATTTTTTTGGAAACAAACACTTAACATCATCATTAAAATTTCAAACCCTTTAGGAGGCAAATACAATTGACCAAATTCATGTGTTATTGCTTTCCCTCAGTGAGATTTTATCCTTAGAGGCTTCTAAACACTTGGACTTACATCTCAATTTTCCTATTAAAGTTAAACAATAGATAACCCTTGCCTTGACCTCATCAAGTTTCCACATAACATACTTTGTGGGATTCGAATAAATTGAGACATTGGACATCTAGTTTGGAAACCTAATCAAAGAAGTGTTTATGGTAAAACAAAATCACTACGCAAAGATAACAGAATTGGCTCTCACATGTGTTAATTTCTCATGATTTCCAAGAAAGTCAAAATCCCAAAATGAAATTCCTTGAGCCAAAGTTCAAAATTTAGGAGTCACACTCAAAGGGTCATCAAAAAATACATTAGGAAGTGCAATAAAAAGCAACACATCAAAATAAGAAAAAAATTCACAAGGTTCTATAGACTCATTCCTTTTAACAATCCATAAATGTATGCTCAGTCTGAACCACTTCTTTGTTATAGAGGTCCTTACAAGTATCATATGTTCTTCAATACTGAGGTCTAGTAAACAAGTGTCTTTTTAGGTACATCCTACGATAAAAATTAAACCTTCATCCATCTTTGAACATCAAAACCAAAATCATCTCATCATCAACTCTTTGAAAATCTTGGAAAAATCCTTCATGTTAAACTTTGGGAAAATCATTTGAAACCAATCCAAAATCACTTTGATTGGTTGAATGTGTGTAGATGCATCCTTCTCCACATATTTGATCAAATTATCAAACCTTGTGAATAAATTTATCCCTTGATAACATCCAACATCTCAAGATTTAGGACTTCATTATCAAAATCATCTTGTTTGGATAGGGGTGTTTAGATGAATCCTTCTTCTCACACCTAGACAAATTAGCATCTTGTGAATGATTTTAACTCTAGGACAACATCCAACCTCTTAGAGTTCATAAGTTCACCAAAATCTGAATCCAAAACAAATCAATCCCAAATCAAGTCCTAAAGTTTAACATACCCTTCAAGATTTTCTCAAGAGTTCCAATCATCCATTAAGTATCCATCTAACATCTATATCATTATCACCATTTGATCCTTAAAAATCATCCTAAAAATTTATCCTTTTGTACCTAAAGATATATCAATCCAAAGAATTAGAGAGTCATCTCCCATATTCTTAAAAATTGATCCCTATTTTATGGTGCAGACTAGATCTCAACACAAGAAAAACATGGAAGCCAACAAAGAAACACCCGCTTCAAGTGACCTAAGCCAAACAAACTCCAAAATGAATCTCATTGAATCAAGTAATCCTTTAACCAACATTCCTTCATCATCACAAAATCCACAAGAGGAAAGCCAAGAAGAGGATCTTACCTTTGGGATGTCACATGAGGAAATCACTGAAATGGTTCAAAATCCAAAGAATCATAAGACTATCAATATCATGATGAGGCTCAACCCCTCACTATACATGCTTGAGTTAGCAAAGAAAGGGGCTAAACTCCCTTCTGATTTTGATGTGAGAACTATTGTGGAACCATCTTTTGGGATCACACCCCCAATCTCATCCACCATCCCCATTTCATCTACACCCCCATCCCAAAGTATCACTCAAAACATCCCACAAATTACATCATCCTTTGCTCCAACTCAACCGAGTGTCAACAAGGGAAGTGCATTTCTCAATGCCATACAAACACACCCCCTTGTCAATAATCAGGATTTGGATGCAAATACCATCTTGGGACAAACTGTACCCCAAAATCCATTACATATGTATGTCCCTCTCACTTTTCATGATTCCAATAACCCATCATCATCATTCTTTCATGCAACACCCAAAACCTCTCCCCCCATAGCCTCACAAGGAGAAGGTTACATGTTGGGACCAGGGGGCATTTTTGATACTACACCATTTCCTCAAGAGATCACATCCCTCACATTTTCACCACTTCCACCATTTCCATCATCATCCACACCACTACTTGGCTTAGGGCTTCCAACTTTACCAAATATCAATCAAAGAATCACACCAAACTCTCAAAACTTGTCATTGACATTGCAACAACAGATGACAACTATCCCAATGATGCAAACCACCACCATCACATCATCAATCACACCCCTAACATATCAAAACATGATCTCTCAAGGACCAACCACATCAATTGCACCATATACTAATCAGATCCCAATTACCAACATGACAACACCTCTCACCACCACAACAAACATCATTCCAAATCCAGCTCCACCGCCACCACCACCAAGCTCCAATACATCAAATCAATACAGCATTGCATTACAAGCAGCTCAACAAAGTGCTTATCAAAAGGCATTCCTGCAAGTACAAAAACAAAAATCGACGCAACTAGTTGCTCAACAAGCTGCACAACTAGCTACTCAGCAAGCCACTCAAGCTACACAAGCTGCTCAAGCAGCCCAAGCCACATTACAAGCACAACAAGCACAACAGGTTGTTCAAGCCCAAATATTATTGCAAAAACAACAAGCGGCACAAGCCCAAGAATAGGCTCAAGCACAAGCTCAAGCAGAAGAGGCACAAGCCCAAGCACAAGCTCAAGCTCAAGCTTAGGCACACACCCAATATCAAGCACAAGTGCAATATCTTGCACAAAAACAAGCAGCACAACTACAATCATATCAGTAAGCGATAAAACAATACCAAGAGTAACAAGAAGCAGCCCAATTAGCAACCCAACAACAAGCATTGTTGCTGCAACAAAAAGCACAATAGTAGGCTCAGCAACAGGCAATCCTGGCACAACAACAAGACTAACAACAAGTGATGTTTATACAACAACAAGTGCAAGCATACATGGCTCAATAGAATGTGGAAATACCACCAGTCAACACATCAACCAATCCACCCATCACACCCACAAGAAAACCACCTCAAAACACTTTCATCCCACTTCCTGATCCACAAAAAGATGTTGCAAAAAAAATCAAATTACTCTCACAACAAGTGCTCGATCTTTAATCAGGGCGAACCACAAAAACATCCAATAACCTGTGTCCTTATCCATTTGACTAGAGCCTTGTAATGAAACCATTCTCAAAGGGATTTGAGATCCCCAAGTTTGACAAGTACCGTGGGATAGGAAACCCTGAAGATCACATCAGGGAATTCTAAGTTCATTGCATGGAAGTCATGTATGATGATACCTATCTGATGCAGCTATTACCTAGGACTTTGGCTAGCCATGCCATGGAATGGTTCTCTCACCTACCCATAGGCATCAAGACATTCCAAGAAATCATAGACACATTCATCAAAAACTACACATGCAATATCACCATTGATGTCAGTCTAGAGGAACTCTCAGCTCTGAAACAAGGTAAGAATGAATCATTTGCTTCATTCCTACAACGATGGTGATCCAAGGCCAATCAAAGAAAATGGGTCATGCCTGAGGAACAACAAGTGTGCACTATCATATCTAACCTTGACGGCCTCTAGGCATTCCATCTCAAAGTCCAAGGAATCCCCACATATGATTAGTTGATTTCCAAGGTGCTCAACATTGAACGAGCCCTTATGACACAAACTAGAGGATCAACTTCATATCCTGAATAGAAGAACAATTGCCCACCCACCAATTACAATGACAAACCTCACACATGGGCAAGAAACAAAAATGTTACCAATGATGGCATCGTCGATGCCAAAGTTGTCATCAATGCCCCTCAGAAAAACACACCTGCACCACAACAACAAATCCAAAACCATCATCAAAACAACCATCAAACGAACACAACAACACAACAACCAAACAATCAAGTGATCAATAATGTCAATTACCAAAGACGACCACCCTATCGAAACAAGAATTTTACCAAGCAAAAGTACACCACTCTTGGGGAACCACTTGAAGTCATGAAGAAACTAATAAACGAAAACCTCATCAAGATTCCCAAATATGAGAACTCCCAAGAACTAGATGTTAAACCTCCTTGGTACAATAAAAATCAGCTCTACGACTTCCACAAAATCAAAGGGCACACCATGAATAGTTGCATGAGGTTAAAGAACATAGTCCAAGACCTTATTGATCAAAGAATCATAAATGTGGAATAGCCAACCGGAAACCAAAACATAAAAATATACACGAATCTGATGTCGAACCATAACAATAAAGGGAACAATAACACAGATAAGGAGAAAGGCACCTTCAAAAATGTGAATCATGTGTATGAAACTATCGTCGCTTCCCTAGATGAAAACTGTGTAGTAATCACTATCAAAGGAGCTCAAACTGATTGTGGAGTCACCACAAGAGGTGGAAAAGTTACTATCACAGGATCATCTCAACTAAACAAAACTTTCATGTACAATTCAAGATCCATTCCCAATGGTTACAATGTTCTTGATCAGCTAAAAAGAACCCCAACACAAATCTCCATCATGGAGTTATTAAAAATCTCATCCACCCACAAGAAAATCCTTGAGGAAGCATTGGCTTCATCCACTGTCCCTGCAAATCTTGATGAGTAACAATTCCAAGCTATGGTCAGAAACATCATTACCTCGAATCTCCTTACATTCTTTGACCAATATTTTCCCACTCAACCATCTCATAACCGTGCACTCCATTTAGAGGTCCTAGTGCAAAAAAGTAAAGTCAAGCAAGTCTTGGTGGATGGAGGTGTAGGCTTAAATATTTGTTCCCTCAAGCTCATTAAGTAGTTAAAAATCTTAGAGGATTCCATCGAAAAAGGAAAAGGTATTACAATTAGAGCATATGATGATTAGGAAAGAGTGTCCCAAGGCACAATAAGAATCCCTATTCAAGTAGGGCCAGCTATGATGGAAACCTCTTGTTAGGTTTTAGACCTCGACTTGCCTTATAACACTCTCCTAGAATGTCCATGGATTCATGCAATGCAAGCAGTAGCATGAAACTTTCATCAATGTGTCAAATTCACATATGAAGGACAAGAGGTCACCATCCATGGAGATCCTGAACCGTTCTCCCACTGCAAAAGCCTTGAGGCAAAATACTACAAAATATCTCAAGTACCTAAAAATGATGAAGGCCCATCAACAACATACATTGATCCAGCCACTCTCGCATCCACTTCTGCAACAGAGACAACTACCATTCCTGCCATCCCCACCATCTTTGATATCAAATTCATCATCCAGGATAATGGTTGTGGAAGCTACACGATTCCCAAAAGTACTTTTGTGGTAGGTGAGTTACCACAATCTCCTAGATCACAAGGATGTCTGCAATCAAATGAAGCCTCCACATCTCAAATGTCCCTTGAAGAATATCCCAACTTCAGAAGTTGGGGAGATCTCGGCCAAGAAGTCATAGTGGAGGACCCATCTCATCTCCTATACCAAGACAATAGACCAGCAATTGATCTACCAATGGATGACAGAAGCAAAGGCTTGCAAATGATGCTCGCAATGGGCTATGATAGAACCAAAGACTTGGGAAAAATGAAAACAGTCTTATAATACCTATCATTCCAAAGACGTGGATAATAAATCTTGACCTTGGATGTACCCCTCTGAGTATAACCATATGTAGTTGAAGTCCTCCAGTTAGAAAGGTCAATAATCCTCCTCAGCAATCTGCAGTTGAACTTTGCTTACCCGTATCTACAGGTCGAGTCATAGACAACTTCACATTTGACATAAATGATGTTTGTAGTAGTAGTGATGATGAGGATCCCATAACCAACCTACCTAGGATCTTCAAGGATACCACCTCTCTCATGATTAGCACCTTATCCTTTGAGTCAAACCATCAAAATCATGAAATCTGCCTAGTTTACCCACAACTGATCGATTATGAGCAACAAGGACCACCAATTTTGGACACATTCAAAAATGATGAGGCACTCTCAAAATTCATGGGACTATGGGATAATATTCCGTGTGGGGATCACAAAGAAGGATTTATCATTGAGCTAGATACACACGCATACTATGGGGAAATGATTGAATCCCTCAGTCATAAAAGTGAAAAATTGAGAATAATATCTAACTATCCTTGAGTGAAAACCACACTGTGGCACTCTCTAAAACAAAAAAAGTAAATAGAAAAGGTGCATCCAATCATGAAAACCTCCCTGAGGTGCCTGAGGATGGGGGATTCAATCTTCCTTTTTGATCCCTTCATCAAGAAAAATTAGCAGTCCTAGCAGAAAAGTGCAATCTAGATAATCTAAGAACAGAGGAGACCCCGCAAATCACATTCTGTGCAGAGTCATTACTGTTAGAAGAACAAGAACTCCTAGCAACCTTCTTGAGAGAGAGATAGGTAAATTTTGCATGGAGCTACACAGACATGCCAAGGCTTGATCCAAAAATTGTAGTTCATCACCTAGCAGTATACTTTGAAGCAAAGATCATTAGACAAAAGCTCATGAAAATGCACCCTCAGATTGCCATGCTATTCAAAATGGAACTAAAGAAGCTATTATATGTAGGATTCATTCGACCAATTGACTATCCAAAATGGGTGTCAAACCTGGTTCCTGGTTCAAAACCCGATGGGGGCATCAAAATATGGACAAATTTTAGGGACTTAAACAAAGCATGTCCAAAAGACGATTTCCCATTGCCCAACATTGACATGATTGTAGACATGACGGCGGATACAACCAGATAATGATTGCTAAAGAAGACCAACACAAAATGGCCTTCACTTGTCCAAGGGGGACTTACTGCTGGAATATGATGCCATTCAGCTTGAAGAATGTAGGAGCAACATACCAAAGAGCCATGACATTAATCTTCCATGACACGATCCATAAAACTATCAAAGATTATGTTGATGACATACTAGCAAAATCCAAAAAAAGGAAGGATCACATAGCAACCTTAAGTACCATTTTTGATAGGCTGGAGGAATACAAGGTTCGATTAAATCCAAAGAAGTGCGTCTTCGATGTATAATCAAGAAAGTTGCTAGGATACATAGTATCAATGAGAGGTATTGAGGTAGACCCTGCTAAGGTAAAAGTAATCCTTGAGATGGAGGCACCCAAAACATTGAAACAATTAAGAGGTCTCCAAGGTAGGATTCAGTCCATCTGAAGGTTCATAGCACAACTGGGAAATAAAAAAAATCCATACTCTCACCTAATTCACACTTGGGAGTAGCATACAAGTGGGATAACAAGTGTGAAGAAGCCTTCAATAAGATCAGAGAATATCTTCTTACACCACCAGTCCTCATGCCACTGATCCCAAGAAAGCCATTAATTCTCTGTGTTAGCAACAACAACAACCCTTGGAGCTCTCCTAACTTAGCACAACAAAAATGGGATAGAAAGGGCCATATATTATATCAGTAGGACAATGGTCGGTCATGAGTTAAACTACTCATTCATTGAAAAAGCATGTTTAGCAGTAGTGTTTGCATCACAAAAATTCAGACATTACATGCTGGAACAAAAAATAAAACTCATTGCCAAAATCGACCCTCTCAAGTACTTACTATCAAAAGCAATGCTCACTGGAAGAATGGCCAAATGGGTCATGATACTATAAGAGTATGACATTGAATATGTGGAACGAAAAGTAATCAAAGGTCAAGTAATCGTAGATTAGCTTGTAAAAGTACCAATCTATTCAGAGAATCCTCTCATCTCAGAGTTTCTATATGAATCCATCTTCAATCTCAACCTAGCCGACCACTAGACACTTTACTTTGATGGCTCATACACGCAACATGGATTAGGAGCCAGTGTCTTCTTTATCACCCCACAAGGGGACTGCATACCAAGATCATATTAATTGGCATTCCCCTACACCAACAACATTGTAGAATATGAGGATTTAACCATAGGTCTCATAATAGCAATGCAATGTCACATCATGGCCCTCAGAGTATACGAAGACTCCCAGCTGATAATAAACCTTGAGTGAATAGTGAGTACCAGACTAAGGATGATAAGCTCACTCCATAGAAGAAACTGGTGGAGACTCTCAAGGAATCCTTTATCGAGATCACATTTGAGCAGATACCCAGAGCTAACAATAAAGCAGCATACACCATGGCAACGATTGCATCCCTACTGGACATACCTCATAATGTCCCAAAATACTAATTCTTGGTAGAGAAACTTCTCATTCTAGCATTCGAGGTACCAGAATCATAATTTGTGTGTGAAATCATTGGTCCTGGTGATCCCTAGTACCATGAAATTTATACCTACTTGTGAATAGGGGTCCTACCTGCTGACTTACCGTCAACATTAAAACGAACCTTTGTCAAAATGGCATCCTGATTTGTCATCCTAGGAGATACCCTATATCGTAGGATCATAGAAGGAACCTTATTATGTTGTTTAAATGTTGAGGAGGCATTGATTGCTTTAACTGAGGTGCATAACAACATCTGTGGTTCACACTTGAGGGGAATGACCCTAGCCAAGAAATTGTTGAGGATGGGGTATTATTGGCCAAAAATGGAAAGAGAGGAACATGACTATGTCAGAAGGTGCCTACAATGTTAGCAGCATGGGGACCTCATCCATGCTCCAACTCAAGAACTTCATCCCATCATCACACCATGGCCCTTTTCGCAATGGGGACTCGATCTCATTGGAAAAATCACTCCCACCTCATCTAATGGCCACAAGTTCATCATAACCACCACTGAGTACTTTACCAAGTGGGTGGAAGCCATACCCATGACATATATAACCAGGATGCAGTTATCAAAGTTCATCCTGAACTATCTCATTTGCTACTATAGTGTCCCACAAGCCATTATCTCAGATAATGGGACACTATTCAAGAATCAAGATGTCCACAAATTGTGTGAAAAATTCAAAATCCAGTATGGCTTCTCCACCCCATACTATCCCCAAGGCAATTGCCAAGCAAAAGCCACAAATAAAACCATTTTGAAAATCCTTAAGAAAATAGTCAATGACGCAGGTCATGACTGGCATCTGCAAATCAATCCCGCCCTTTGGGCCTACCGAACTAGCATCTACACACTCACTCGCGCCACCCCCTTCTCCCTGGTCTACGAATCAGAAGCAATACTCCCCATTGAGATCAAGCTCCCGTCACTAAGAATATCACTACAAAACCTCATCACAAATGAAGAGTAACGAGTATCAAGAGTGAATGAACTGGAGCTACTGGATGAGCAACATATATATGCTTTAAATCATTTGCAATTCTATTAGAATAGACTCAAGATGAGCTATAACAAGAAAATCAGAAGCAGAACATTCCAAGTTGGAGAATTGGTACTAAAGGAGAATCAAAAGAATGTCCCAAATCTAAACAATAAAGGAAAATTTGAACCCAATTGGTTGGGACCATTTGTTATCACAACAAACCATAGGTTAGGGGAATATTAGTTATCAACACCTGAAGGGGAACCTCTATAGGAGCCCATGAATAGCTCCCATCTCAAAAAAAATTATGCCTAATCTTTCAAGGTATATAACCAAAAAATTAAAAAAAATCAGAAAATGTCCAAAAAAATGGTTACCTTGGCGAAAACCTGGCAAACAGGTGTCTTGGTGACAACAAAAAAAATCAAAAAGAAAAAAAAATCCAAAAAAATAAATCAGAAAAAGGATCATAAACAGTAAAGAGAAAAAATTGTCCTCTAGTGAAAACCACTTCGGTGGCACTTTGGGCAAGTACCTTGGCAAAAACCTAACAAATAGAAGCCTTGTGTAAATAAGCACTTTCCATCTACCAGGATCTTTAGGACTTTTTCTGTATCATCCATCGCATTCATATCTCCATCCATTTCACATCTGCATCATAGCTTGGTCCTGTGTTTGTATCATGATCCCTCCTAGTACTACTAGACCCATTCCCAAGGTCAGTTTGTCTTGTCTTTATCAAAGAAGTCTATTGCATCAAACTGGGGGCATGTTCTCATTGGATCGGATTCATGTATATTCTTGAAGTCCTAAAATCCAAAAAATCCAAAAACATTAGAAAATCCAAAAATCCAAAAATCCAAAAACATCAAAAAATACCAAAATCCAAAACATTCGAAACATATCAAAATTCTAAAATAGGTCAAAATTTCAGTCAAAAAGTAAAAAAAAAGTCGTCTTGTTGAACTACGGGTCTTTGAGCTTTGAACATAGGCAACGTTGATCTTTGATCATCCCTCGAGACACTTAGGTCAGTCCTTTAGGAGTTCGTCATAACAAACTGACATTTCATCATGTATATCTTCATCTATGAATCAGTCAGGTCATCAGTCGAACTACGTGGTCTATGTGTGTATAACGTAGGCAATGCTAATCTATTGATCAGCCCCCAAGGCCCCTAGGATAGGTCCTTAGGTTAGTCTCTTGGTCAAAAACTCATAAAACCCCAAAACATTAGAAAATCAAAAAATCCAAACATTTATAAAATCTCAAAAAATACTAAAAATAGCCTCAAAACATTTCAAAAACTCCAAAAACATCCAAATATTTGAAAAAATTCATCTTCCTCATCTCGCTTTCACCCACAATAACATCACTCATAATAAACAATCATCATCCCCAACCTTTGGTGAAACAATTAGAAACAAGTCTAGTAGGTGAAAAGTGAAAAATCAAAATGTCAAGTCTCAGGTTTAAGTCAGTCAATAAACAAGTTGATCAAATTTTTGTACCAATAGCTTATCAGTCTTAAATCAATCTCATCATTGTCTAATAAAATCACGTCCTAGGATGAATCCTTCCTACAATGGGCACTTTTTATCAGACCAAGCACTTTGGATAAATGAAATGACATGCCACCATCCACTAATATATCCTAGGATATATCATTCTGACAATGGACATCATCTATTGGCAATAAGTTTTGGTTCTTATCCTTCAAAACATAGTTTCCTTTGGCTAACAGTATGAAGAACATCAACTTTTTTGTTTACTTTATCTTTGTCTTTTGACTTATCTCTTTGTGCTCATTCCAATAACCTCTCAATGATGTCCAAACAAATGGATTTAGAGAGATAGGAATGGGGCAACAATCATTATCTTTTGTCTGTTGTACTTGTTGGACATTCTTGTAATATAACTTGGTGAATACTTGCTTTGTTAGATATGTATGGAGGGTGTTTTGGGAAGCTTGTTGACTATTTCATTGATAGGTTGTACCTTTCCATGTTTTGGTCTGAGATGTTTGAAACTTCTAAAGTGCATCCTATCAAGGTTTTTGTATGTCAAGTGTGAACAAGAGTACTCCTATCTGATTGTCGAGTCAAAGTCCACCACACTAAGTACAACACCATCTTGGTTCTCTATACCTTGATGCATCATACCACATGTGTTATCAAACATAAGGAAATTGGCCCTTTGAAAATACTAACTGCTCGGCAAGCAGTCATCATCATTTGCATATTCATCATCTTATGTCTAGTTGTAATGTCTTCTCTTCTTTCATCCCTTCTTTCTCTTCACGCTAACAAGGTACTATGACAGTTAATCATCATCATCGTCGATCTTGCATCCACAAATCGTTAGCATATTGCATAACATATTATATAGGAAACATATGCATTGCATCTCCATCATCATATAAATGTGTTATTATAAGCATTTTTCATAAATAAGCATATCCATTTTTCATCACATTGCATTCATCACATAAACCATCGCATAACAATTTATAGAAATCATTTCATATTACCATCTACTGCATAGTCAAACATAATAGGTATGTGAGCATTATAGATAATCCATCACATTATAAGCATACATATTCATATAGATCATCTCATAAAAACATTTATTATGTCATCACATGAACATCATAAAGTCATCTCTCACATTACATTCATTTTGCATAGCATAAAGCGTCATCATACTACTTTGCATTAATATATCATTTCATCTATTACATCACATCACATCGTTAACAAATGCATCACATAAATCTCACAATCATCTAACATGTTTAGGATAATATATATTTGTTATTCTCAGCATCTTAAAACCATCTCATTTACATCATCAAGGCTTATCATATAGAGCATGACCATTGCATTCACATTGCATCATACATAATCATAAAAACATACATATCATCCATCATTCATCCATGTCATATAGAACATCTCATAAATAACCACATCGCGATCATTTTTTCATTTCATTTTACAAATCATTCCATATCATTATAGGAATTCAGTACATAATTAAACAAAGCATAATAGGAACATAAACATTATAAAATCTATTACATTAAAAGCATACATCCGTCCATAATCATATAAAAAAATTTATAAAAGCATTTTCATGACTCACATATCATTTTGTGTATACACCATAAATCATCTCCATACCATTTTGCATATCACATCATCCATCTCACATGCATTGCATTGTCATTTAAGATGTTTAGGATAATATAGATTGGTTATTTTAAGCATCTTAAAATCATCACATTTGCATCAACATACATAAATCATCATATCGATTACATCATCATAAAAGTGTACATATCATCCATCCATATCACATATCATATAAATCCATTTGCATATCATATGTCATTTATTAGATCTATTAGTCACATAGCCATCACATAATGCATACACCCTTAGAAAGAAATGCATCCATATATACATTGCATAACACCATAACATTATTGCATAGCATATAGAAATAGAACCATCTATAAATGCATAATAAATAAATGATACACATCACATCATATCAAAATCATTAGGTAACTTTCATAGTACAAAATAATTAGATCACCGTACATGTGTATGTCAATAAGTACAAAAAGGCCCAATGGGCTATCAAAAATGAGACCATATGGCATGAAAGAATAATATCTTGATCAAAATGAGGTCTAACCCTCCTGTATTCTGCCCTCACTTCTGTCACCATGACCGTCTACTGGTCTATGGCTAGTCCACTGTGAGTAATCTCGGGCCTGACCTTCTCTGGGTACGGCCTGATGATAAAGAAAACAATAATATTTTTCCTCCCGAATGTCCTCCCTATAAGAACAAAGAGGCATTGTGCTCTGAGAGGAGGAGGCTGCCATACTCTCTAACTGATGTCTCTGGCCCATCTCTCTAGCCGCCTGTAGCTCTGTGGCCTGTCTCTGCAAAATAGCCTGGTCTCTCTCAGCCCTGGCTTGATACCTCTTCCCCATCAAAGTCTGAATTTGAGCCTACAACTATGCAATCTATGCATCTTGATGATCTGAATGTCATGTTGGCTATGTTCATGGGGGCTACACATTAGGCTGATCCTCACCCTCAACTCGTGGTGGTGCGTCTGCCTGATCCTGCTACCTAACTGGCCCCTGGTCCTAATCCTGCATATGAACATCTACCTAGACCTGCTGAACTGGACCCCTGCCTAGCTGATCCTTCCGCTCACCCTCTCTCCCTCCTCGTCCTCCCCCTCTGCCCCTCAATCTCTATCGAGCGGAGGGTGCACCTGGAACTGTTAATCGTAGGGGTGGTTGAAACCAACCTCTATAGGCCTGTGTCATGCCTAGATTTGCGGGTCCCTGATCGTATACTCACGGCCAGGCCACCAACTGTCTACTACCTCAGAGGTAGGAATATATCACCCCAAGGCACCCTACGATACCGTTTCTACAAATATAGCCACATAGTCATCATTTGGCTGGTCCTATGGCTCTCCAAACTAATGCTAAACTCACCCTGGTAGGTATCTCTCGACCATCGTATGCTCCTACCCCTGCATAAAGTAGTCTTGACAGGCAAAGAATAACTGTTGTACATCATTGGCCCATCTGGGCCAACCAAGGTACGGACCCCAGGTGAAGACCTCCATATCATCCAGGACCCTACTCTAATGAGGAATCTTGTGCTTGTATGTGTGTGTAAAGGACACACCGCCTCTGTAGCGCCACACTAGGGGATCATCAGGCCCCATTGGCACTAGAACGACTCGCGGCCAAAGAATGGAGATGTGCTCCCACGCCCACACATGAAGAAGTGTGACACCTGCTCCAAGTGCTCTACCATCTAGGTAAACATACTCGTGTAAATGCTTGTAGAGGGAGGCTAAAAGAATAGGCCCCCAAGCAAAATGAGTAGGCTTGTCACACATCACCATCCTCTCCCAACAGAGCCCCCAACCAGGATTGAAATACTGGCTTCGTCGATCCAGGGCAACGAGACCTGAAATGATCACTACAACTAGTAAGTGAAAGGGTGAAGTCAAGGCCCTGTGATGCTCTAGCTCTATCTAACCCTCATACTATATAACGTCCTCCATAGCAAGGACTGTGTGGCAAGCATCTCGTCTGGCATCCATATCATGAATAACTCGCCGACCATGAATTGACAATCTAAGGATGCGCCACATGTCCTCCAAAGTGACGGTGGCCTTGCCAGTAGGAAGGTGGAAGGACGAGGTCTCACTATGCCATCTCTTGGCAAGCACTGACATCATCCCAAGGTGGGTCTGCATGGGTGTTGCATAAGAAATATACCATAGTCCCATATCTCGCAGTTGATCCTACTCCCTGTCGCTCAGATCTCACAGGTAACCAAAAATCTCCCATGATCTATGATCTCAAGAATATAGCTCCCTCACTGCATTCTGCATCAGGAAGGCTCACCATGTTAAAATCATTGAGAAATTTTAGTTCGAGTGTCCAAAAAGCCAGCCTAGCATCACTTTCTACGAAGGTGTTGCAGTTTGAAATTTGTAAACTGCAATGCTGGGACTGTTAAAGTCTTAAAATGCACTGCCACGGTACACTTTTCTAAAGCAGCACAGTTTGGTAGAAATCCTAGTCTAAAAGTCTGCCGCCATGTCGGATTTTGAAATGCCCCTGCTAGAGGTAGCATATGCATCGGAGTTTGAAGTTTGTTTCTAAACTCCAAACTCCCCCACGGCGGTGCATCTATGGTGGTGGGTTAGTTTGAACCACTGAGTGGTTCAGTTTGAATTTTGAGCGGCGCTATATAGCACTGCTATAGGGAAGCTAAGTTTAAAAAGCATTAAATGAACGTGAAAAATGAAAGACGAAGCTCAAGTAAGGATCACTTACCGATGCCCCAATGTCGGGAGGTCATTGGGATGTCTGGACTTGATCAAAAATATGCTTCAGGAGCTATCATTGCACCATCTCGTCAGAGTATCAGAGCTCAAATCACAAAATCGCTAAAAGGCTATGTGTGAAAATGAATCGAAAGTGACCCCTTAGAGCCTTTTTAAGCCTAAAAATTAGGGTTTTTTCACCCTATTTGGCTATCCTGCTAGGGTTTTGAACACTTGAACCTATTTTTGTCTGGTCAAGGGCCATTTTATATTTTTTTTTCATTTAGACACATTTTTGTCCTTCTAGAGCCTTTTTGGACCTATCGGGCAACTTATCCTCTTTTTCGCGAGATCACCCAAAAATCAAAAAATTTCATCCAATCTCTCGAGGGGGCAGTATATTAGCATGTTTTCTCTTGTCAAGGCAGTAGTGGGGAAAAAATTTTGAAAACAAAATTTTTTTGGCTTTGATCGAGATCATTTATTCTTTGAATCAACACAAGTGTGTTGCTTCAAAGAGGGGAAAAATGTAGATGCATAAAATGTACTAATTGACGTTGGACATCTAATCCTAACCACTGACATCGCTTCATCCTGAATCATCCTTCAGTTTAACCATTTAATCAAATGTCTTTATTTGATTAAATTCATCAATATTCCTCTCTTATTTAAATAAATCAATTATCTAATTAAGTCATCCTTTCTCGGTAATTAAATCAACCAGTCTGATCTAATTATCCCTATTTAACTAAATAATCAATTTTATTTGATTAAATCTATAAATTTCATCCATTAAATTGAATAAATTAAAACCTTGTTTAATTTAATCTACCTTCATCCCCTTAGTTAAATAAATCAAAACCCTTTATTTAATTAAATCTTTAAATCATATTCTTTCATATTTGATTTAAATCAATCCATAAATTTAAGTCAAATAGGTCACATCATTTAAATCCTTCATTAAATTAATTAACCTTGATTAATTTAATTTCTTCTCACGTCCCATCCTCCATCTTTTGCCACTTGCACATGAAAATAGAGTTATTTGATTTATTAAATCTCTATTTATCTTCAACATGGCATAAAGGAGGAATCTTCTTCAAGTTTGAAATTCAAATCTAAGTTGACTTTGTCCTTCCAACAAGGAATTCATTCACTCTTACAAGTCCTTTTGCATTGAACCAAGTGGCCATTACTCCATTTGACTCTCCCTCCACCTTTTCATTAATACAATTTCAAAATCCAAATATTGGCATTTATTGGCACATTCATCAAAAGTTGTACATCCTTGGCCCATTCACATTTGGACAAGTGGCACCTTGCCATTGAATGACAGATAGCCCCGCATTGCTCTATTTTTGGCATTCTTTCAAGTTGACATTCTATAAATAAGAGACTTCATTCCTCATTTGATTATCCACAACTTGAGTAAACTTATTATACTCGAATCTTTAACAATCTTCATCCATACTTTTGAGTTTATAGCTAGGTTATGCAGGTTTTTATCTTGGAGCATTCATCACTCTTCATCAAAGTGGATCAATTTTCATCACCAAATCACCATTACATCATTGGAGTTGGGAAAGGGCCAATTTTCACATCAAATTGGCACCAATTCCCTCAAGAGATTAAGAGCTTTCTTTGCTTTAGAATAGGATTTGATATGTTTTAAGTTTTTTTGTGTTCTTCATTTTGAACATTCCCTCTTTCTTTTGAAATTTAAATGAATTTCTTCATGAATCATTTTACTAACCTTGCATTTGATTTAATATATTGATTGTTTCTTGTGTTTGTGCAGCTTTGGAATCATGGTTCACACCTAAAATTGATGAAACAAAAAGGGTTTTTAAAGGAGATTCTCAGCTTTCCACCAATCTAAATTATGCTTTACATTGAATTTAATAAATAATTATTATTCATTTTCTATTTGAATTATGACTAAAGTCCTGATTGATAGGCTGATTGAAAAACATCTATAGCTTTCAAACGGTATCATATTTTTTGAATTTGAAACATGCGTCATTCTATGCCTCGCATACTATAGGATTAAAAAAAATGAATTTCATGAAGTTTTGACCAAGTTAAGGTGGTCGGACATCGAGTTTTAATATTTTTTAAAATTTGTAATAAAAAATCATAATTAATTATTTACTTGGAAAAAAATTACAAAAATATGCATCACATCGGGACATGAGTCCTCTACTTATATCTAAAATATTATAATTTTTTTTTATCATTTTATTGTGGTTAGGGTGGTAAGAAAGACACCTACTTATTTTTTCCCTGAAATTTAAGTACTACTGCATTGAAATTTCAAATGTTCACCAAATACATTTAAAATAAATAAAATAAACTTAGTAGTTTAGAAACTACATTCAATTTTCTACAGATTATATTCATACATATTTTTGAAATAATAAAGATAACTTATTGAAATTTTTACATCAAGTTTCCTAACTTTTATTTTTCTAAATTTTCATCGCCACTTAAGGGCCTATTTTCCCATGATGATTCTGCACATACCCATATGGTGTTGGTTGTTTCAGTTTCTATTATCTGCTTTTAATGTTCAAACATTATAACATATTAAGAGTGTAATGAAAGCATGTGGATCTGATCACTATTGAGGGATTTAATGTTTTAATTTGTGAACCATCAATTTTGAGGTTGGTTCTATGAACTTCTCTTGCACTCTTAGGATGTTTCACCCAAAAGGAGAGAGATAGAACACCTAAAATTGAGGTGGTTCACTCAAATTAAGGGATGTACAATGGAATTGAGACTAAATTAAATTATCTAAATGCAACTAAGTTATGAAATTGATTGATTATAAATGCAAAACTAATGAAATATGTAATGTTTGAAAACATAGTGAGGTATGCAAAAATGAACTAAAAACATGAACTAATGCAAACAAAAATGAAAGAGGTTGAACACAATGCACCTAGAAATTGAATTTTGAATCTAGAAGGTTCTAGAAATTGGCAGAAATCATTGTAAATCACCAGTGGGACTCATTCGCCACTGATGGTGAATCAGTCCTACTGCTAGTAAAAAGACCTGAAACTACTTTCTGACTATCGGGAACTGGATTCTGACAAAATCAACTTTTTCAGCCCTCAAGTGGGACTCATTCACCACTGATAGTGAATCATTCCTCCAAAATTATGTAAAATGAAAGGTCAATTATGTAGATCCATATCTGTAATTGTCTTTTTGTTGGGTTGACAAAGTCAAATCTGCAGAAAATGAGTTGTAGGTTGTCTCCAAGCGTGGAATAGCATTTATATGACTTGAAACACTTTTTTGACTTGTTGTCCACTTTTCAACACCTGATTGCTTGAGAAATCAGCATACAAAATTCTACAAACACACATGCAAAAGGGAAAAAATGGTTAAGGGTTGGGGTATAGGGATTTTCCTTGGTCAAATCCCACTTTGGTAATCAAACCCTTAATAAAGAAATGAAATGAAATGGAGAAGGAAATGATGAATAACAACCTGCAAATGTCCTAAACTCACCAAAACCTTGTTGAAGAAATATGAAGATATGTCAATGGCTTATCCAAGATGTTTGATGTTTTCTTTCAATTAAATGATGCAAAGTGCTTGAATGCTTGAATGAGTGAATGAAAATTAATGCCTGGATGAATTATATCTAAAATGGGTCAAAAAACACTTATCTATACACACTTATGCCCTAATTACCCAATAATGCAACATCACAGGCTGACATAAGGTTTTCTTGAATAAAACCCTAACGAAAATTTGAATTATTTTGAATTTGGAGCCAAGAGGGACTCATTCGCCACCCATGGTGAATGGGTCCCACCATAGGCTTGTAAGTGGGTGTCGGGAATTAAGTTGCATTTAATTTTTTTTGTCGGGTTTACATTAAAAAATACACTTAATTAAGTCTTGTGAGTGCATAAACGGGCCATATAAAGCATAAGAAAGGTGTAAATAGTGCAGACAAGCCTAGAAAAGCATGAAATCTTGTTACAAGACTTTACAACACTTTAAAATAGGACTTGACAAGTGATGAAAAGGTGATTTTTAGGTGAATTATAATGAGAAGAGACTAGAAAAGTGTAGAAATGTGTTACAACACTTCACAACACCTTCACAAGACATCATAATTTGAATATTTAGGACCTAGTGTGAATACATAAGTTATATTGCAACATTAAATCAAAGCAAGATAAGTCAAACATCACAAGAGAAAGACCTGAATAACCATGAAAATGCCAATGATCCATTTTTCTATGGTACAATTTGATACAACTAGTTCACCCCCTCGCTCTCAATTGTCTTGCTCATTCAACAATTAGTATCAAATCCAAGTTCCTTGAAGAAAATCTTAAGTTCTGCTCGAGGTAGATCTAGGATGGTGAGCAAGAAGGAGATCCCCATGTTTGATGGCATAGACTATGCATTCTGGAAAGTGAAGATGGAAGGCTATTTGATTTATATTGGATTTGATGTCGCTAATGCAAAAAAAATTATATAGCATACCTCCAAATGGACCAAGCACAAGTTATGAGATCAAGGCCTATGAAAAAAATGGTAAGGTAGGGTTTTTTGTTTTGAGTAGTCTTGCACATACTGAATTAGTGCAAGTTATGGATCTTAAAACTACTAAAGAAGTTTGGGATAAGCTAGAAAGCATTTATGAAGGAGATGACAAGGTTAAACAAGCTAAGTTGCAGAATTTGAAGACACAATTTGAGACTTTGTGGATGTATGAAGATGAAACAATTACAAGTTAGATGTAGAGGGTTGATGAACTGGTAAGTTCTATGAGAGGTCTAGATGCATAAGTCAAAGAACCTAAAGTGGTAAAGAAAATTCTTAGAACTCTTCTTGATTCTTATAGAGAAAAGGTTCCTGCTATTGAGGAAGCTACAAATTTTAATGCATACACTTAGAGAGATTAGTTGTTTGGCATGCTAACTTCATTTGAAATGAGGAAAATTGGTCCAAAGAATGGTGAAAAAGTGGAGATTGCTTTCAAGATTGGAAAATCAGAAAAAGTTGAAGATTAAGATGAAGGTGATCTTGATGATGTGGAAGCTAACTTTGTAAGAAGAATGAAAAGGGGACTTGTAAGTACAAAGGTAAATTACCTTTCAAATGTTTCAGTTGTTTAAATATAGGTCATTATGCCTTGAGATGTCTAAACAAAAATGTGAACAATAAGAAGAAGGAAAAGAAAGGAAAAATGATCAAGAAAAACTACTATATTAGAGAATATGATGGCATTTCTAATGATGAACCTGATTATGGAGATGTCAATGATAATGGATTTTTTTCATGTCTTTAAAAGATGAATTTGGTTCTACTAATTGTAAAAGTTGTGTGAAGGAAACTATTCTGGAGAAAAAGGATAAAGCCGAGGGTACTTTGGTATTTGATTTTCATGTTAGACATGATATGAACTATCAAGTTATTGACAATGGTTGCTCAAATCACATGACTGGGGACAATAGTAAGTTTATTAAGATTGAAAATTATGATGGAGGACTTGTTAAATTTAGAGATAATTTAGGTGCTAAGATTTACATGTGGAATAGGATCAATTAGTTTTGATGGCAAGCATAATACTAAAGTTGTTTACTATGTTAAAGGTTTAAGGTATAACTTCTTTAACTTGTTGGAAAAATATGTAGCAAAGGATACAATCTTAAGTTTTAGGATGATGGGTGTGAGATAAAAAAAGGGGTTCGAAACTGTGATTGTTGCTAGAAAGAGGAAATATGGAAATATCTATTAGCTCAAGGGTGTTGATGGTCACTATTTTATGAATCAAGAAAATGTGTCATATCAATTTTGATAACTTGGTTAGAATCAACTTGGTTCAAGTAGTGAGAGATCTACTGAGGATTACAAAGCCTATCAATGATGTTTGTAGAGGTTGTCAATTTGGAAAACAAACTAGAAGTAGTTTCTAGGGAAAGGAACAATCTTCTACCAGATTGTTGGAATTAGTACACACATACCTTTGTGGTCCTACAAGAGTGAGAAGTCTTCAAGGTGATAGGTATTTCATGCTTTTGATTGATGATTACTCTAGAATGACATGGGTTAATTTTCTTAGAGAAAAAATTGAAGCTCTAGATAGATTTAAAGCATTCAAAGTTATGGTTGAAAATGACATGGATTTGAAGATGAAATGTTTGAGGTCTGAAAGAGGTGGAGAGGTCACCTCCAATGAATTTAACATATTTTGTGAGAATCATGGCATAATAAGGAACTTGTCTGACCCTAGGACTCCTCAACAAAATGGAGTGATTGAAAGGAAAAATATGACTATTCAAGATGCTACAAGGACTATGATGACATAAGCTATCTATCAGAAGTATAATGGAGAGAATCAATTCATATTGTTGTTTACATACTTAACAGAGTTAAAGCAAGAGCTGACAACACAAAGACTCCCTATGAGTTGTGGTATGGAAGGATTCCTATTGTCAAGTACTTTAGAGTGTTTGGAAGTAAATTCTATATTAGAAAAGATGATGAAAACTTAGGAAAATTTGATGCAAGGTCTAATGAAGTTATCTTCCTTGGATATTATACTAAACTCAAAGCTCATAAATGTTACTACAAAATGCTACGAAGTATTTTTGAAATTGCAAATGTCAAGGTTGATGAAGAGTTGAGGAATTCAGTGGTAATAGATGGATATGAGTCAAATGAATATTCTTGTAGAGAAGAAGAAGATAAAGCTAAGGAAAAATTAGTTCAAAATGAAGAGGAAGAAGTCCTAGAAAAGACCCCTAAGACCCCTAAGAATATACAGAGAAATCATTCTGAAGAAGAAATCATTGGATCTACAAAAGTAAAGATGTGTTGACAAGAAGAAGAGTTGTTGAAGCAGAAGTAAATCTATGTTTACTTTCTAAAGTTGAACCTAAGATAGTGATTGAAGCATGCAAAGATGAACATTGGATGAAGGAAATGGAAGAAAAACTCATACAGATTGAGAAGAATCATACTTTGAAACTTGTTCCTATAGCTAAAAATTTAAAAATTATTGGATCTAAGTGGGTATTCAGAAACAAGTTGAATGAGAATGGAGAAGTGGTAAGAAAAAAGGTAAGGCTAGTGTGTAAGGGCTATGCACAAGTTGAAGGAATATACTTTGAGGAGACATTTTCCCCGATGGATAAAATGGAAGCAATTAGGATGTTTGTGGCATTTGCAGCACATAAGAATTTTAAAGTATATCAGATAGATGTCAAGTCTACTTTTTTTGAATGGATAAATAGAAGAAGTTTAAACATATAACAATCAAAAGGATTTTAGTTGTCAGATAAACCTAATATGGTTTGAAGATTTAAGAAGGAATTGTATGGATTGGAGCGAGCTCCCAGAGCTTGGTATGCAAGGTTGGATATACATTTGATACAACAAGGATTCAATAGGGGTACTGCAAATAGTAATCTCTACTTTAAGGTTTAGGAAGACCAAATCTTGGTAGTGGTAGTATATATTGATGACATAATCTTTGGAGGCAATGAAGATATGTGAAGGAAGTTTGTAGAAGAGATGTAGAAAGAGTTTGAGATGTCTATGTTTGGGGAGATGAATTTCTTCCTTGGGCTACAAATCAATCAAAGAGAGAAAGGCATATTCATTTCACAATCAAAGTATGTTAAAGAGATGTTGAAGAAGTTTGGAATTGAAGACTCCAAAATAGTATGTACTCCTATGGTTACTAGTTGCAAATTAAGTAAGGATGATGAATCCCCTAAGGTTGATCAGAGCAAGTATAGATCTATGATTGGCATAATGCTATATCTAACTGCTACTATACTAGATATCATGCATGCAGTTTGTTTGTGGCTAGATTTTAAGAACATAAAGAGACACATGTTTCAACAGTAAAGAGGATATTCAGATATTTGAAGGGAACTCTCGATTATGGCATATGGTATTCTAAGGATACTAATTTTACACTGAGTGCTTACACAGATGTAGATTGGGCTAGTTGTGTGGGTGACATAAAAAGTACTAGTGGTTGTGCATTCTTTCTTGGATATAGATTCGTATCATGTGGCTAAGTAAGAAACAAGATTATATTTTTTTATCTACTGTAGATGCCAAGTATATTGTCATAGCATCTTGATACACATAGGTATTGTGGATGAGAAAAACATCGAAGGATATCAGAGTGGTGTATGATGAGCCTATTTCTATATTTTGTGATAATACAAGTGCAATTTACATTTCAAAGAATCTTGTGATGCATTCAAGAACAAAGCATATATCAATAAGATATCACTTTTTGAGGGAGAGTTTTGTGGAGAATGAAGTAAAGCCTGAATATGTACCTACAAAGGATTAGATTGCTGACATATTCACGAAGGCCCTTCCTAAGGATACTTTTGAGTATCTTCGAGAGAGGTTTGGGGTTACTGCCCCTCCTTCTTTGAACTAGATGTATATGGAGATGCAAAAGGGAGAGAGAGAAGTCATGTGAAAGAAACAAGTATCAAAGGGAGAGAGAGTGTAAAGAGTTAATTGTGCAATGGGGAGAAAGAGAAAAGGAAATAATTATGTTCATAGTTGTATGTTGTCTTTCATGGCTTTTCACATCTTGTGTTTCCATCAATGACGAAGGGGGAGATTGTTGCAAGTATGAAGGTGTTGTCATTGATGTCAATAAGCTTTTGTTATCATTGGTGATAATTGTCCAGTGGTTGAGTGATATTACTGATTTGATTAGTTGCATTATGTTGTCATTAGTTGAGTTAATAGTTTTAACATTTGGTGTCACTTTGATAAGATATTGTTTATGGTTTAGATGTCGAGGATATTGAGAATATTGATAAAATAAGGAAATAAGGTGTTGTAGAGGTATTCTGGTTTGTAGAGGTGTTCTTGTTTTGCTTCACATTTTTTTTGAGTTGAAAATTTTCTATGTAGTTTAGATATGTTGGACAAATGTGTTCAAAGTATCTATATCCAAAATTCCAACTTCTAGATCGATAGTCAGAGGAAGTTATGTTCACCAATGTGTGAACTAGTTTTACAATGTTCCTTATAGAGTTGTCTATGAGGAATGTATTTTCTCTATGTTTCTCCACAATTTTTCTTTAGGTCTTACGATTTTGAAGATATGTTGATGGTGTTGATCTCTTTCTTGCATCAAGAGTATTCATGGTTTGGTGCTCCGGAAGTTGGATTTTAGTGTTGCAATGTATGGCAATGTAGTTTGAGTGTACAAGTTGTGCACATTTTGAAGGTGTGAATTGTTGCAAAGGACCTTGATGGATTTTAGATTGATAGAGGAATATTCTAGGTTGTGATGAAGCATGGTGTGTGGTTTTCAAGTTGTCCTTGAATTGAGGAAACATGTAATTCAAATTTTAATGGTTTTTGCATGGGTAACATCCATTATGGTGTTTACACTACATTTGAAGATGATCAAGCATTAAGGAAAGTGTAGTGTGGCATATGAGATTTAATTTGGGTTCCAGTTAATTTTTGTTTTGGTCTACTTTTCATTCCTATCCACCATAGGTATGCTTAGTGCCAACCTACTTTAAATTTATAAGAAGTAAGGTGTGTGTAGTGGACTTGAATATGTCTTTCAAGTTTTGGATGGTATAAATGTAGGGTTAATTGATGCTAGGGAAAGTTTGGAGTAGAGTTGAATGTGATGATGCAAAATTTAGTGCATAAGTGTGAAATGCAGTGCAAGCTATAATGAAAGATTGATAAATATAGTGAGCTAAGATATATTGATCTCCAAAATATTGCAAGTGTTGTTGGAGCTATGGTGGTGGATTTTCTATTGCATTGAGATCATGTTCTTTGTGTAACATTATATCTTCTTTCTATTTCGATAATGAGCTTGGGTTGTGAACCTTTCTAGAAAGTGTGTCATATTCTGGTAGTGAGCCACATTGTACCAGTTTTGAAATTACTTACATTGTGAGCTAATCCTCATTGTGGTTTTTCCCTTCTAGGGTTTTCCACGTAAATCTGGTATTCTCTTGTGTATGGTGTTGGTTTTTTTAGTTTTTGTTATCTTATTTTCATGTTCAAACATTATAATAGATTAAGAGTGTAGTGAATGCATGTGGATCTAATTATTGTTGAGGGATTTAATGTTTTTATTTTATACAACCGATTCACTCCCCCCTCTTATTTTTCCTTCTCATTCAACAATGAGAAACTATAATGGAAATATTAAGGATAACAATAAGGAGAGGTCCCTTCAAATAAGCAAGAAGAGGGATTCACACAAGTAGGATATAGATATCCAAGTTCTATCTAGGAGTAATCTACCAAGTGTGAGCCATATTAAGAGTAACACCCTCAACCCTAAAATCAATGCTTTCCATATAATTAGTAAAATAATTACAAGAAAATTTAGTAAAAATTTGTGAGATATAATCCCTTGTGAGATACTTAGGGATATGATTATTACAATCCATGTAGATCTATTTTTTTGAAAGTAGTGGTAAGAACAAGCTACAACAAATAAAAAAGGACAACTAAACAAAGATTTCCCAAAATATATGGAAAATCTGCCAAGTACCACAACCAAGCTTAGAGTGAGTAGTCATATCAAGTGGGGGCAAGTAATGGTCAAGTCAATCGAAAGAAAAAATATGCTTAAAGGTTCTTGAGATGTTTGGATTTGAATTCCAATAATTCCAGTTGGCGTATAGTAGACCCTACTAGAAATTCAAGGTGAAACTTGCAGCAATAGAGCTTAATAAAGTGTTTACAAATCTGAAATTATGTATCCAAGATTACCCTAAAGTGATAATGTGATTAAGAATTCCAAACATGAAAGAAAAATCAACTTAATACCACAAGTAGAGAATACCAAGTGACACAAGATATACATGGAGAAACCCTTACAGGAAAAAAATCTACACCCAAAGAGATCCAATATTTGTATTAATCTTCAAATGAGAGAGACCAATACAAAACACCTCTTTGAATTTCAACAACACTTTGTTACTCTAACAACCTAAAAAAAAACTCTTTTGAAAGCACCATCTCAATGCTCTAATATATAGAAGTTTGTGGGAGAGAATACCACAAATGGTATCCCAAAACAACAAGAAAAACCACCTAGAAAATCCCACTCCCCCTATTAGTGGAAAACCCATAAGAATGGTAAAAAATATTAAATAATCACATGGCCTTCACATGGGCACCTATTCCATAGCTAATCAAAAATGGCCAATACTGAGTGCTTCATAACTCTCCAACAACTTCGATGGCTTCATGAAAGAACATGCGCCAACATGCAAACTTGGGTATCCCATTATGAAAAAAATGCAAATAACATGCAAGGACATGCATTGCAAAGTGGTCCCCACCCAAAAGTTGGACAACCAAAGGGAATATGCTTCTGACATTCTCTGTAACTATCATTGTAGTGAGTCCACCTCTTTGTATGTAATTGTAGCATAGAAAACAGTAACCCTTTTTTATGCTTAGTTTGGGAATGAATAATTAATGATAAAATAGACTTAATTGTGCCTTATTTAGGGTATTCTAAAGTGTTTTATTACACTTTCACACTAATCTATGGCTTTATTAATTAATTGAGGTTAATTAGAGCTTAATTTTCCCCTTAAATTCAAATCCAAGCCTTAATTATTCCATTTTTTGAAGGATAAATCTCAACACTCATTATTGATGTTTCACAACACTTAATTTTGCAAGGTTTGAGTCCTAGGCTAGTGAACTAGGACCCATTTTCCACTTGGTGAATGGGTCTTTTCTAGGTCCTAGGACCCCCTTTTTACATATTATTTCACCTCCCCGAAGCAAGTCCTAGTTGACTATGCTAGGACCCTTTCACCCTATGGAAAATGGGTCATCATTAAATTAGGACACCCATTTTTGGACATGTTTGTTGTAGGAATTTAATGATTTTAAATCCTATATCTGATGTTGGCTTGTGTTATTTGAATTTCAGGATTAAATCTTAAGATAAGTATAAATATAAGGTTATTTCACATAGTTTCAACTAAGGTTTTCAAGATAGCATAACTAGACCTTCATAAGAAATCAAGAGTACTTTCACAAGAGCATTTCAAAGGAATTCAAGCGAAGATTTTCAAGGATTTATTGCAACAATCAAAGGTCATATCATCATGTCAAAAGCATAGTGCATCATGCATGATGTTGAGCTAATATGTTGATGTAGTATTGTAGATCCAATTCAAGAATTTTTTCATATCCAAATTCAAGATCAAGATCTTCATTCCTCATGACCACTTCATGCTAGATTGTTGATTTACATTATAAGATTTCATTCAGGGTATCTTTATTTCATGTTTCATGTTTCATTGTTTCATCACAAGGTTTAATTACCTAAATGAGGTTTGACTAAGGAAAAACCCTATTCCCTAACAAACAACAATTTTTCTTCTCTCTTGATGTGTGATTGTAGGTTTTAGATTGAAGATCAAGTGGAGAACAAGATTGAAACAAAAGTTGTCAAAGTTATCAATTTGTAAAGTTGTCATCTTTGTTGCAAGATCATGAAAATGAAGTTACAAAATTTATTTTCAACTTTCGGGAGCTGATCACCTAGGAGTTGGGAGTGGACATTAAAGAACAAAACCCAGAAACCAATTTTCCAGATCCCTAGCAGGGACCCATTCACCATTGGGCGAATGAGTCCTCAGTGAGGCCCAAAACAACACTTTTTTAGCAAGGTACACATCATTTCAGCATCTAAAAACCTTCCTTATTGCTATTATAATAGTTAGGTTTAATTTTTGATTGTTATTTAGGCATTATACCCATCATAATTGAGTGAAACAACATAGAAAAATTAGGTGTACCCATTTGGTTAATCCCATTTGTGGTGCACCTCTTTTTCTTTGGATATGTGTAGGATCATGATGGGCCAAAAAGTGGCAATATGATGGGTATTTGTAGGGTATGTGGCTGACGACTTTCTTTATACCCAAAACTGATGAAATGAAAAGGGTTTTTAAAGGATATTCTTAGCTTTCCACTAATATAAATTATTCTTTACTTTGAATTTAATATGTAATTATTATTCATTTTCTATTTAAATTATGAGTAAAGTCTTGATTAATAGGTTGATTGAAAAACATCTATAATTTTCAAACGGTATCATATTTTTTGAATCTAAAACATGGGTCACATTCTATGCTTCGCATACTATAGGATTAAAAAAGAAAAATTGAATTTCATGAAGTTTTGACCAAGTTAAGGTGGTCAGACATACGAGTTTTTATATTTTTTAAAAGCTGTAATAAAAAATTCATAATTAATTATTTACTTGAAAAAAATTACAAAAAATATGCATCACATCGACATGAGTCCTCTACTTATATCTAAAATATTATAAAACAATATTATCATTTTATTGTGGTTAGGGTGGTCAGACACCTACTTCTTATTTTTCCCTTGAAATTTAAGTACTACTACATTGAAATTTCAAATTTTCACCAAATGGATTTTTTTTTAAAAAAAATAAACCTAGTAATTTAGAAAATAAATTCATTTTGCTAAAAATTATATTCTTACATATTTTTGAAATAATAAAGATAACTTATTCAAATTTTTACATCAAGTTGCCGAACTCTGATTTTTTTGAATTTTTTGCCACTTAAGGGCATGTTTTTTCCATGATGATCTTGCACATACCCCTTTGTTTCATTTTGGTGAACCCAACTTCTTGAGCATTGTAGTTTTCTAATTTTTGAGACTCTCTTTTCATCTTAGATTATATTTTACTTTCATTTGCATTCTTTTTCATTGAATTAGATCTCATTTAGTGTGTCTTAGTTTGCATTCAAATTTGCATCTCATATAGCCTGTTTTAGGATTGCATTGTTTGCATTCTTTAAGTCTGAAAAATACAAAAAAATAAACCATCTTGCATATCATGTAGATCATATAAACTTGCATTTAAAAATTGAAAACAAAATTGCATATCGAACTAGGTCTTTTAGTTCATCATTTTGTCACATTTTCAACTTGCATTTCACATTGCATTTTCAAAAAATTAAACCAAAAACTTACTATAGTAGATCTGAATCTGAAAAATCATTAGAAAAGGCTTGAAAATATGTAAAAATCAGTTTCAAAATCCTAATCTAGGACCCATTCACTATAGGGAGAATGAGTCCTAGTTAGGGATGTTAGGGCAACAATTTTTTCAGAGTTTCTCAGAAAAGCATACCAAAACCCATTCACCACTAGGCGAATGAGTCCCTGGAAGCCTATGAAAACCAACTTTTATGAGCTTTCTGGTGATTTTCTACACTTCCTAGGCTTGTTGGTAACCTACTATATCAATCTGGAAAGTTTTAGGAATTTCTATTTTAAGCATCTAGGTCAAATCATCAATTTAGTGTACTCAATTTTAAATCATTCCAAAAATCATTTCCGTAGTGAAAATCTTCAGATATGTAGGACATTTGTTTACATTTTTGAAGCATTGCATAAATTAGATAGCTTACTTTTTCATGTTAGCATGATTTCTTTTAAAATATATGGTTTTGATATGGTTAAGAATGGATTTCATAAATACAATATTCCCTTTTATGAGTTCAATTTAGAATACATCAATGACGTCATTAAGAAACATGTTAACCATACTTCTACTATCTTTCCTAGTTATGAGAACATCTTAGAGCAAGAGAATCAAACCATTGACACAATCCTTAATATCACCTTTCCTATCCCTCACTCAAAACCTATTATCTCTTCCCTTTGTGAGGATGATATGATACAAGAAGATACAAGCATAGACAATCATGTAAACCATAATTGTTCTTCTCCCGATACCTCTCCTACTAGTTATGAAGGTATCTTGGTGAAAGAAGATACAATCATTGAGAATCATGAAAGTCTTGTTTGTCCCTCTCCTCCTCTCCCTTTGGAAGATATTATGAAACAAGAAGATGAGATCATTGACACATTTCTTAACATTACTTTACCTAGTCTTTATTCATCTCCCAACACCTCCCCTACTTGTGAGAATGCTTTAGTGAAAGAGGATACAATGGTGAATGATCATAAAAAATACATTTGTGTGAAGGATATGTTGATATTAAGAGATCCAATGATTGAGAGTTATGACAATCCTACCTCTCCTACTTGGGAAGACATTATAGGACATAGAGATGTAATTGTAGTTAACCATGACAATCACATTTATTCTTCTCCTAATATCTCTCCTAGCCATGAAGAAGATAGTTTGGTATTAGAAGATAAACTTATTGAGAGTCATGAGAATCTCATTTCTCCCTTTCCTAATGCTCTTATCATTTGGAAAGATATATTTGAATGAAAGGATTCAATCATTGATAAACAAGATAATCCAACCATTTATGATTCCCCTACTTGTGATGAAGTTACTTTAGAGAAACAAACCATTGAATGTCATGAACATCTAGTTTGTTGCTCTCCTAAAAACTCTCCTACTAAGGAAGATATCATGGTGAAAGAAAATAAGAACATTGACAATAGTAATCCCTGAGATGAAGATGATGAAGTGACATTAGACTCCCCTTCACTAAGAGATCATGAAAATAAAGACAAGCCTTTTGAGGTTAGCACATCAAATATCCCTTGAAGTGGTCTCCTGAGCCACTTCTTACCATCTACCCACCCTCACAACAACCACAAGTTCAAAATAAACTTGTGCTTATCTTAGAACCACCTAAAAGGCAACTTGATAATGATATTTTTTTTGCAACAACCGATTTCCAATACCATTGCTTATACATATAACATGAGGAATAATTTGCAACCAAGACAACCAACTCCAACATCCCTCCCATTACCTCAACCTATCTTACCTAGCCCTCATTTTCCTTTAAAAAGAGGAAAGGAGTATGATGTTGTTGAACAACTTAAGAATACTCCTACTAAGATATCCTCATGGGACCTTATTCAAGCATCACCTAGTTATCATAACATGCTTCAAATTTCCTTATAACAAGTTCCTACCCCTCCTAATAATAAAAAAATTGATCAAATTCAAGCTATAACTCCAATCAAATTAGACATTACTTTCTATCAAGATGTGTTACCTTCATTAGAGGAGCAAAAACAAAATGAATCTTTCATGATATCAATAACCTATGTTAATCAAATCGAGATAAAGAGAACTCTTGTTGACAGTGGTTCAAATCTTAATGTGTGTAGTGTGAGCCTCTTGGAAAAGCTTCATATGAATAAGAGTGACATTCAACCTAATTATTTATCTATTCATGGGTTTGATAATGTAGGAAAAAAACCACTTGGATTCATCACATTACCTATTAGAGTTGGGAAAGTAACATTACAAACTTTAGTCCATATTATGCCTCACAATCTTTCATATAATCTTCTTTTAGGTAGGTCATGGATTCATGCAATAAATGGGGTTCCCTCTACTCTTCATCATAAAATGAAGTATTTCTATGACAACAAAATTTACACACTCAACATCAATCCTAAACCTTAAAGTTGTCTAATTACTGAGAGAGAAGGACAAGATCCTTTGAAAGCATGAACATCAACTACAAAAGTGGAAGCCATGAAGGAAGAAGAACACAAGAAGAACATTGATGAGGTCACTAAATTGTTAGAAGATTATTGGGGTTCCTTAGATTTTGCACCAACATTCATGGGAGAATAGAAGATCATAAAAAAAATTGGAGTACAGACAACACTGAGAGGGGGGGGCTGAATCAGTGTTGTAGATTTCAAAACTTTAATTTACTTTCTTTCAACAAATTTGTAAACATAAATAATGATGTTGACAACACTTGATTAGTTTGGCATGCTTCATCATTGTAAGAATCTAAATACCAAACATTAATCAATACATAATGCTTAGACAAGAATGATAAGTAAATCACACAATAACTAAAACCATGACACAATAAATTTCAGAGTGGAAAACCCTCATGGGGTCGAAAAAACACTCAAAATTGCCTCACTGGTTTAATCAAAATGCCTCACTAGCTACAAATGCCTCACTGGAAACACAAGCCTCACTGGATACAAATGCCTCACTGGAAACACAAGCCTCATTGGCTACAAATTCCTCATTGGCAACACAAGCCTCATTGGAAATGATCATATTTTCTCACTTACATGATCACTTCAACTTCTCAAAGATCAAATGAAAATTTACAATACAAAGGGCTTCTCTATTTCACTATAAAACATGTTTCCCTTTCAATCTAATACATTCCATATCCTAAGACTCATTCAATTGGAATCTTTAAAATATAAAATATATCATTTTATACAATCTATTTTGTACATTGCTTGCAAAACTTCTTTATAGAATTTTGTTTATACATTTAGCATGATAACTTTGTGAAAGCACCAAACATCAAACAATGATAAATCATGGTTTATATAAACATTCCAAGAATGGTAACTGCTATAAACTGCCTTTCAAATAATGCCACATGTAGCCTGTTAATTGTCTTCAAACTTGCCCCTTGAATCATCGTGGTATAGCATTTCCAACCTTTTAGACTATTGTCGATGAAGAATAAATATTGTGCATTATTAACAAACACTTATACACGGTCGACATTGTGTATAAACTAGGTATATAGTCTAAACAAGAAACCCACACTAGTGTAACATATAGACCTTAGTTTACATCTTATTAACATCAATGTATTTGTGTAATCACATACCCTAGTGATAGGGTTTGTATAAACCAAAATAATAAACACATATATTACTGAAGGAACAAACCCTTCTCGACACTGCACATGTAGACTATTTCAAACATGAGACCCCAAATGTTTGAATCAACAAGGAACCCCAAATGACAATATCTTGTGACAACATAAAGGACTTTAGAAACTTGACTGCTAAGAACATGAGTCGACCCAAACATAACAAATAAACTAAAATCCCTTGTAAAAACAACATGACTTAAACCATTGACCTTGAATCAAAGGACCATTTCCAAATTATGCAAACTCATCTAGAAATAAAACTAGGGTTTAAACAAGAAATCGGGTTACCACTTTGAATATGTTGAAACCTTGCAAAATGAGGTCGATACATCACCTTGTAGAAGCTGAGAGCAAACCGCCCAAAACCATTTCTCTTGATTTTCAGCTGCCATACCACCATTCTTCCAATCTTCATCAAGCCCTAAATCGGCCATCATCCTCATCAACAAACTACCTTTGTATTTATTTGATAGAAAATTTTAGGGTTATGATTGTATTAAAAAAACACGTTATCACTATGTTTTCTCATTTAGCATGAAAATATAAACATTATAATGCTCAAATCATTGTGTTAGTCTAAGTCCATAGCATTATGCATTATTGTTTCCTTAGTCAAACAACTTTATCATTGCCTTTGTCAATTTCAATAATTTTAACTTCATTATACCTTGTGAAAATAATAATCAAGGAATGACATGCTTCTATTCAATACTCAGCACAATGATGAACACCACACAATTATGTGCCCAAAACAATAAGCTCAAAAACCTTCTCAAGAATAATGAATGAAATATTATTATCAAAGCATTGTATTATTGCTGTTGTTCATTGCAATAAAGTTGACTTCATATACCTTATGCAAAACAACCATCTTGTAAAGCCATTATACCTTGTGATACATGGTTTGAAATCTATGCCAAATCACTGTCAATGCCAACATGCTTGAATCAATCAACACAAATGCCATATTGCAAAAATATGTCACCTGAATGAGTGCCAAACCAAACTAACCATGTCTTCCATATGCAATGAATATCATAATGTTTTCTTGTAATCCCTTCAATGAATGCCAATACTATAAATACCAAAACAACCCTTGACATCAATGCCAAAACCAATTTCAAAGGAGTCAGCACAAAAGAGTTTGACAAGGGAAAAGAAAAAGTGGTGATGTCAACAAAACATTCAACACAAAATTTGAAAGCATCCACCTCTACCACTTTAGAAGAAACAAATCACACAAATTTTTTTGATGAAGTTGATTATGAGAAACCTACAAATCCAAAAGAAATGAAAAATATTTATGGAAGAGGTTATGAACTTATGAAACAACTTGGGTATAGTGGAAAAGGATGTGGTGCTAGAGAATAAGGTATTTGTGTCCCTATAGAACCTAATACATAAGAAACAACTAATGGTCTTGGTTATTGTCCCTCAAAATAAACAAAAACTCCTTCAAACAATATCAACACTCTTACAAAGGATTCTTCTAAGCCAACTTTAACATTAGTCCATCTTGAATTGATAGAAACTAGTGGTCTTGGTTATTGTCCTTCAAAAGAAATGAAACAAACAGAGAAATATTCACTCAATATCAATGTCATAATGCAAAACACTAATGATTGGAGTTCGTTAGGTTTTACACCCTCCTTTCAAGGAGAGAACAAAAATCTCACAATCTAAAGAGTCTTGTGTAAGTACGGCATCTTGTACTAAGCAAGAGATATTTTTATCATAAAATAAATGAACATTCTCTACTATTGATCAAGAGGGTATCTTGTCGAGACTCCTCCAAGATTGTTTAATAGCTATCCCTCCAAAAAAGTGAAATAAATTTTACTACAAGAGTTCATTTTGTGCATATCATAGAGTTCATGGTCATTCTACTAATGAATGTAAGGCTTTGGGTAACAAAATTCAACATCTTAAGGAGTGTGGTGCTTTTCCTTGTGTTGAATCACCTTGTTCCTCTAATTGATACTGATTTTCATTCTATTATGTTTCTCATCAATCATCTCAGCTCATCCTTGTCTTGCACTAAGTGGGGGCAAAAGGTTAGGGAGCCTTGTCCTTTTATGCCACTTGTCGATTGTCTCTTTTTGCTAGTTGATCACCTTCCATGTATATATAAGATCAAACTTGGAATGTGGATGGAATACCCTAAGTCAGCTCGCATGTGATGTACTAAGTTATCTTTAATTGTTGCAGTTTGGAGGCAACCCCTTATCCATGATGTAGTTTCATTTGGGAACATATGACTTGGCACATGGCTTTTTGAGTAATCTATCATGTCTCCTTCTACTTTAAAGAATAATTCTCACAACAACACGTTCGCAATCACTTTAAAGTGGGGGCATACATCGACACTCATTCTTTCTTGTGTGATTTTCTTTATTCTTGTGATGTGTCCTTTCCTTGGTGGTGTTGTTGGCTTTTATTTCCTCCAAGAGCATGATATTTCTTCGACTAGTCCTCTCTTGGAGACATTAGACATGATTTTCCCTAAGAAGAGACATATAGACATAACATTCATAAGTGCATAGCATTGTGGTGCCTTATCGAAGTTTTCAGGAGGATAACTTTGGTATGGTATGGGAGGCTAATATGATTCTCTCATTTTCCACCTCATTGGGATACTCACCTAGTGGAAGGCCTGAGGTTCCACTACCATAGAGTGAGTGAGTGTCTCATTTACATAGTGGATATTGCGTTCCCCTTGTAAATTTTTTTGAAAAAACAACCTATACCTGGTCCACATCGTGTTGGATAGACTATCGAATCTTAATACTTTTTCTCAGACTAACAGCCACATTCCACACTGTGTTGGGATAGTCAAAGCTTGATCCTTTGTTTTCCTTTGATTTTCTTGGTCTTTGATAGTGTATAAGTATGAATCTTTGTCATTGCTGCATACATAAGTGTATTGAATGTCTACTTTAGTGTGAGTTTGTCATGGGGGAAAACTCTCACTAATGTGGGGCCAAAATGTAGCATAGAAAATAGTAACCCTTTTTTAGGCTTAGTTTGGGAATGAATAATTAATGATAAAGTGGAATTAATTGTGCCTTATTTAGGGTGTTGTAAAGTGTTTTTGTACACTTTCACAATAATCTAGGGCTTTATTAATTAATTGAGGATAATTAAAGCTTAATTGGCCCCTTAAATTCAAATCCAAGCCTTAATTATTGCATTTTCTAAAGGATAAATCCCAATGCTCATTAATGGTGTTTCACAACACTTAATTTGGCAAGGTTTGAGTCCTAGGCTAATGACCTGGTACCCATTTTCCACTTGGTGAATGTGTCCTTCCTAGGTCCTAGGACCCCCTTTTTACATATTATTTCACCTCCCCGAAGCATGTCGTAGTTGATTGTGCTAGGACCCATTCGCCCTATGGTGAATAGGTGAACGGGACCTCCTTAACATAGGACACCCCTTTTGGGACATTTTTTTGGTAGGATTTTAATGATTTTGAATCTTAGATCTAATTTCAGCTTGTGTTATTTGAATTTTAGGATTAAATCTTAAGATAAGTATAAATATAAGGTTATTTCACATAGTTTCATCTAATATTTTCAAGAGTACTTTAAAAAGATCATTATAGAGCATTCAAGAGAATTTCAAAGGCATTCAAGGGTAGATTATCAAGGTTTTATTGCAACAATCAAAGGTCATATGATCATTTCAAAGGCATAGCGCATCATGTATGTTGTTGAGCTAATGTGTTGATGTAGTATTGAAGATCCAATTCAAGCATTGTTTCATATCCAAATTCAAGATCAAGATCTACATTCCTTATGGATACTTCATGCTAGATTTGTGATTTACATTCCAAGATTTCATTCAAGGTATCATTGTTTCATGTTTCGTGATTCATTGTTTCATCACAAGGTTTAATTACCTAAACGGGGTTTGACTAAGGAAAACCCCTATTCCCTAACAAACAATAATTTTTCTTCTCCCTTGATGTGTGATTGTAGGTTTTGGATTGAAGATCAAGTGGAGAACAAGATTGAAACAAAACTAGTCAAATTTATAAAGTTTTAAAAGTTGTTGAATCTTTCTTGCAAGATCACAAAAATGAAGTTACAAAATTTATTTTTGACTTTTTAGAGCTGATCACCTGGGAGCTAGGAGTGTAGACATTGAATAATAAAACCCATAAACCACTTTTCCAGAACCCTAGCAGGGACCCATTCGCCACTGGGTGAATGAGTCCTCAATGAGGCTCGAAACAACACTTTTTTTCAGCAAGGTACACATCATTTCAAAATCTAAAAACCTTCCTTATTTCTAATTGTTATTTATGCATTATATCCCTCATAATAGAGTGAAAAAACATAGTAATATTAGGTGTACCCATTTGGTTAATCCCATTTGTGGTACAACTCTTTTTCTTTGTTTCAGTAATTACAATTTGTTATAGGAAAATAAATAATAAATATTTTACCCCTCATGTCCTCTAGAACACTTTATAAAGAATGTGGAGACACACAATTATCAACTTAGGATAGAAATTATACTATCACCTATTCTAACATTCCCCCACTTGATATTATATATTGCAATTACATCCATGATCTATACAAAAAAAATATAATCAAGTATAGTGATCAAGGCCCATGGCCTTCCTGCACGAAGATAACTTATCTGTGGTCACTAGCTTCATGAGAGAATCTATAACATTGTACAAAGTGTCAACCTTTTCAATCAAAACCTTACCATTGTCAACCATCTCTCATGTAAAATGATACTAAACATCAACATGCCAAGTACGAGCATCATATATAGGATTTTTGGCTAAACATATGACACTCTGACTATCACATCTAATTCTCACTGTCCTACAATCAAAACCAATGTCATTACTAAGTCTCTATAACCAAATCCCCTCCTTACAGGCATGTGTAGCAACCATATACTCTATTTTGGTTGTGAAAAATGCAACTGTAGGTTGCCTCTTACTCATCCAACTCACTTCACCTCCAAACAAAGTAAAACATAGCCACTAGTGGACCTTCGACTATCCAAGTCACCTACCCAATCTACATCAACAAAACCTTATATACATGTCCAATGACTTAACCACATCATTATTACAATGATAAAATAAATAGTAATCTAAAGTACCATGAAAATATCTAAACAGCCTCTTAACAATAGTCCAATGCTCTCTACCAAGGTTAGACATAAACTTTTTCAAAACTCCAACTACTTGGGTTATATCTAGTCTAGTGCAAACCATTGCATACATAAAACTACCAATGGAACTAGCATAAGGAACATTAGACATCTATTCAAAATCATCATCAAAATTAGGGTTCATGTCTAAAATCAACTTAGTACCAACTAGAAATTGAATATTAACTGGTTTATAATAGTCATGCATACTAAACCTCTACAAAATGGTATCAACATACTTACTTTGACTTAACCAAAGATTTTTGTGAACCTAATCTCTACTGATCTACATCCCAAGGATATATTTTGTAGCCCCCAAATCCTTCAGGGTGTGTGTAAGAAGTTGAGCCCACTTTTTGGCCAAAAAGTTGAAGTGTTTTCCCTAACTTTCAGAATTTGTCACAATTGACTTAAAAATTTGAAGCACTTAAATATTGAATCTTCAAAAATGTTCATAATATGAAATGTAATACTCAAAGTCTAGTTTCCAAATATGTAATTTATTTTAATACATAGATGATATAAATTTATTTTCAATATGCATGTATAAAAACCACTATTTGAAAGTCACTTTTTTTTACCATACCATGCACCTATATGTCATCCATATTTTGACCTAAATAATTGTATTTTTCTGAATCCTTTTGGGAAAATATCTCTAACACATTCAAGAATGTGCACGATATATTTTTGTTTTTTTTTTTTAATTTTTTTGTTAATTTTTCATTTTCCATAATTGTTGTTTTGAAAATCCCTTATGTACGTCACACATAAGATAACCTAAACATATCATTTTTTATTTTTTTTTCAAATTGAAAATAATTTTTTGAAGATTGTGCACACTATTTATTTTGATCTTTTGAAATGTAAATGATATGTAATTCTCCACCTTTTCAATGTTCTTCAATAAAATTTGCACACAATTTTGACAAATTCCAATAATTTAAGATTGTACATTAATATTTTTTAACGATGTAATTCAGATCTAAGCCATAAAAAGGGAAAAATCAGATATGAAATTATCAGGTAGTTAATTCAAAATATTCACAATTTTTTCCTTTAATGAATAATGACCAAATAATGTAAATGCATAATTTTTGAAAATAAAATAAATGCAATTCAATAAAATCTTCAAAGCACCTAGTTTTTTGCACTAATTTTCAAAGTTTATTCTATGAAAATCAAAAAATTGGAAGTGTAGGATATGTTGCCCCACCAAAATGTAAAGTATGAAAGATGATCCTACATCCAATTAGATTAACTAGGATTTAACTCCTTTTAACTTTGAATCCACATTCAAACATAAACCAACTAGGGTTTTATAATTGACCTACTGGCACAATGGAGAGCCAATATCCTAGGGTTTATATTTTCTGACTTGTAAAAGAGATAAATTCTATGTGTGATTTAACAAGTCTATTTGAAATATAACCCTATATCTAAATGTAATTTATTGCATATATGAAAATGGCAAGTACCAAAATGGCTTAAGATCTAAGACTAATATACAAAGAGGAACCCTGATAGAAATTTAGGGTTGATTTGCAAGGATAGAGCTGATGGGTACCCTAGAATGGAATCCTCCTTTTTTGGATCTACAAAGTCTAAGATGTAGGTCACAATCTACTCTTAGTTTTCCAAAACTCTCTCCTACTGAAACTCCACGATCTGACCTGCACACATGAAAATTTGGGGAAAGGTTGTGCTATATAGGGTCTTGCCTAAGATAAACTCTATTTTGGTATTTCTACCTCCACATGGTAAATGATGATGATCAACAGGGCATACCCTAGGTTAGGTAGAGGCAAAAACAATTATAATTGAATGAAAGGACAAATGATAAATGAAAAAGTTTCCTTGTTGTGAAATCCTTGAGGAAGTGATGTCACACCATAAGTTGCCACAAATGTTGATAGATGGATGTGTTGATCACTTGATAGACCTACAAAAGGCTAGTTAGATCAAAAGATAATAGATTGTTGTAGATGGAATGCAGAGGACAACACAATACATCTTCATAGTTTGGCATGATTAGTCATAATATATTTTTGCACAACATTTTTTTCATTATTCTTGATATCTTGCAAGCTTGAACTTGATTGATTAAAGTAGTGTAATAATACTGCTAAATTTACCCTTGAATTCCCTTGACTAATTTTAATTTCTTCAATTTGTTCTCTAAAATTACTAGGCTTGAAATTATGAAAATGAATTGTATTTATATGCAATTCTTTAATTTCCTACTTATCAATTATTGATAGCCAACAAATAAAATTGGATTTTCAAATATTAAAATTCCAAATATGACATATTCAAATTTAGGCCAAAATAGGCTGGTCAAGGGTGCTAGTTGCCCAAGTCTGGATTGGAGTGTTGGGTGCTCTAGTCTAGACCTATTTTTGGATTTTTCCATTGTTAAATAAATAATAAGTACTAACTTGTAGCTTCAGTCTAATTTCCTAAATATAATAACAAACAAGCAAAATATAAGCACAATTATGTCCTAGAACATAAGGGGAGCTAAACCTAGTGTGAAATTATGAAGGGTTACAATTTTCAATGCTACATCCTTAAAACTATAAAATGGAAGGGATTTTCATAAAAAAGTCTTTATTCAAGATTTTTCTAATATGATATCATTATATATTTATCATCCTAAAGAAGAGATATATGTAAATAGTAAAGTATACCACAATCAATGTTGTGTGTAAGACCCCGCTTCGCATGTGGATAATACAATCTTAATTTTTGTTATATATTCTCCTAAATAGATGCTTAGATATATTTCAGACAATGCATAGTGTGATTGTGTGACAATGTGCTTGTATTTCATTTTGACATGTTTTATTATCATTCCCATGACGGTATTAGGCACCTATAAACTATGAATACGAATTAGAATTTTAATGAAATTGTTGTACAACTAAACCTTATTTCAACTACCAAATTAATGTGATATGTGATTGTTGCTTATGATTTCATTGGTAATGTGCAGGAAAGAAAGGGTGCCAATACAAGAAGGGAAAACAAATGGGAACAAATTGAAAGGAATCCTCTTGTGGTTATGTATTTGATTTCGGGTATGTGCAAGATCATGATGGGCCAAAAAGTGGCAATATGATGGGTATGTGGCTGATGACTTTTTTTCATCCAAAATTGATGAAATGAAAAGGTTTTTAAAGGAGATTCTCAACTTTCCACCAATATAAATTATGCTTTACTTTGAATTTAATAAATAATTATTATTCATTTTCTATTTGAATTGACTAAAGTCGTGATTGATAGGCTGATTGAAAAACATCTATAGCTTTCAAATGGCATCACATTTTTGAATTCTAAACATGCATCACATTCTATACTTCACATAGTATAAGATTTTGAAAAAAAATTGAATTTCAAGAATTTTTACCAAGTTAAGGTGGTCGGACATACAAGTTTTCATATTTTTTAAAGGTTGTAATAAAAAATTCACAATTAATTATTTACTTGGAAAAAAATTACAAAAAAATATGCATCACATCCGGACATGAGTCCTCTACTTATATCTAAAATCTTATAAAAAAATATTATCATTTTATTGTGGTTAGGGTGGTCAGGACAAACCTTCTTATTTTTTCCTAAAATTTAAGTACTACTACATTGAAATTTCAAATTTTCACCAAATAGATTTTATTTATTTTTAAATAAACATAGTAGTTTAGAAACTAAATTCAATTTTATACAGATTCTATTCTTACATATTTTTTAAATAATATAGATAACTTATTCAAATTTTTACGTCAAGTTGCCTAACTTTGATTTTTCTAATTTTTTTGCCACTTAAGGGCCTATTTTTTCCATGATGATCCTGCACATACCCTTTCCTTATTTTGGGAGCTTAGAAGGAAATAGAGTTATTGTGTTTATTCTTTTGGGTTGCAAGGATATTTAATTGTGTGTGATGAAAGACGTAAGTTGGGGTTAAGGTTTAGAAACCGTTTTATCCAAATGTGAAATTCGGATGAAACCTTAAGTGGGTCTTTAAAGAGGGTTGTTGGTCAATTTCCTTGGTTGGGATGCAAAAAGAAACCGGGCCCTAGGATCTATACCATAGTGGTAGGGGTCAAGTGGGCATATAATAGTGCCCCAAGGACATGATTTCACCCCTGAAAAGTCCTCATAATGGAGGGTGACGAGTTTTGGGGAGAAGATGAGATGAAAAGATGGAGTTGCCCAAGTGCATGTTTCCTCTTTAATAAGGAAAAAACTCTTATTGATGGATGTAGGTACACTTCACACCTCCCAACCTAAAAGTTGCAAGTTGAAACTTCTATATATTTTGGAGAGGAAGAATGAGTGGGGTGTTACCCACTTCTCCCTTTGGAGAACTTAGTCATTTTATGAGAGTTTGAAGAGTGTATTTTCTTTTTTAGGGTTGTTTTCATACTTGGGATCGGAGAGGAGAGCTTGAGAGCTATGGAGAAAAGAGAAAAGTGAAGGATTCAAATAGAGCAGCATTGAAAAAGCTAAGTCCTATTTCCTCTAATTGCTTTTAGTTGATAAAATAAGTGATATGCAAGTTCTCAAGTTAGAATGGTTCTTTGAAAATGAATGTATTTGTAATTGTTGAATAAGTTAGTGTAGTTTCCATACCAAAATCATTTGGTAATTGTTTAGTGCTTGCTTGGTGGTATGGCTAGAGCCCATGAGGCTTCATGATTCCATGACAGTTGGGTGGAGAGCAAGGTATATTTCATGGGTATGTAAATATTAGCTTTCCAATATTATTTGTGATAGAGAAAGACCTACTTTATAAGCATATAAATATGTTTCTTCAATACTATTTATGAATTTGCAAGTTAAAAGATGAGTTTTATAGTTTGTTTAATAAGAAAAAAAAGGGGGGGTAGAAAAGAGCAAGTCTTTAATTTATTGCAAGATTGTTTATTGTTTTTGTAAACATTAGTGTAGTATTGAAAGTTTAGAGTTTTGTTGAAATGGAGAGAGGAAAATATGGTATAGATCAAGTTCCTACTATTCTTTAATTATCTCTCTTAGACTATTCTTTGGAGGACATTTTGAAGTTATTTTCTACGCAAGTTTATATGAGAAAAGTATCTCTTGCAGCCTTATAAGTTAGGCAAACTGTTTGTTACCAACTAGATTTAAGATGATGAAAGATAATTCTATTTAAGTGATGAAATATGTGATTTAAAGTGGAATATTATGTAAAATAGGTATTTACTTATGTTGCACAAACAAAACAGTGGTTGACTAAATTATAAGGGCATTATCAATGTTTAAAGAGATTTTGGTTGTTCTAAGAAAATAACCATGACAATGAAAATAAAGGGAATATCATTTTTATGAAAGGATTATATGGATATAGCTCTTTCAAGCTCTTCAAACCCTTTGCTCTAAATCTAAAAAGTCAAATATCATAAAATGAGTAAAATGAATATCTAAATAGATTTCACATAATGTATCCATATATATATATATATATATCCTCAACCTTTATTTTGAAATGTCATATACAAAATATAAATATATCTTATAAAAATAAAAAAATACTTATTTATATATACTTCTCATATTTAATATATATACCTAATATGTTATAATATCCATCCTAATATTTATTCCCTGCAATGCATCTGGAACATCATACTTGAACCAAAATAAAAATCTATTCCTCTGCTGAAATAAGGATAAGTCTTTGCCAAAACGGGTTTTTCCTATTTGTTGACATTCTCAGCATTTATCAGATTTAAATCAGCATAAAATATAAATGTTTGTGGTTTCAAAGGATTTTAATGAAATCTGAGAGTAAACAAATGAAACAATATTTGTACAGACACAGCTGTAATTCCCTTCCCCCTCCATTAGTAGCAAATAATGAAGATCCGAAATAGAATCTGTATAAAGAGCTTGAGACATCCAGTGCCCTGTAAATTGCAGCTGCCCAGTCAAACAAATCATAGCTCAAAGAACAAACATGAACAACAACCCGTTTTTATACATGGGTATATGAAAATTTGGGGATTCCTGTAACCTGCAACCATACTAAAGAAAAAAAAATGGGAAGAGACAGATGAATAAAAGAGAAGAATCACAAGTAAATGATTAAAATGGGTAAATGTTAATCAAAAGAAAAAACATCAAATGGGCATATGCAAATGGGAGTTTGATCTAATTTGATGCTATATTCCAACCTGCATTCTTGAAGTTTCATCTCTTTCTTCCACTCAACCTGCAAACACCCAAATGAAAAGAACAATTAGAAAGAGTGAGTTTTAATAAGCTAATTAGAAAGAGTGACTTTTAATAAGCTATTCTTATGGATTAGGGCTTTCTCTTTTAACCTTAAGATCCAAAGTTGACGATTTAATCTCATGATGATTGAATGCTCAACCATTTACCTTTTTGCTTAATTTTAAATCTTGTTTAACTAAATTAATGGAAGTTTATTTATAGTGGGGGCTATGAACCTTCAATAAATTGTAACTTAAATAATTAATTGAACATCTACAATTTGTATGACAAACTTATTTTAACCTTTAAAATATCAATCAAGTAAAAATTAAATTAAAAAACATATTAAAAGAAAATGGAAATGGAAAATTCTCTAGAAATCATATTAAAAGAAAAAGAAAAGGGAGAATTGTTTAAAAATTATATTGAAGGAAAAGAAAGGGAAAGTAGTTTAAAAATCATATTAAAGGAAAAGGAAAAGGGAGTCATTGCTTTAAATTCATTTTAGTGAAACTTAAATAACTTGAATGTGATGCATGGATTAATTTTTAGGAAAGTTATAAGGATGTGGAGTAAATTATTTTAAAATTGCTTTATCCAAATAATAAAACTTAAATACATAAACTATAATTATGGTTTAAATGTTAGATACATTATTGTTAGAAATATTGTCTAAGAATTATTTAAAAAAGGTTTTGTCAAAATATTTCATCTTGATTAAATATGTCCCACTTGAGAGGGGTTACCAATTTAAATAAGAGATCGTCATGGCCAAATAAAAATCAATGTTTCATTAAAATTACTCCTAATAATAAATTGGAATAAGTAATAAATTTATAAATAAAGGTTTTTAAAGGGGATTTAAATTGAAGGTTAAATGGGAAATTTTGATAACCTTGAAATTTAGAATTAGTATAAGTGGGACTTAATGAGCTAAATTAATTCCTTTGAAATTGGACAAAGCTAAGAGTTTATGGAGGTAATAGACCTTAGTAAAAAAAAATTATATATATATATATATATATATATGAAAATGAATTAAATATTAGTGAAATTAATATCCAAAGGGGCTAAATTTACTAATAAAAAAATAAATCTACTAGGTAGATTAATCATTTTAATAGAGGCAAGGTACCTTCATAAGGGTGAACTAAATTTAACCTCTTTTAATATCACACAATTAAAATTTTATAAATAACTTGGTAAATTTGAGAAGATGACTCATTGCTTTATCAAACAAAATATTGTATAATGAATCATTAACTTGAATTAGACCAGAGGTCAGCGAAAGAGAAAAATAGGTAAAATTAGTAATGCCATCAATATATATTTTTGTGTGTAACAAAAGGGTGTTATTGTCATCAAGATTATAACCTTAATAACCATTCATTTAAAATCAACTAACTAGCACCATCTATTCTACACTTGAAACAAGTTGATCAAGTTTAGATAACAATGGTACCTTTAAAAAAATCAACTACAAAGATTTAAGTTAAGTAATAATTATTATCAAGATCCTATTAACAACATTATTTACTTAGAAAAAATGTAGATTTTAAATTCATCTATCAAATAAAACATGACTAAGGGAGTCATCCAATATAAACCTACAACTAATTAAATTATGCATGGCACATCAAACAACTTAATCATGTCAAGTATTGTTAAACCTTAGTAGTTAGATTACCCAATGGTGGCTTGTTGGGAGCATGTAAGGTTGTGAACCTATGGTTAAACAAAAAAAAATGGTGACATTTGTGTTAGAACCACATTAAAATGTGGGCATGACATGTTCACATTTACCAATGTTTGAAATATTGATATAATATAAATTTATTATTGACTAGTGTTATTTGAGTAATAATATTATTATAAAGACTTAAGCATAAATAAATATATAAAAACAATAATTATTATTATATTAACAAATAAAGGATCAATTAGATAATAATTCCATTATCATTAAGGAATAACTATCGATATTTTTGAACCATCTGAATGCTCAATTGATTACTGGTGGATCTGATGTCTATGGTGACCTTGCATTTGTTCAATCTTATCTTGTGTGGATCACACTCTTCTTCCCTTGTCTTTTCCGTGGGACTCTTTACTGCTTTTTAGAATGTTACTAATGTTCTTTGTAAAACAACTCTTTTCTCTCTCCCTTAATTTCTATAACAATTAGACAATAATGCCATTATCCTAAAGAAACCTGGAGCTAATAATTTTGAGGCCTTTAGGCCCATAAGTCTTTGTAATTCATTATAAAAAATCATTTCTAAGGTTTTAACCTCAAAATTCTTAACCTTTTTTCCCTCTTTGATTTCTCCTCAACAAAATGGCTTTGTCCCTGGCAGACAAATTCTTGACTCTATTGTTACGATACATGAGAATATTCACTCCTTAGTGCAATCAAAGACTAAAGGATTTTTATTAAAGCTTGATATTTCAAAAGCCTATGATAGAGTTGACTGGATTTTCTTATTTAAAATTTTAAATGCTTTTGGTTTTTGTAATAGGGTTCTCCAAATGGTGGAACAACTTGTGTCCACTACTTCCATATCGGTTATGGTTAATGGATCCCCTACCTCTTTTTTCCAAAGTATCAGAGGTCTAAGACAGGGTGATCCAATTTCTCCTATTTTATTCACTATTATGGCTGAAAGTTTAGGTAGAAATCTGAAAAAATTGGTTGACTATAAATCTCTTTTTGGTCTCAAACCTTCCTCTGGTAACCTGGTTTGTTCCCATCAACAATTCATTGATGATACTATGATTATGGGTAAAGCTTCGGTCTTTGAAGGTAAAACTATAAAATAGTTGCTTGATAAATATGGGAGAGCTTTAGGATAGTTGATCAACAATCAAAAAATCTCTTTGTTCTTCTTCAACACGTCGGATCATAGACAGGCCAAAATTGCTAGTATTCTAGATTGCAGGGTGGATTCCCTACCTACCACCTATTTTGGGCTACCCTTAAGCCTTAAACCTCCTGATTCCTTTTGGCTATCAATGGTTGAAAGATTCAGCAAAAAACTTGTTGGTTGGAAAGGAGCCCTGTTAAGTCAAGCCGGAAAACTTCAGCTCCTCAAAGCCTCACTCTAGAATTTGCCTATCTATGCTCTAAGCCTTTTCAAGATTCTTGCTAAATTTGTTGATGCTATAAAAAATATTCAAAAAATATTTCTATGGTCGGGTGTTGAAGAAAAAAGAAGACTTCCCTTAATTGGATGGAATCTGGTTTGTAGACCTAAAAAGGCCAGAGGATTAGGTCTTAGAAGAATCAGAACAGTTAACAAGATCCTCCTAGCTAAGTAAATTTGGAGAATCTCTTCTTCCTCAGGGGAATGGACTGATATCATGGCTAGAAAATACTTAGAAAACAACCACTCCTTTATAATTATGAAGGATTCCCACCTTCTTCCCAGAGGTTCTACTTGATGGAATAATCTAATCAATGGAAAAAATATTGTGGACGATGGAATTGGATGGCAAGTGAGAAATGGTAATAATACAAGATTTTGGGAGGATAGATGGCTTTTCAAGGAGCCCATTTTAAAAATCAATTCCTTTAGTGAATGGGATGAGATATGCAAGGCCTGGTTTGGATCTTATGTGAAAGACTACAGAGTGAATGGAAAATGGGTGGACCTGTGTAGTGTCAATCAGGATCTGGCTCATATCCAGTCTTCTTTGTTGGTTGTTAGACTTTGTTCTGAGCAGTCGGAAGATCGTGTTGTTTGGTTTGACGAACCCTCGGGAAATTTTTCTATTTCTTCTGCCTTTGCTAGATTACTTCTTCTTAGGATTATCCTCCCTTCTGGTTGAAGGCTTGGTTTAAACATTTGATCCCTAAAATCAACATTTTTTTCTGGATCCTTCTCCAAAACAAGGTGCTCATGATTGATAACTTTTGCAAACATGGATTTAAAATACCTAACAAATGTTCTCTTTGTAATATGGAGGCCGAATCTGTGAGTCACTTGTTCCTTCATTGCTCATTTGCTGCTACTATTTGGGAGAAAATTATCAGGTTATGGCATCTTTCTTGGGTTTTTCCTTCGTCCATTGAAGACTTCTTCCTTCAATGGAAAGCCCCAACTAAAAATTCTATTCTCAAGATTTTATGGGATTTCTCCTTCCCTCATGTTGCTTGGGGTCTTTGGAAAGAATGCAACAATAGAACTTACAGAGATAAAGAAGCTCCTGTGGAAATGGTTTTTGATAAAATTGTCAGATTCTTGAGGGAAAATATCAGTGTCTTGATCCAAAAGGAATGCTTGTCTATGAAAGAGGGACATTTTCCCTATGAAATTATTGTTGCTAAGGATTGGAACATAAGCCTTGACTTGCCTTATACTCCTATGAAAGCCAAGAAGGACAGAGAGGGTGTTCACTGGTCTTTTCCGCCTAATGGATGGATCAAAGCTAACTTTGATGGAGCGACTAAAGGTAACCTGGGGGTAGTTGGCTGTGGCGGAGTCATAAGGGATTCCTTTGGTAATTTCCTTGGTGTGATGGCATCTCCTCTCGGTTCCCAAACCAATCATTTGGCGGAGGCTACTGGAGCTTTTCACATCATAAAATTAGCCCAAAGTCTTAACTTTAAAAATCTATGGCTCGAAGGAGATTCCAAAAATATAATTGATTGGCTCCGTGGTAAGTCTCCCCCCTCATGGAAAATAAAATCTTGGGTTGATGACGCCATCTCAACCTTGGCTAAATTTGAAAAAGTTAAAATATCACATGCTTATAGAGAAGCCAATGTTGTTGCAGATTTTTTTTCTAATGAAGGAGTTAGGAGTAATGATTTGCGCACTTGGATTATTGTTAGTGATCTAAATTCTAATGTTTGTGCCCTATTGAATTATGATAAATCGCATGGACAAGAGACATGTCATCCCTTTAATGAGGATAGGTTGGATCTTTCACATCACAATCATTAGATTGTATGGGACCGAGCTCAGTGGCTTAGTCGACAAGAAAGCTCTACACGCTTTGTGGGTTCTCAGATCTGGCAGGGCCAATTTTAGTAAAGATTTTTTTTGTGTCTACCCTACTATATTGGCCAAGATGGGTGGAGATGGGAAAAGAATTGAGCTGGACAGCTATGAGATGCATACAAAAAATGTTAAGGTTTGGAATAAAGTTAAAAGCAGCGGGTTACTTCCCTTCCTGGAGAAGCTCCATGGCTCCAATCAGGAGGCCACAGACCTCTTTGTAAAAAATTGGAATAATGGAAACCTGACCCTATTTGGTAGGAATGTGGAGCTCAATGAAATCTGATAGCTGATGTTACGGGTAGGTGCTGTCATAATAGTGGTTTACAATTCCTAAAGGAATGAATTTTAGCTGAAATCACATATTTTTAGAAAATATAATTATTTAAGCCTTAAAAGTTCCATTTTAAGGATTCCAATTGAAGAGGGTTTGATCAAATCACCTTAGATCAAATCCCCCTTGGATAGAACCTCGCTAGTTTTAAACCATACCTATAAATGCGTCTCCTTTACACCTATCAAAATGCTGATAAAAAATCACTTTTGATTTAGATTTTGGGGGATCAAATGAATTCATTTAAAATTTATTTCAAATGATTATGGTATTCCTCAGAACAAGCTATCCAATGAATATAATTTTAATATGTTTTGGTTTTGTTATGTATTTGTTTTTTAAGTTTTATTAAACATAGGTTTTTCATTGAAAATGAATTTCTTTGTTCTTCACATGTGGAAAAATAGAATATTATCAAAAAAAAAATGAAAAATATGAGTGCACTAGATATTAAAGTCCTTGATCCAACAAAAAAAATTAAATTAAATTTTGACATATACAAAAACGTTACTTGTTATATACGCTTGTCTAATTGTAATTTGTTTGACTTTAAAATTGATTAAGGAAAAAATATTCAATAAAAACTATCTAACCAAGTGGAAGCACTAGATATCAGAGTTACAAATCTAAATTTGAAAGAATTAGAATTTTATCCTTCATCGGAAAAAAGTTATGTGTTATACTTGTGCGTCACTTTTTAAAAATGTTGTTTTATGAAAAAAAATCAATTTTCGTGGGAGATGGAAAAAGAAGTGCAATTTGATTCCAAAAAATTTGAAAAAAATATTTTTAGAATCTACAGAAAAAATTTGATTAGACTATGGTTTGCACCATCTTCAAATTCCTCACATTTTAGCCGCTATAGGTGCCCGAATGTGAAGATTTAGTTAAAAATAATAATTTAAGTGTCTAGTTTGGCCAAAAATTGTAAACCACTATTATGGGATCACCCGGGTTTGTCTACTGATGGGAAGAAGTTCTTCAGGGACAGGGTTTTTTCTGATGAAGCCGTGATCATATTTCCTAAAAAAGATAAAGAAAGGTTGAGTCTGGTGAAAATTGCTAACAACTACTTTGAAGCTGACACCATAAAAGCCATTTGGAGAAAGGTCCTTCGGGTCATCATGGAGTACATAATGGTGGATGAGCACTTCACTAGGGTCTATGGCTACCACTTTGCTCTGCTCAATCATTTCCGCTACAAGGTTAGGGTTTCTTTCCCTAATTATCTTTTTTGTTCTCTTAGGAAAAGCTTGGATGATCATAAAAAAAACCCTAGAAGATTCCCTATCTTGCATACTAGGTTGATTAGATTGATTGTAGAGCATTATCAAAAAATGCATGTCCCCGCTATTCTAGATACTCTTCCTAACTCTGAGGGTGATGACACTGAGCCCAGTTGCTCAAAGTTTCTACCTAATTTAAGTCCAGATAGAACTGTCCTTAGTCCGCATGCTGTCCCTTCTAGGAATAAAAACCCTATCCCTTTTTCTAACAGAGCTCATGCTGAGTTTGAGCTGGGAAGCCCCTCTATTAAGAAGAGTCTTGCTGATAAGAACCCCCAAGCTAAAAACCTTGTTTCATATTCTGAAGATTCCTTTGACTCTGAGGAGTCTAGTGCCAACAAAACTGAGTCTTGCGCTGACCCTTTGCTGGTTAGACCTGCTAAAGATGACTCCCATGTTACCCCTGGATCTAAGAAAACTCATCTTAATACTGGAAGGGATCCCTCTATGGATGTTATGAATTTAGCCAAAACTAATGTTGATTCCCATTTCAAACTGTCAGAATGGACATTCAATGAAATTAATGAATTAAAGAGAAAAAATTGGGCCCTTCAAAGCAAGTTGGATGAACTAGGTGCCAAGGTTTCTGTGATTGAAAAGAAAGATGTGGATAGTGGTGATCATGGTCTCAGTAAGGATTCTCTCAAAAATAGAAGTATTGACTCTAAGGTGGAAAATATGAGGAACACCATCAAAATTATTGTAGAGCAGAACAATCGAATGGCTAGACACAATGCCATTATCATTAATGCGATGATTGAGAAGCTTGACAAAGCCCAACAGGGGTCTCTGGTGGTGGATCTTGAGGAAACTGATGACAAAAGTCAAGATACGAATGCTGGCATTTCTAAAAGAACTAGAGCCAATTTGAAGTGAAAGGCCACCCCTACTCTGAAGATGATTCAAATTTTTTTTAAAAGGGGGTCAATGACATGCAGAACTTGGAGGTGGAGATGAAGTCTATCCTCAAGACTCTGAGCTAGTTGCAGTGGGTTTTTTGTTGGTTACTTTGATGATCCTTTTGGCTTGACCTTTCTGGTTTGTTGCGGTTGGCTGTTGTTTTCTCTTTCCTTCTTATTTTAAGCAGCTGGTGTTTTCTGCTGGACTTTTGTGTCCTATCTTTTTTCTGTAAACTTTGTGGTTTCGGGTCCCTGTAAAACCTATTTTACCCTTTATCAAAAAATATCGATATTATCAATAAAGAGGTTAATACTATTATCAACAGATGAATAGTGATAATAATGTATAAATGAGGACTCAATTGTAGTTTTATTAATGGAAAATTTATTGAGGATTAATGATCAAGTATAATATTATCATTAGTGTTGAAAATGTGGTTTCATAATGATTTTATCTTGGGTTAACTAAGTTAATAATAGTGATGTCACTCTTAAGTCTCTGGTTAAATTTGGTTATTAGGTCAGTATAAAAAAATAATAATAGTATGATCAAAATTTAATTAAGATTAAGTAAGAATGCTATTATCTTGAGTAAAATATAATTAATAAATTTATATAGATAACTATTACACTTAGATTAGAAGCAACTTCTCATAGGTATAAAACTCATAATCTTGTTAGCATTATATCTCAAGTCTTTAGAGTGTTAACTAGCTTAATTATTGTTTTTTTTTAATAAAAAAATGTTGGGTTTTTCTAGCAAAAATTTTGGGCATGACACTTGGTATCAGAGCCTAGGTTGCAACACTGGGTACTCTAGGAATAATATGGGTCTTAACTAAAGTGTATGTGGTCAACATCAAATCACCTTGCAACAATTAAGTCTCAAAATATCTCCAACTTAATAAATTTTGAGGGTCTATCTTGTGGAAAAACATTGGAATATGATTGCAATCAACCATCTTTATTAAAATATTTAAAGACATGTGTTAGCCAAACTTTAACCATTCTAGCTATTTAATTAATGATAGGTAACTAGAAAGAAACTTGAATTTGTAAAGATGAAACCCTCAAGAATATTAGGGTGATGCAAGTGATATGCATCTTAGAAGGCATGTTAGTCCATTTAACAAGTGTTATTGAACCTATCACTGTTTGATGCCCTCTCTTAAACTTTAAAAAGGTAGAAATGATTGTTAAATATGGTTATTAGGGATTTTGATGAGTTAGTGAAATAATATGATTAACTTTGATTCCTGTGATTAAAAGAACCTAAATTCTTCCACCAAAAAGGACATTAATGATGCTGATAGAGAAGTTGAATTATTGGAACTATTGTGGATAGTAAAGTATAACCTTGAATAATTAAAAAAGTTATTGTTGATTGTATAGTTTAGATTTATAAAAGAAATCATTTCGTTCAAGCCTAGAAAATGCAAGGGAGTGTTTAGAGACTATTTATTGATTCCTCTTGGTAAGCCATAGGTAAGGTTTAAATTGAAAATAATAGTTTAATTGAAAGAGATGAAGATGGGGGGGGGGGGTTAATGTCTAATTTAGAGGAAACATAATTAAATATTAGCTCAAATAGGAAGGTTGTGCTAAGAATTTTCTAAAATTCCCTCAAGTAACCTTAAAATGAAGGATTGATTTAACCATAAATACGCCTAACATATTGTAAACCTTGGTTGTTAGAGTAAGCTTTCCATATGTTTTGATTATGAATAAACTATAAATTGTACCATTCTAGAATCATAACTCTCAACATGTATGTATGTGAAAATACCTCTAGTGTCAATTAGAGAATGGGTAAAGAGAAATTTGAGGATATAACTTTGGAAGTACATAATCCTTGGTCTATAAATGCAACCTAAGGGTGTGTTAGAATCAATCTTGTGCTAATACCATGAACATCAGTAACTCATAAGCCTCTTAAAACTTATTCAAACCAGGATTCAACATAAGAAAGAGTCCTGCTATCAAACGTTGGAGGTTATAAGGTAAATCAGCTTATGATTAGTAGATAAGATTGCATGATTAAGGACATCAACTAATGATCAAGCCTTACAGTGTGTTGAAAGTCCAACTTAGAAGAGTAGTCAAAATTAAATTTTACCTTGGATTAAATGATCAAAATTTAGAGATAATTAAGAACTTTTGCAAGTAAATTGTAACCTAGTAAACTTAATGTAACTATAAGAACTACCAAGCTCTTATGTCCTATTGTTTGGAGATTAAATATTAAACAAAACAACATGATTTCTATGATTCTAGTCAAAGGTGAAGGAATAGACGGATACAATTAAGATAAGATTTTTTTTTTTTTTTATCAGTGATAAGATTTATTTTATTAATATATGAATAAGAAAATTACATAGCAAAGTTGAAAAGCTTCTAATACAATCCCTACCAAACTCCACTAAAACACAACTGCCAAACCTAGAATCAACATACACCAACACCCATTCATAGGTCAAATTTTAAAGTTATTTTGGTTGGCCTTTTGTTTGAGATCGAAGGACCATGTTAAAGGATTTCTTCTTCTCCTTCTTCACTTTCTTTCCCAAGACCAGTTGCCATTCGTCCTCAATCCTTGCTACCTCCTTCTGCCAATCCAAAGATAAAACCCATGGACTCCTCCAGGTGTCGTTTCCACTTCTATCTTGATGATGCTGAACAAAAGCAGTTCACTTTTTTGCATCCTTCTTTTGTGGAGATAAACCCCAAGGGCACCTCCAAGCACCATCTCCACTGCTGCCTTGCTGGTGTTGATCATCAAACTTCTATTTTCCTACTTCTTTATTTTGGGGTCTCACACCTCCTTTCTTTTCCTTGCATTCTAGGGTTGCAGCCCTGTTTTTGGTGTTCAACTCCTTGACTCCACCACTAAAAGCCCCATTTGTGTTGTTTGCTGCCAATAGTACTTCTTGAGTAGAAGTCGACTCAAACTATTGCTGCTCCATGCAACTCTCCTCTTGCAACAGCTGTCTCTCTGCCTGAAGCAGCTCCTTTGAAGCCCTACTCTTCTCCATAGATCCTTTCCTTTGAGAAATCCCTTGCTTCAGCTCTTGTTTCTCCACTATGCAATGTTGGGTGGATGCATCTTTCCACCAAGAGGAAGTATTGTTTCTACCATGTTTGACACACTCCACTACCAAATGCCTTGTTTGGTGACATTTTTTGCATCTAAAGGGAACCCCTTCATAATCTAGGATCTGTACCCAACAACCCTTTGAGGATTTTAAGAGAATCACCTTTGGGGGCACCTTTGAAATTTTTATTTCTACCAAGATTTGAGCATAAGTGGAGTGCAAAAGATTAGATGAACCTTCATCCACCATTATGAAGGTTCCTAATGAATTCCCTATGGCCTCCAAGCAAGAATCGAAACAGAACTATAGAGGGAGGTTAGGAAGCCTCACCCAAAGGGGAACCATTTCAAAAACTTCAATACCTGGGTTGAAATCTGGATGCCATGGCTTTAGCATCAGGACATGCTTCTCTTCCCAATCCTAGTGATAATTGTAGAGGATCCTATTTCTATCCTGTTCTTTTTCAAACACAACAATAAAAAATCCTCTAGCCATGTAGGGTAAATCTGAACATACCTGTCCAATAGGGGCTTTCAGTATTTGTAGATCCACTGGTGAAGATCAGGCAAGCTTGGCCAGAAGCCCTTGAACCTCCCAATCAGACCAAGCCCAACAAAAACATTTTCATTGGAGACAACTTCTTTCTCCAGCTCACCTTCTAGCTCCAATGTGATTTCATCGAAAGCATGGTGTGTAGCAGGGTTCTCCCCTTTCTCCACAATAGTGTGTTTTCTTGACTGATTTACTGCCTTTTCGAGCTCAGATCTGTGTTCAAGCGACGACTGCTTTAAAACCCCGTTTGCACCATTTTCATTACAAGCAGCGACGCCCCGAAGAGATTTCTCCTTTCCACCATTGACTACAGCTGAGATACCAAAATGTTTCCCTTGTGAGAGCCTTGCCAGACATTTGTTGTCTCATCTAGTAGAGTTAATAGTGCCATCTCCAACAAGACCAAACTTCCCTGATGTGTCCTATATCTCCTTTCGCAAGGTGTTCGGCTTGGGAAAAACCCTTGCCGCCTCTGCCAACACCTGACTGTTGGTAGCCATTTCTAGACTTCGTAATTAAGATAAGATTGTTAAGGACCAATAAATATGGTGTTTAAATCACCCCCCTTATAAAAATTAAACATAGGAATATTTGTGAAAAGATCTTCTCAAAATGAGAATTTAGAGTCAAAACATTATCTAGAACTCATGCTATTGCTACTCCCTTATAAATGAGTTAGGAACTTAGATTTGTTGCTACCCAAATAAGAAAGGATGGATGTCATATATATAGGAAGTAATAACACATTCAATAACATGTTGATCTTGAAGGTTGTGTGCATGTCACAAGAATTGAATAATCAATTGTAAGAATTTATAAATTGAGTAGTGAATTAGGTGTGATTCATGGTATATTAATAAATTCAAAAGGTTAAACTGTACAGATAAGTGAACTAAATTATACTTGCAAAACTTTTAACTCATATTTTACATTTTATACCATTAACTATACATAATATTTGATGGAAAAACATACACTTGAATGTAGAGGAGAAAACTTAAAGGTAGATAAAAATTTCAAAGAATTTTACTCATGGTGCATCTTTATGAGGATAAATGGAATTTTGATTGAAAAAATAAATATTTTTTTAAAAAAAAATTAAAATTATGATTGTAATGTGTGATTAAATGGTTCAACCTTGGATAGTGAAATGTAAGACTTGTAAGAGAATATTAATGAGATGTGAGAATTACTATTCCATGATTTCTCATGTGATACTGTAATGTTTCAAATGAAAATGGCTGACTATCTTCCTTATTAGGTAGGAAGTCTTCCTTATCATGTTGAGAAAATATAGTGGAACCACCCATATTGATACATTGGCAAACATAACAAACATAGTTAAATAAAAAGGAAGAATGGTATGAAAAAATAAAATCTTAATCATAAATGTGATGTTAGTAAGATGAGAAGTGTGATGTACCATGTATTGTTAATTGTAAGAAAATTGAGTATTACCTAGATTGCAATTGTGAATTATATAGAAATTTATATTACAATTATGTAAAGGATAGATGTTAACAAAAGAATAAACAAAGTGAACATTTTGTAAAGAAAATAAAGTATGTATGTGCTAATAGTGTGGTGAACTATGCATTGTTAAGCTACAGTTGCACATTTTCTAGTGGTTTCTTGTACTTATGCAAAGTTAGGAAATGTTCCAAAATGGAGACAAGAAGTGAATACTATCTAAAGAAAATAGAATGTGTTTAAGTGTATTTCCCTTGTTCTATAATATGGGGAATTTCCTAAAGTGGATTGTAATATGACATGTGAAGTGAAAAACCAGTAAATGTGTTGTGCCCCAAATATAAGATACTGAGTATTTGACTTGGGATAAGGGTGGGGGACGTCAAGTATGATCCCTTATGTGTACCCTTTGTAATGGTCCATTATGTGAGTCAGTTAATTATGAAATAATGAAAGCATGATATGATTATATGTGTGTCTACTAAATGAAATGTGAAGGGATTCTTTGTGCAAGTCTAGTTCATATGTTAAATGTGTACCCCTAGTGTATGGCTCCCATATGGGATTGAGATGCCTGCTAGTGTAAATAGGGGTTGAGAGGTGAGAGAACCCCAAGTGGGAACTATGTGGTTTCTCCTAGATGTGTTCCTAACCTACTCCCCCACATTTGAGAACCACACGTGTTGGTTCATAGTGCAAACCGACTCCTTGATGTTTATAACCCATGGGTAAAGGATGAAATCACTTGGGCCATATTGATCACAGATTTTGGATACTTCAACGATGCATGGAATTGATACTATGTGGAAGATTCCACCATGATATTGCACACTATCATATTTATGTGGTCAGGGACCACCAATTATTGCATGCTATTATACTTATGTGGTTAGAGAACCACCATTCCACTCCTCCACTTAGGTGACTTTATCAAAGTCACATGGTGCTCGTAATGTGAAAGTTTTATTGTTATTGGAAATTTCTTAATTGTTGTTTTATTTTATTTTATGCTAGCAATGTTAAATTTTATATTTCTTTTATTGGGGCTATTTAGCCATTTGAAATTTTTCATAGTCCATTTCCTCAAGGACATATTTAATTTCTATTTTTTAATTAAGATTGGAATGTTGAAATGTAGCTACAACTAACCTTTATTTTGTTTTTTTCTCTTGAATTTATAGTTTTCTTTTTATTGAGTGATGGTTTATGATTTTATATTACTCAGTTTGAGGCTTCTTATTGTTGCTAACTACTTGTAGGTGTGGCATAATGTGACATCTATAAAAAAACTACCATATCCCAGGGGGTTCCCTGGCAGGTCGTATAGGGGAGTAGATGCATCAAAGAATTATAAATTATTTGAAAGGGTTGCAAATGAGACTGGTATGGGATGGTCATTAATCCATTCTTCCCCTATTTATATGATTATTTTATTTGTACCTTCCTCTTGGAGGCTAACCCCCTTACATAAATAGGAGACAGTACCTAGAAGATGCATGGAAGGGTCCTTAGAGAAGGGCCTTGAGACCATCTCTCCTAATGGCTATGGTACCCAAGAATCGGTCCAAGAATCTCCATCTTTGTAAACCCCATTGAGCCTTATGATATGTCAATTATGTGTAATTGTTGTGATGTATGGGTAAATTTGTAAATAAATTACATATGGAAATACTTGACTGTTATGTGAGAAAGAAAGTGACAAATAAAATTGAGACTACTATTTTTGAGACATGAATTGATATTAGAACAAAAATATGTTCTAACATCATGAGTGATGTTTATGATGCAAAAGAGAACCTTGAAGGGTGTTCAATAATGTTAATGTGTTGGATATATGTTGATATCAAGAATATTAACTACATGGATGCCTACTAACATTTGTTATAATGTGACTATATTGGATAAATGTTATATGGCAAAAAATTTTGTTCTGAGCATTTAGATGTTTGATTCATGGAAGGGATTTATTTGATATGTTCTTAATGGTTGAATGCATTAAATAAGCGCATGACAACTGAAAGAGGGGGTGACTTAGTTGTCACATGATTCAAAACTTAAAACTCAATACTTATTAATTTCACAACCACGCTATTTTGTTATTAAGTAAGAGCATGAAACACAAATAATAGAAAGTAAATCAACACACTAAACACCAAATTTTTACATGGAAAACCCAGTGAGGGAAAAACCACGATGAGGGTTATCTCATAATATAAAAGATTATAAAACAAAAGGCTCACTACCTAGAAGAGGACTCACTATCCAATTACAAAGGCTCACTACCTACAAAAAGGACTCACTGTCCAACAGGGAGGCTCATTGCCTATAGATACAAAAGAGAACAAAAATATCCACCACAACAATTAATGCACATTTGTAGGATTGCAAAAACCCTTATCTCACCACCTTCAACACAATGGAGAATTGCTATCACAACTTACACACACACTTCTTCTCTTACGATTTTTGGCTCACTTTCATCACTTTACATCACACTGTCATATAACTCTTCACAATTCAACTTGCTTTTATACCATCCTCAACCTTAGAAACTTTTGGCCACAAAAACCTTATTTCATAAATTCAAAATAGGTCGGCAACTCAAAATTCCTATGGTGGAAAGGAATAAGAGTGGACCAATAATACATTTTTCAAGATAAAAAATAATATCTTGAAACAACCACATGCTTCCTTAATCAAATATTATTCTCTGAATGAAGTGTAAACATCAGGTTGGCCAAACCTAATGAAAACACAAATAAACATTGATCTGCATGATTCACAATCAGAAGATGACATGTGGACTCCAAAACATGCTTCATTAAGCACAAGATTACACCTCATAATCTTCCAGATGCATCCACAACAAAAAAAACAAACTTCAATCACTAAACACCATTCACCAGTCCATCTAGACTGTATAAACTCACACTGAATTATTGAAACATGACTTTTGGATCACCAACCTTCAAACCTTTTTCCCAAAGCATAGAAAAGAATTTCAAAAGACATATCCTAGATTTGCAAGATCTGAAACAAAACAGTAGAGAACTACAGAGGAAAACTATTTCTCCCAGTCCATAGAAAACCAATTTTGCCATAACATTTCATGCACCAATGAACATAACTTTAACACACCATCATACCAGAAGCTAAAACTTAGAAAATATCATCATGAGATCACCATTAACAAACCTTCAAATCTACACAAGCATATAGGATCAACACAAGAGAAATGTGGATCACATACTAGAGCACATTTTGAACACTGACTTCTCTTCTTTATTTAATTTTCTCAAAAGCACTTGGAAACTCATCAATACAACACAACTACAACACTAAAAAGATAGATCCATGTACTCACAACATCTCAAAAGAATTTTAGCTACATATGTACAATTTGCAACATATTGAACTGTGTTGACATCAATGACAACATTAATGACAATACCACTAATCTTGCTCATACTGGCAACAAAATGCTATGATTTCTTCATCAAGAAAGTAAAAAAAATTCACATTCTAATAGATTTATGTGCATTTCTACATTGAGATTATTTTCTTGACCTTAATGACTTCCAGGAGGAAGTCTAAGCTAAGGGGAGGGGGATGTAAGACCTCGCTTCACATGTGGATAATAAAATCTTAATTTTTGTTATATACTCTCCTAAATAGATGCTTAGATATATTATAGACAATGAATGGTGTGATGTGACAATGTGCTTATATTTCATTTTGACATGTTTTATTATCATTCCTATGAAGGTATCAGGCACCTATAAACTATGAATACGAATTGAAATTTTAATGAAATTATTGTACAACTAAACCTTATTTCAATGACCAAATTAATGTGATATGTGATTGTTGCTCATGATTTCATTGGTAATATGCATGAAAGAAAGGGTCCCTATAAGAGAAGCGAAAACCAATGAGAACAAATTGAAAGGCATCCTCTTGTGGTTATGTATTTGATTTCCTTATTTTGGGATCTTAGAAGGAAATAGAGTTCTTGTTTTTATTATTTTGGGTTGTAGGGGTATTTAATTGTGTGTCGTGAGAAATGAAAGCTAGGGTTAAGGTTTAGAAACTGTTTTATCCAAATGTGAAATTCGGATGGAACCTTAAGTGGGTCTTTAAAGAGGGTTGTTGGTCAATTTCCTTGGTTGGGATGCAAAAGGAAACCCCCTAGGGTCTATCCCATAGTGGCAAGGTTCAAGTAGGCATATAATAGTGCCCCAAGGACATGATTTGACCCCTGAAAAGTCCTCATAATGAAGGGTGACGAGTTTTGAGGAGAAAATGAGATGAAAAGATGAAGAAGTTGTCCAAGTGCATGTTTCCTCTTTAATAAGGAAAAGACTCTTACTGATGGAGGTAGGTACACTTCACACCTCCCCACCTAAAAGTTGAAAGTTGAAACTTCTATATATTTTGGAGAGGAAGAATGTGTGGGGTGTTACCCACTTCTCCCTTTGGAGAACTTAGTCATTTTATGAGAGTTTGAACAATACATTTTATTTTCGAGGTTGTTTTCATGCTTGGGATTGGAGAGGAAAGTTTGAGAGCTATGGAGAAAAAAGAAAGGCGATGGATTCAAGTAGAGCAACATGGAAAAATCTAAGTCCCATTTCCTCTAATTGCTTTTAGTTGATAAAATAAGTGATATGAAAGTTCTCGAGTTAGAATGGTTCTTTGAAAATGAATGTATTTGTAATTGTTGAATAAGTTAGTGTAGTTTCCATACCAAAATCATTTGGTAATTTTTTAGTGTTTGCTCGGGGGTATGGCTAGAGCCCATGAGGCTTCATGATGCCATTACAGTTGGGTGGAGAGCAAGGTATATTTCATGGGTATGTAAATATTAGCTTTCCAATATTATTTGTGATAGAGAAAGACCTACTTTATGAGAATGTAAATATGTTTCTTTAATACTATTTATGAATCTACAAGTTAAAATATGAGTTTTATAGTTTGTTTAACAAGAAAAAAAAGGGGGGTAGAAAAGAGCAAGTCTTTAATTTATCAAGATTGTTTATTGTATTTTTAAACATTAGTGTAGTATTAAAAGTTTAGAGTTTTGTTGAAATGGAGAGAGGAAAATATGGTATAGACAAAGTTCCTACTATTCTTTAATTATCTCTCTTAGACTATTCTTTGGAGGAGATTTTGAAGTTATTTTCTACACAAGTTTATTCAAGAAAAGTATCTCTTGCAACCTTATAAGTTAGGCAAACTGCTTGTAACCAACTAGATTTAAGATGAAGAAAGATAATTCTGTTTAAGTGATCAAATATGTGATTTAAAGTGGAATATTATGTAAAATAGGTATTTAGTTATGTCGTACAAACAAAATGGTGGTTGACTTGATTATAAGGGTGCTATCAATGTTTAAAGAGATTTTGGTTGTTCTAAGAAAATAACCATGGCAATGAAAATAAACAGAATATCATTTTTATGCAAGGATTATGTGGATATACCTCTTTCAAGCTCTTCAAACCCCTTGCTCTAAATCTAAATAGTCAAATATCATAAAATATCATAAAATGAATATCTAAATGGATTTCACATAATGTATCCAAAAATATATACATATAAATGTATCAAATATATATATGCATACTTTTCCTCAACCTTTATTTTGAAATGTCATATACAAAATATAAATATATATTATAAAATGAAAATATATCTTTTAAAAATATACTTATTTATATATATTTCTCATATTTAATATATATACCTAATATTTATTCCTTGTAATGCATTTGAAACATCAAAATTGAACCAAAATAAAAATCTATTCCTCTGCTAAAATGAGGATAAGTCTCTATCAAAATGGATCTTTCCTTTTTGTTGACATTCTCAACATTTATCAGATTTAAATCAGCATAAAATATAAATGTTTGTGGTTTCAAATGATTTTAATTAAATTTGAGAGTAAACAAATGAAACAATATTTGTATGGACACATCTGTAATTCCCAAGTTCCCTCACGACCATTAGTAGCAAATAATGAAAATCTAAAATAGAATCTGTATAAAGAGCTTTGGACATCTAGTGCCTTGTGAATTGCAGTTGCCCAGTCAAACAAATCATAACTCAAAGAAAAAACATGTAGATATAATTTGCAACAACATAGTTGATGGGTTCAAAACCATGGAAGGATCTCTAGATAGTTTTCCTATAATATTAGCACAAAGGATCATCATTTTAGTAATCCCTAGTTGTAAGGTTAAATTGAGATTATTTGCTTGTTGTGTATTGACAATGTATTTTATTTTTACTTTATCCTATGACTAGGTCAATATTTCTTGAACTTTTTTTCCTTTCCCCAATCTCTATAGAATAGGTTCAATGAATACATAGGATACAATTAGGATCTTTCCTCTCATCCAAAATATATAAAATTATCCTACAGTTTCGAATTGGAACATTTTCCATTGGATTTTATGTGGGGAGTACCAATGCTTATGATTTTTCATCTTGCATTCTTGTTTTGTGGAGGAAACCTTTCATCCTTAGTTGATAAGTGTTCTTTGGACTATTGGAACCTATATTTTCAACTTATATCAAGGTTGAGTAGTGTCCTCGGGGTCACTTGTACAGATTCATGTGCCATATGTATTTTCAATTGATAGATGTTTTTCCTTTGTTTTTCATATGATTATTGTTCGAGTATTGTCATTAGGGGCACTCATGTAGATTGTTGTTTTCTGATAATGATCATCCTATGTTCAGAGGAGGTCCTTCAATTTCAACACTATAGTAGTCATCTTTCGATAGTTGTTTGCAACTTCAGTGATGTTCTTCATGTTCCTATTCTTTGGGACATTGTTTTGGAGGATTCTTAGTCCTTCATCTTGTGTTTCTCTCTTTTGGAGAGGGGTTTTTATCCACATGGTATTTCTCCTTTTCTCTAGTTGTGAGAGATTTCTTTTTTGTAGTTGTAAATGGGTACCTAACATGGTTGTGTAGACAAGACCATATTGCATCTTCATTTTGCATAATAATCTCCCTAAGTTGCACTTAAGGGGGGGGTGAAAATAGTGTGTTAAGTTTAACATAGGGATAATTAGTTTTTCTTGTAGGGTAGTTTTACACCCATCTACTTTTTCACGACTTTAAAAGTCTTGTATACTATGTAATTTAGTATCTCAATGCATTATTTTTCACTCTTGGTGAAATAGCATCTTCAGTGTTGCTTCTCTTGGTTTGGAGATGCTCCTAGGTGCTTTGCTCTAATAGGAATGTAGATGTCCAACAGTTGAATAGAGAAGTGCAAGAGAATTTAATAGAGAAAGTATGAGGTTTTGATCTAGTCATTGGTGGTTTCATTTATCTAAATTCAACTTGCAAGAATATTATAACATTAGTGTATGTGCTATGATGGATATTTTATTGTATTTTATCTATAAGACAATGTCCCAACTTATTTCTCTTCATAATCAACATACTCCCTCTAAATTTATATGGAGTAAGACTAGACACTAATAAATATAATTTTTGATATTCTATGACATTAGTTAGAAAGTGACTTACAATGAAAACTATAGCTCTTAAGGAATGTCATAAAGTAAATTATTGTAAACTTTTCCCTTGTTTAATTTATTGTCCATTTGCAATGTACACATGGAAGCAATTTTCAAGGAATTATTAACAATCTTAAATAAAAAATGGATCAATCGTGAGAAATTAGAGAAACAAGTATGATTTCAATGAGCATTCAAACCCATAGGGCATGCCACCCCTAAGAAAAAGGTTTTAAATATCACATTTATGTTGTAAAATAATAATTGTGGGGCATACCATGTCAAAGATAAATTCATCTGTATTCAAAGGCTAGGAAAGGCATGATAGTGAAGCCTTCTTTTCAAAATTTACTTTTATATGCTTGTCTCTCTAAGCATAGTTGCATCTTAGTTATATAATAACATGGGAAATTTAAAAATATTAATATTACAATTGAATGCCAAAGCACCATATAGATTGTTTGTATACATTTGTAAAAGATGTAAACAAGATTACCAATCTTAGTGAATTTTGGCCAAATCCATCATTTTTTTCAATATTTTTTGTTATACCATCAAAAGACATATTTAGTTGTTTGGATTTTTAAGATTATAAAATATTGGGTATTTAAAATATAAAAAACTAGACCTTTAAAAATTAAAAATTATTCTACTAAATCAATGTACATGAATAATTAAAATTTTATGGCTTTTCTATTCTTTTAATCTTAAATAATTATATATATGATCAACCATTTTTTTTACATGTGTGTAGTATTTTTTTAATTAATTTTCTTTTTTCCATATAAAACTTGATGCATAAGGAATTTGGTAACAAAATTTATAACAAAGAAATTTAATATTATTAAATACACATGACAAGTGCCAAAATCTAAGGACCTTGTGATCTCCTTATTATCTACAACTTGAAATGAATAATTAGATATTACTCTATGATTTGGACTTCCTTGATGATTTTTTTTTTCTTACCACTCTTCACTAAGTTCAATTTTTTATCAATGTTCCCATTGCACAATTGCTAGTTTATAAAGTACACGACAATGTTTAATAGAAGAGATTTAGGGGGAGGACCTAATAGTTGAGCACCCCAACTTTCCACCTCTCAAAATCATACATGGTAATTTCAAATCACTTTCAAATTTTTAGAATTGCTTACTTGGTAGGGACCCTACTTATACTTAATGTTTTAGGTCCACATAAATAAATATGATGCTACATTAGCAAATTCTTTTTGTTGAGGTGTCCAAAAATACACCAAAGAAAGGTAGACCATAGTTGTGCATTAAGATTTTTTTTTTTGGTATTGTTAGTCTAGCATCACATGAGTTGTTACTTTTTAATGTATACTTATGATCATCACTGACAACTTTGAAATCACAATTACTAGTACTATATTATTAAAAACATAGAACATTAAATCCACAAATACTATTACAACTATTTAAACATGCCTCCAAGGTGAGTATTTTAATCATAACGTATGTTCACAATCACAAGTGTAAGTGACAAACATTTTCCTCTTTAGGTGGCTTAATAAATTCTTGTAATTTTAGATAGCTATATAATTAGAGATAAAACTTGTGAAATTAATCATTTTCCTTACTATTGAATACATGTGTAAAGGCTACAAGGAAAGAAGGAAACACTTTTTGCACGACACTAACACACATTGAATGTAATCACTATTCATGAAGACCTAAATATGATGTAGCAACATGGATGATGGGTTCAAAACCATGGAAGGATCTCTGTGTAGTTTTCTTATAATATTAGCACCTAAGTACCATCATCTTAGTAGTCCCTAGATGCAAGGTTAAAGTTGGATTCTCTACTAGTTGTGTATTGACAATGCATTTTATTTTTATTTCATCCTATGAATAGGTCAATATTGGTTGCAACTTTTTCCATTCCCTAATCTCTATAGAACATATTCAATTATTACATAGGCTAATATTAGGATCTTCCCTCTCATTGAAAAGATATCAAATTATCCTACAGTCTCCAAATGCAACATTCTCCATTGGATTTATGCAGTGAGTACTAATGGTTATGATTTTTCATCTAATTCTTTCTTCTAAGCTATTTTTCTTTTCTTTGATTTTTTTTTACTTCAAATACTATCTCAAAAAGGGGAATCGTAGACACAAATTATTTTTCTAAAGATTGATTATTAATCATCATTAATCATTTTTCCTACAATTAATTAATCGTTTAGTATATTATATAATTATCATTTATTACCATTTATCATTTATCATCACATTTATCATTTATTAATCATTTATCACATATTTTACAATTAATTATCATTTATTACTATTATCTATTAATTGGATAGTTTTTTACTATTTAATTCATATGAATTAATCATCCACTTTTAATAAGGAAATAAATTTTTTATTTATCCTCACAAGTTAAATTCATCTTCTAATAGAAAATTTTTCTTCTCATTATCTATTCAATGAATTAAAATAAATCATTGTTATCCTCTTGTAAGTTGGAAATGACATTTTCTTATTACCAGTTGACTTATCTTCTCCACCTTCTTGAGTTGACTTCACAACGAGCTTAGTTAACTCCCAATATTTTGAACTTATTCTCATCATCCATTTGATCTCTAAGGAAAATATATAAATACCTTGTCCTTTCATGATTTTCATAAATCGAATCTTTATGCAAACTTTACTCTAGTCAAAATTTATTATTAAAAAAACATAGTGTTAAGCTATTGATTTGCATCCACATTCTTTCATGAGCAAGTCATGTCATAGTACAATCATTCTTGAGATTTGCAAAGAAGTTTGGTAAATAAAACTTCATTTCTATGCTTTTTTGTTTGTGTTTTTAAGTTTGTTATTTCGACTTTAAACATTTTTCATTGCATTCAAGAACTAAACAAAAAGGATACTTGTGGAAAATGAAGAGAGATCTAGATATGGGGCAAAGAAAAATAGGTCCAAAATACTATTGAGAGTTTAGATAGTGAAGAGCAAAGGAAAATGTAAGTGGATGGAAGACTTCAAGAAAACCTGTGAGGAAAGGACATGTAAAAGGAGGTTGGAACTAGAAATTAGATATGTAGGAAATATTTAGTATCCCATGCAAAGTCCACAAACATAAAATATGATGAAAATACCTCTTGGACTTATACTTTGAATTTTGGTAATTTTCACCAATTAATATTGACATGATAGATGAAGAACAATTCTTAAACAATTTTTATGTAGCATTGGATCCTAATAGGATGGGTCTTTTGATATATTTTTTCCTTAACAACTTGAGTGTAATTATGTTTTTTCTTGTTTGATGATTTGACTATATATATATATATATATACCATGACCCTCATCCTCCCCTCTTACTAATGTTGCACTCTAATGACTTGCTATTATATGTATTATGATAAGAACATTGATCTTGTATAGATTTTAAATTTGTGACTTCATATCCATCCAGTTTTTGTGTGAATAAAAATTATTTTATAAATGATATGTCAACATCTATTCATTAAAAAACGTAACAAATCAATTTATTATTACAAAATAAAGTTGGCAGGTACGAAAATCTAGAAGCGTGACCGTGGACTTGTTCCTCGTGACTTGACTAAGCTCCTCACTAAATTCAACGACGTGGGATTGCTACCTAGTTGAATATCCATGACTGAAATCTCATGAATACATACACATGACGCAACCTAGACGGCAGGTCCAAAACCATGGACAGACTCTCTCTGTAGTTTTCCTTCATGTACTACCATCCTCTGAACCATGCTTAGTTGCAGGTTTAAAGTGAGCTTCTCTACAATGGGTTCTTTTTATTTTATTCTACGTCTACGCTCTATACTCCCTGCACTTTTCTGCCTTTCGCTAATCTCTGCACAACAGAGTCATGGATTACAGAGGCTGAAATTAGGACATTCTCTCTCACCGGAGAGAAATCAAGCTGTCCTACAGTCTACTGATGGCACATTTTCAGCTGGGTTTTATGCCGTTGGCATCAACGCCTATGGTTTTGCAATATGGTATTCTCAAACTCCCTTCCCTTATACAGTTGTTTGGATGGCCAACAGGAACCGACCTGTGAACGGTGAGGATTCCCGTCTCTGTCTTCAGAAAGACGGAGATTTCGTTCTTTCGGATGCAGATGGAAGTGCTGTATGGACAACAAACACTAAAGGCCTTCGTGTGAAAGAAGCGGTGCTTGTAAGAAACGGAAATCTGGTTCTACGTGGCTATTCTGGACAAATAATTTGGCAAAGCTTCGATTGGCCTACTGATACGCTCCTTCCTCACCAACCCTTCACAAAGGACACACAGCTTGTTTCCAAAATGGGATTGAAAAACTACAGTTCTGGCTACTATCGTTTATATTTCAACGATGACAACAGTCTCGGGCTCATTTATGAAGGGTTGGGTGTCTCCAGCAAGTATTGGCCCGATCCAGAGAAACTTCCGATTGCGAACGGCAGAAACATTTATAATATTACTCGTGTAGCAGTTTTAAACGGATCTGGTGGTTTCACCTCAAGCGATGAGTTCAGTTTTGAGGCTTGGGACTATGGTGAAGGGCCCCTCAGAAGATTGACGCTGGATATTGACGGCAACCTGAGATTATACAGCCTCAATTCGCAAACTGGCAGCTGGAAAATTTCATGGGTTGCGCTTTCACAGCAGTGCAAAGTTCACGGTCTGTGCGGTTTTAATGCTATGTGTACATATACACCAGAGCCCACGTGCGTGTGCCCCCCCGGCTTTGAAAGGGTAAATGTAAATGACTGGTTCAAAGGATGCCGGCTGCTCAAGAATCTCTCTTGCGGTGCAAATCGTGCCAAGTTTCTTCGGGTTCCGTACTCCGATTATTTTGGTTTTGATTTTTTCAAAAGAGATGGCCTCTCAGTAGAGGAGTGCGAAAAGATCTGCATGGATGATTGTAATTGTTTAGGGTTCGGCTACAGGGTTAGCGGCACAGGTGTTTGTTATCCAAAGTTTTACCTTATTAGTGGACTTCAATGTCCACAGGCCAAAAATCACATGTATATTAAAATATCCATCAATGAGTCTTCAGTGACCAATATTTCATCTCTGCTAACGTTGCTGCCGTCTGGCTCGGGCAGATCATCATGTTCGCTGCATTCAGAATCCCGACTACTACAACCAAATATTTCGTCCACAGTTGGAAAAAAGGGGGAAACAACTCAGCTGATCGTTGCCGTGGTCTCTTTTGTTTCTGCTCTTGGGTTTACAGAAATTGTTTGCATAGCTCTGGGATGGGATGGTGGTTTTTCATTAGAGTATTTCACGAGGCCAAGTGCCTTAATCCTATGGTATGAGACAACAACTATTAAATTACCCAAGACAAAAAGTAAATGAGATAAGATAAGATCTCATGATGTTGACATAAGTAAACTTAACATGCGAATAGGACCCACTAGGTGAACTAGTTAGGTAAAACACCTTACTTAGAGTATAATTTTGAGTAGGCATATTTATCTTTAGATGAAATATCATTGTCTTTGGATCCTATTCTACATTTATCTCTTTTAATTCCTAAATTTTCATCTTCATCAACGTGGATTAGAACACTTAATTTGGTAGTGGCAACTTTAGACATTGATATGGAGACACTTGAGACATTTTCAGAGGCTTTATATATCTTGAGTTTTCTTCCTTCATATTCCTCTTAGGAATGGGAAGAAATCATCCATACACCTTTGAATTTTTCTTTCCAAGGGGAAGAACATTGTTTAATGATCACAGACCATCTTCTAAATTCATTTTGAAGTATCTACCATTGGTATAAATTCTACATTGACGGGGGCCACATGGTCTCTCTTCTCTCTTATGTGGTTACTTTTTCTTCACATGGGATTTTACTTCTCATTCTTCTTTGAGTGCATTTTTCTTTTATTTTCTCTCTTTTGGGGTGGAGTTTTGTCCCACTATTTTTTCTCATTTTTTTCTATTTGTGAGAGATTACATTTCTACATGAGTACCTAACATGCTATAGTATTTGGAAACTATCCTTGCATATTTGCATTCATCTACTTCTCCCTAAGTTGCACTTAAGGGAGGTTGTTGCTGTGAAGGTGGGTTTTTACTTTGTTAGTTCATCACCTAGGACCTATTCAAAACTATTACTTAAGTTTACCTAGGGTACATATAGGGTACTTATCACTTTATGTTTCAAATCATAAGATTAAGATACTTGGTATAATATTATGACATCTTGTGTCTCACCTTGGCTTATATCACAAAAATAACCTTCTATAGGAGATTAAAAAAGCATAAATATGAAAGTACATTAAAAAAATGGTTAAAAATATCAAAAAATGAAAATTTACTAGAAATACATATAAAGTAACCAAAATAAAACCATCTCTCACACACATGAGAACAAAAATAATAAAAGATGTTATTTTTCCAATCAAGAATACAGTTTTCACAAGATTCTTTCATACATAAATTTGAAAGTACATTTAAAAAATGGTAAAATATATTCAAAAATGACAAAATACTAGAAATATATATAAAGTAACCAAAATGAAACCATCCCACACATAAGATAATAAAAATAGTAAAGTTGTTATTTTTCCAATCAAGAATACAATATTCACAAGAATCTTTGATATCTTGTTACAATATGCAAGAGAAGCCTTGATTAAAAAGTCAAGTTGAGAGATATGATTTGAACCATAGATTTTTGGCACCCCAATCCTTTCTAGCACTTTTAGGGTTTTTCACCTAAAAGGAGAAAGTAGATCCAAAAGTCTAGGTAGGTTCACTCAAATTATGCAATGTATGTTGTTATTAAGCCTAAATGAGATTATCTGAAAGAAACTAAACAATGCAATTGACTGATTATGAATGCAAGACCTAAGAAATATGCAATGTTGGAAAACACAATGATGTTTGCAAATAATGAACTATGAATGAACAAATGTAAAACATAAAAGGAAAGGGATAAATTAGAGTGCACCTAGGTAGAGATTGGAGAATCTGCAATCTTCTGAATGTTGTCTGAGATCATAGAAAATTACTAGTGGGACTCATTCACCACTGATGGCGAATCAATCTTGCTTCTAATGAAAATTGTCGGGAATAGGTTTCTAAGTGTCGAGATTCAAAATTTGACAAAATCTAGATTTCCAGCCTTAAGATGGGACTCATTCACCACTGATGTTGAATTAGTCCTCTCCCAAAATTTTCAAAAATCATGGGACAATTCTATAGCACCAGATCTGAGGTTGTTTGCTTATCGGGTTGCCAAAGTTAAATCTGTAGAAAAATGACAGAATGTCTTCTCCAAGCTTGAAATAGGATGTAGTTGACTTGAAACACTTTGTTTACTTCTTGTCCACTTTTCAACACCTAATTTTTTGTAACATATGTATGCACAAGTCTACAAACACACATGCAAAAGGAGAAAAATGGTTGACGGTTAGAGAATAGGGGTTTACCTTGGTCAAACCACACTTTGGTAATCAAACCCTTAATGAAATAATCAAATGAAAGAGAATGATAAAAAAATAATATGCAAATGCTATTAACTTACCAAACCCTTGTTGACAAAAATATGAAGATATGTCAATGGATGCTCCAAAATGCTTGATTATATACATTCTTATGCCTTAGTAACCCATTGATATATCATCACAAGCTGACATCAAGTAATTTTGAATAAAAACCCAAAAGAATTTTTTAAAAAAATTGAATTTGGAGTTAAGCGTGATTCATTTGCCACCCATGGCAAATGGGTCCCACCTTGGATTTAAAAGTGGGTGTCAAGAATTAAGTTACATTTAATGTTATTTGTTGGGTTTACATTCAAAAACACAATTAAGCCTTATAAGGGCATAAACGGGTCAAATAAAGCATAAGAAAGGTGTAAATAGTGAAATTATGCCTAGAAAAGTGTGAAATCTTGTTACAAGACTTTACAATACTTCAAAACAGGACTTGATTAGTGATGAAAAGGTGATGTTTAGGTGAATTGTAATGAATAGAGTCTAGAAAAGTGTAGAAATGTTTTACAACACATCACAATACCTTCACAAGCTGCCATAATTTGACATTTAAGGACCTAAATGTGCATGTTCAAACCACATTACATAAATAAATCAAAGAAAAATGGACCAAACTTTGTGAAGAAAGGCCTAAAATACCATGCAAATGATAAAGGGGCTATTTTTCTATAGTGCATTTAGCCCCCACTTAGTGAGAGGATGAACTTGCTTCAAACTCACACTAAAGTAGCAATGAATATCGAGAAGGATCTAGATGCACTTATGCTAGCAAGATGGAATAACAACAACCAAGAGGGATTATCAAGCCCCATGATGAAGTTCCCATGGAAAACTAAACATAAGAACAAAGGAACACACATGTTGAAATGAAGGAAGAGAAGTTAGATTAAGCTTCGATCTTCTGTCCAACTAGTTGTGGATTAGATCTAGGTTGTTTGTTTGAAAAAGAGAATGCATACTCACTCTGGGGCGATAGAACTCATGGTGGTCCGCTGGGTGAGAAGGCCCAAAAAGGTAACATGTACATATACTAGTTTTTATGAACTCACAAACACAAAGGTGGCTATGGGAAAAGTCATGCCACTGAATGGGCTTCCCGCTCAACCATATCAAAGTTATACCTCCTAATAACTCTAGCAAGGTTCCACAAGGGAAAATGTTAGTTCGTACTTGATGAGACAAGCAAAGCTTCATATGCTTAGAACACATGAAAAAAAGAAAGGTACCATAGACATGCAAGTTGTGTTATGCAAGGTGGCAAAAAGTGCAAAGTGTAAAATGTAAAAATGTAAAAAATGTAAAAATGTAAAAGTATTCAAAGGAGTCTTGTTAAGTTCATGCAACGTCTGTCACTTAGGGAACATTGTGTCTAATTTCTCCAAGAGAAGACTAATCAAAGAATAAAATATTCACAACTTAGGGGATGCAATGTGTCATATCAAGACACTAAGAGGAATGCAATATGCTAAGATAGATAACACTTATAAAGGACATCATACCTGATAGAGCCCCTAAAATTCCTGACATTTTGAGGTCCTTTTGTGATTGGTATTAGCATGCCACATGTTGCCCATAGGTAGGGTTTAAGGTTTTACTTAGGTAACCTTGTTTTCAATTGCTCCATGTATGATCCTTGTGCGATTTATTTTTGCACATTGACTTGTTTTTCCTAGTTACCATATTGGCAACATGAGGTAAGGAAACTAAGAGGGGTTGATGAATTAGTTGTCACAAAAATTTAAACTTATTAAACTTATTATCCTTATTCTCAGATCTGATTAATAACAATGAAAGAATAAATCATTAACATATCAGAAACACACATAATGCCAAGATTTTTTACTTGGAAACCCTATTAGGAGAAAAACAATGATGGAGGTCAATCCACAAGATTATACCCTGTTAAAAGTATAAAAGAATAATAATGGAGAATGCACATGCATTCATGCAAACTACCTAGAGCTCACTACTCAAATACAATAAGGCTTACTGCTCAAAGGAAGGCACGTTGTCTTACAAAAACATTCGGATTACATCCACATGATTTTGAACAAAGAAAATAGCATTTGCTAATGCCTAATTACAATTTTGGTTAAGCACATGAGCACTTCTTCACACTCTTCTCACTCTTCTTCACACTTTTCTTCTACCTTCGAATTATTAGAACATTATTTACACATATCATGCACACCCTTTCCTTCAAATGGAATAAACAATCACTTATATATAATTGCGAAAAGAAATTACATTGCTACATGTTAGCTTCAACAAAATAATAAAATGAATACAAATTGTTGGCTCAAAACAATAACAATTATCAATGTGAATCAACCAAGGTCAGCCACTACATAGTGAAGACCCAAAACTAAATCCTCAAACATGAAACACCTTAAAAAATGATTTCTCGAAGATCCACAACATACTACCATCACCTTGTCAGCCATGAACATGAAAAACATGAACACACAAGAGAAAATCACTAGTCGCGAGCACAACGATTAATGTGAACATGCAACACACATAGAGCATAATCTAGAAACATCCATAAACATCATGAATCACCAGAGAAGCATCTGCAACAATTGAACTTACTAGAATCACATCATCTTAATTTAGGAACATCAACTAAGGAAACATAATAACTATTCGTACACAACTGGTCATAACTTGGTCAAATCTTCATGCAAATCTCTAAAACTTAATGTTAATAAACTAGATATACTCAACAAAAAACTATTTAATCCACAACCTCTAATCATAAACATACTAGGCTAACCAACAGACTAAACTTCACTTCACCACTGACAACCTACAACTTATTCCATTACAATTTTCTCAATATGCTCAACATAAGCAACTTCTAATGTCTTAAAGTCCAATAGTGTTGACATCAGTGACAACCACATATCATAAACATCCAACAATCGCCCCCTTTGGCATCGATGGAAACACATGACGTGAAAAGCACCATCAACGCAACTATCTCTTAGTACTTACTCCCCCTTAGGTTTTGACTCTTTTCTCCTCAACTCTTTCACATGACTCTTCTCCCCACAAAGTGCTTCACATGACTCTTTTCCCCCTTTGAAATCAATGAAAAAGATCTCTTTTCTCCACACAAGCTTTGAATGACATATCTAGACATCTAACTACTCCCCCTGAGTAGCAGTCACCACAACATCAATCTGGATCAAGATATGACTATGAGGTGCACAGATTAATGCAAGTCAATGCATCTTAGTTCTAATTTATAGGAGTAATCACCCCTAGCTTCCCTCTGAGATACTCAAAAGTATCCTTAGGCAAGGGATTGGTAAAGATATCTACAATATGTTCCTTAGTAGGCACATACTCCTGTTTGACTTCTTTTTCACTCACCTTCTCTTTCAAAAAGTGAAACTTGATAGATATATGCTTGGTCTTTGAATGCAACACTGGATTGTTAGAAATGTTAATTGCACTTGAATTATCATAGAATATAGCAATAGGTTCATCATACACAACTCTAATATCTTTCAACATTTGCTTCATCCATAATACTTGAGTACAATTGTTAGCAACATCAATGTATTCTTCCTCTATAGTAGATAAATAAATGGGATTCTACTTCTTACTCAACCATGAAATCAACTTCTTTCCCAAGAAAAATGCACTACCACTAGTACTCTTTCTGTCATTAACATTTCCTTCCCAATCAACAACAATAAAAGCACTCAAAGTAAGGTCATCATCTTTAGGATACCATAGGCCAAAATCAACTGTCCCCTTCAATTATTTGAAAACCCTCTTCACAACAGTCACATGAGATTCCTTAGGATCAACTTGAACTCTTGCAACAATGCATATGGCATTCATGATATTAAGTCTAGTTTGAGTCAAATAAATCAATCCACCAATCATCGATCTATATCTAGTCCTATTTTCCTTAAGTGAATCATCATCTTGTGTCAACTTACATCCCATCACCATAGGTGTACCAACCGGTTTTGAATCTTTGATACCAAACTTCTCCAACAATTCTTTCACATACTTGGACTGAGATATAAAGATCCATTTATCTAGTTGAGTAATTTGCAATCCCAAAAATAATTTCATCTCTCCAATCATACACATCTCAAATTCACTCTACATCTCATCAACAAACTTCATGCACAAACTATCATCTCCTCAAAAAATGGTATCATCAACAAAGACTTCAACAATCAAATCTTTATCATCATCAATATTGAAATATAGATTACTATCAACAGTACCTTCATTAAATCCAAGATTTAGAAAATACTTGTCCAATCTAGCATACCATGCTCTAGGGGCTTGTTTAAGTCCATATAGTCCTTTCTTTAATTGACAAACCATATCTCTCTGATCATTCAATTGAAATCCATCAGGTTGCTCAACATACACCTCTTCCTCCAATTCGCCATTTAGAGATGCTGACTTGACATCCATCTGATAAAGCTTGTAGTTTTTATAAGTAGCATAATCAAGAAATAATCTCACAACTTCAATCATAGCAACAGGGGAAAAAGTTTCTTCAAAGTAAATTCCTTCCATCTAAGAATATCCTTTGCACACCAGTCTTCCTTTGTTTCTAACAAATTCACCTTGCTCATTCAGTTTGTTTCTAAAGACCCATTTAGTTCCAATTATATTTTTGTCCTTAGGTCTAGGAACAAGAATCCATGTATCATTCTTCTCAATCTGTAGTATTTCTTCTTTCATTTCTTCTACCCAATGTTCATCTTTCCATGTTTCATTCACACTATTAGGCTTAGTCTTTGAAATCAAACAATATTCTTCTACAATTTTTCTCCTAGTCTGAACACCTTTGTTCTTATCACCAATAATATGATCTGTCTAAATGATTTAATCTTACATATCTTGGATTCTTGGGATGTTCTTGAACTTCAAGCTCTTGTGATCTCACTTCTACACTTTCACTAGTTTCTCCTTCCTCTTTATTTTCTTGATTCATTGGAATGATCTAAACTTGATTTGAAGTTCAAAATTTCTTTCCTTTATTTGAACTATCATTTTGATCATCTGAATCATATCCATAGGTTCTAGATAGTCTAGCTATGTCTTCATCAACCTTGACATTTGCACTTTCAACCATTATCCTCAATCTCTTATTGTAGCACCGGTAGGCCTTGATTTTAGTAGAATAACCAAGAAAGATTCCTTCATCAATCATAGCATCAAAATTTCCTATATCTTCATCTCTTTTGATATAACATTTGCTTCCAAATATTTTGAAATATCTAATAGTAGGTTTATGACCATACCATAGCTCATAAGGAGTTTTACCAATATCATCTTTGACTTGTACCTAGTTGAGAGTGTAAACAACAGTACTCACAATGTCTCTCCAATAGATATGAGGAATATTTCCTTCCAACACCATAGTTCTATCAAATTCTTCAATTGTCTTGTTCTACCTTTCCAAAACTCCATTTTGCTGAGGGGTTTGTGGTGCAGATAATTGTCTCCTTATTTCATGTTCTTCAAAAAAAGAATTAAACTCACTGGAAGTGAATTCACCACCTCTATCTGTTCTCAAACATTTAATTTTCAAACCTGTCTCTGTCTCAACCATAGCCTTAAAGATCTTGAACTTCTCCAAAGCTTCAAAATTTTCCCTCAAGAAAGCAACCAACATCATTCTGTAATAATCATCAATAAGCAACATGAAATACCTATATCCTTGTAAACTTCTGACTCCAAAAGGACCACACAAATCAGTATGCACAAGCTCCAACAATTCATTCGAAAAAAAAAAATTGTTCCAAAATAAATTATAGTTTGCTTCCCTAACTAACATTCCTTGGATATAACACTAGTAGGTTTCATCAACTTAGGAAGATCTCTCACAACTTGAGTAGAACTTATCTTGATAATATTATCAAAGTTTACATGACACATTCTCCTATGCCACAACCAACTTTCATCAACTTGATCAATCAAACAACTTTTTCTAGCAACACTCAAGTGAAAGATATTACCTTTTGTTTTTGTACCTGATGCAATCACATTTTTGGAACTCCCCAATATTCTGCACTTTCCATCCTTGAACTAAATATTTTATCCCTTATCAACCATCTATCCAACACTTAAGAGATTATTCTTCAAACCTTCCACATATATGACATCATCAATATTATGCTTACAATCGAGAGAAATACATCCTCTGCCATGGATTACACCTGCTTTTCCATCACGAAATCCTACAACACCACCATCATACTTTTCCAATCTCACAAAATTATTTTTATCACCTGTCATGTGATGAGAGCATCTACTGTCAATCACCCATTCATCTTTTTCTTCAACTTGAGCATCTAGGGCTTTCTCCACATTTGTACAACTAGCAAATTTAGTAGACACAAGATTATTTTCCTTGATAGCAATAAATACCAATTCATCCTCACTTACATTCCCTTTATTAGATTCATCATCTATCACACCTTCATCAGCAACATAATAGCATTTTCTTTGAAATCTAGGCTTGTTATGTCTTGGCTTAGGAAATCTTTCCGAAAACCTTGATGCAAAATGACCTATCTTACTACAAGAAAAAAATTTAATAGGAAACTTTCCTTTATACTTACCTTCTCCTCTAGCTTCTCTTTTGACAATAAGTGCTTCAAGCTCATCTAGTTTTCTCTCTTCTTCTTCAATCTCTCTCATTTCCTCCTTATACTTGAATATCTTTCTAGAAGAACTTTCTCCCAAATCATATCTTTGTTTATCCCTTCCAGAGGTACTAGCCTTGAATACAAATTCTATCTTAGGAAGAGCATCACCAAATTCACTCAACTCAAAATAAGTAAGCTTACCAATCAACATGTCTCAGGTAACATTTGTCACATTCTGGAGCTCATCAATAGTAGTAGCTTTGACTTTGTATGGAACAGGAAAGGATCTGAGCACTTTGCCAACAATCTCTGATTCTTACAATTTCCCACCAACACATTTGATACTACAAATGAGTTCATTCACTCTTTGCATGAAAAAAGTATTATTCTCATCAACACCCATTGTCAACATTTCATATTTCCCTTTTAGACTTTGCAACTTAGCAATCTTCAAATGAGCATAACCTTCATACAAAGTTTCCAACATTTTCTAGATCTCATAAGTAGTCTTCAGATTCATCACATTTTTCATCTCAGAATCAGTCAAAGCACCCAACAATGCTTCCTTAGCCATGATATTGTACTCGGCATCCTTAATCTCAATAGTAGTAGAAGGACCATTCTGTGGGATAACATACCTATTCCTTGTAATGTTCCAATAGGGTTCACCAATGCATCTCAGATGATAGTCCATTCGAGTCTTCCATAGAGAATGATTTGTTCCATCAAATCTCAGACTATCCTTCTTATATGTTGCCATCCCGGATCACCTCAAGCTATTAAAATTCTTCCAAGGAACTAGCTCTGATACCAATTGTTGGAAACACGAGGGTAGACAACTAAGAGGGAGGGTGAATCAGTTGTCACATAAATTTAAACTTATTAACCCTATTCTTAGATCTGATTAATAACCATGAAAGCATAAATCATCAACACACCATAAACACACATAACACCAAGATTTTTTATGTGGAAACCTTGTTAGGCAAAAAACCACGGTGGAGGTTAGTCTACAACATTATACCCTTTTAAAAGTATAAAAGAATAATAATGGGGAATGCACATGCATTTAGACACATTGAATAGAGCTCACTACTCAAATACAACAAGGCTTATTGCCCAAAGGAGGACACAATATCTTACAGAAACATTTGGCTTGCATCTACAGGATTTTGAAATTAGAAAATAGCATTCTCTAATGCCTAATTATAGTTCCAGTTAAGCACATGAACACTTCTTCACACTCTGCTTCTTCCTTGAAATGATTAGAACATTATTTTCACATCTCACGTACACCATTTCCTTCAAATGGAATAGACAATTTCTTATATATATCTGCAACAAGAAATTACATTGCTACATGTCAGCTTCAACAAAATAATAAAATGAATACAAACTGACAGCCCAAAACAATAACAATTATCAATGTGAATCAACCATAGTTGGCCACAGCATAGTGAAGACCCAAAACATTCCTCGACCACAAAACACATTCAAAAATTATTCATCAAAGATCCACAACATGCTACTATAACCTTGTCAACCATGAACATGAAAAACATGAACACTCAAGAAAAATCAATGGGGACATGCAACACTCATAGAGCATGATCCAGAAACATCCACAAATATCATGAATCACTAGATAAGCATCCAAAAAAATTGAACTTACTAGAATCACATCATCTTCATTCAGGAACATCAACTGAGGCAACATAATAACTATCTAAACACAACTACTCATAACTCGATCAAATCTTCATGCATATCTCTAAAACTTAACGTGGATAACCTAGATATACTCGAAAACAAACCCTTTAATCCACAACCTCTTATCATCAACATACTGGGCTAACCAACAAACTGAACTTCACTTCACCACTAACAACCTGCAACTTATTCCATTAATATTTTCTCAATATCCTTGACATATATAGCTTCTAATCTCTTAAAGAATAATAGTATTGACATCAATTACAACCACATATTAGCAATATCCAACAATCTCCCCCTTTTGCATTGATTGGAACACATGATGTGAAAAAACCATCAACAAACTATCTTTTAGCACTTACTCCCCCTTAGGTTTTGACTCTTTTCTCCTCAACTCTTTCACATGACTTTTCTCCCCACAATTTTTTTCACATGACTCTTCTCCCCCTTTGACATCAATGACAGATCTATTTTCTCCACACAAGCTTTGAACCACATATTTGAACATCTGACTACTCCCCTTGAGTAGCAGCCACCACAACATGAATTTGGATCAAGATATGACTAAGGTGCACAAATTGATGCAATTCAATGCATCTTAGTTCTAATTAGGAGGGGTGCTCACTGCTAGCTTCCCTCTGAGATACTCAAAAGTATCCTTAGGCAAGGGCTTGGTAAAGATAACTGGAATTTTTTCTTTAGTAGGCATATACTCTAGTCTGACTTCTTTTTCACTCACCTTGTCTCTCGAAAAGTGAAACTTCATAGATATATGCTTGGTCTTTGAATGCAACACCAAATTCTTAGAAATGTTAATTGCACTTAAATTATCACAGAATATAGCAATAGGTTCATCATACACAAATCTAATATCTTTCAACATTTTCTTCATCCACAATACTTGAGTACAATTGTTAGCAACAACAATTTATTATGCGTCTGCACTAGATAGAGAAATGAAATTTTGTTTCTTACTCAACCATGAAATCAACTTCTTTCCCAAGAAAAATGCACCACCACTAGTATTCATTCTATCATTCGCATCTCCTGCCTAATCAACATTAGTAAAATCACTCAAAGTAAGGTCATCATCTTTAGGATACCATAGGCCAAAATCAGCTATCCCCTTGAAGTATCTAAAAAATCCTCTTCACAATAGTCGATTGAGATTCCTGAGGATCAGCTTGAAAGCTTGTAACAATGCATACGACATTCATGATATCAAGTCTAGTTTGAGTCAAATAAAAAAATCCCCCAATCATGAATTTGTATCTAGTCTAGTTTTCCTTAGGTGAATCATTATCTTGTGTCAACTTACATCTGATCACAATAGGTGTACCATCTGGCTTTGAATCTTCCATACAAAACTTCTTCATCAATTCTTTCACATACTTGTACTAAGATATAAAGATCCCTTTATCTAGTTGAGTAATTTGCAATCCCAAAAATAATTTCATCTCTCCAATCATAGACATATCAAATTCACTTTGCATCTCATCATCAAACTTCATGCACAAACTATCATCTCCTCCAAAAATGATATCATCAACAAAGATTGAACAAAAATGAAATCTTTATCATCATCAATCCAAAAATACAAATTACTATTAGCAGTACCTTTGTTAAATCCAAGCTTTAACAAATGCTTTTCCAATCTAGCATGCCATGCTCTAGAGGCTTGCTTAAGTCCATACAGTGCTTTCTTTAATTACAAACAATATCTCCTTGATCAGTCAATTGAAATCCATCAGGTTGTTCAACATACACCTCTTCTTCCAATTCACCATTTATAGATTTTTATTTGACATCCATCTAATAAACCTTGTAGTTTTTGTAAGAAGCATAAGCAAGAAATAATCTCATAGCTTCAATACTAGCAATAGGGGAAAAAGTTTCTTCAAATTAATTTCCTTCCATCTGAGAATATATCCTTTGCACACCAGTCTTCCTTTGTTTCTAACAAATTCACCTTGCTCATTCAATTTGTCTCTAAAGACCCATTTAGTTCCAATTACATTTTTGTCCTTAGGTCTGGGAACAAGAATCCATGTATCATTCTTCTCAATCTGCAGTAGTTATTCTATCATTCCTTCTACATAATTTTCATCTTTGCGTGCTTCATTCACACTATTAAGCTCAGTCTTTGAAATCAAACAGTATTCTTCTGCAAATTTTCTCCTAGTTTAAACACCTTTGTTCTTATCACCAATAATGTGATCTTATGAATGATTTAATCTTACATAACTTGGAGTCTTGGGATGTTCTTTAACTTTAGGCTCTTGTATTCTCACTTCTGCACTTTCACTAGTTTCTTCGTCCTCTTTATTTTCTTGATTCACCAAAATGATCTCAACTTGATTTGAAGTCTAAACATTCTTTCCTTTATCTAAACTATCATTTTGATAATCTGAATCATATCTATAGGTTATGGATGGTCTAGCTATTTCTTCATCAATGTTGACATTTGCACTTTCAACCATTTTCCTCAATCTCTTGTTGTAGCACCGGTAGGCCTTGCTTTTAGTAGAATAACCAAGAAAGATTCCTTCATCACTCCTAGCACCAAACTTTCCTATATCTTCATCTCTTTTGATATATCTAACAGTAGAATTTGCTTCTAAACTTTAGTAGAATTTTCTTCTGAAGATTTTGAAATATCTAATAGTAGGTTTATGACCATACCATAGCTCATAAGGAGTCTTACTAGTATCACCTTTGACTTGTACCCAGTTGAGAGTGTAAACAACAGTACTCACAGCTTCTCTCTAGTAGATATGAGGAATATTTCCTTCCAACATCATAGTTCTAGCAACTTCTTCAATTTTCCTATTCTTCCTTTCCAAAACTCCATTTTACTGATGGGTCTATGGTGTAGATAATTTTCTCCTTATTCCACGTTCTTCTAAAAAAGAATTAAACTCACCAAAGGTGAATTCACTACCTCTATCTGATCTCAAACATTTAATCTTCAAACATGTCTATGTCTCAACCATAGCCGTAAAGATCTTGAACTTATCCAAAGCTTCATATTTTTCCCTTAAGAAAGTAACCCACATCATTCTAGAATAATCATCAATAAGCAACATGAAATACCTGTATCCTTGTAAAAATTTTACTCTTGAAGGACCACACAAGTTAGCATGCAAAAGCTCCAACAATTTATTTCAACAATGTTGTTTTATCTAAAATGAAATTCTAGTTTGCTTCTCTAACTGATATTCCTTGCATATAGCATTAGTAAGTTTCATCAACTTAGGAAGATATTTCACATCCTAAGTAGAACTTATTTGATAATATTATCAAAGTTTACATGACACATTCTCCTATGCCACAATGAACTTTCATCAACTTGAGCAATCAGACAACTTTTGCTAGCAACACTTAGGTGAAAGATATTACCATTTTTTTGTACCTGATGCAATCACATTTCCAAAACTCCCCAATATTCTATACTTTCCATCCTTCAACTGAAGATTGCATCCCTTATCAACCATCTTTCCAACACTTAAGAGATTATACTTCAAACCTTCCACATATAGGACATCATTAGTATTATGCTTACCATCAAGAGAAATGCATCCTCTACCATGGATTACACCTTCTTTTTCATCACCAAATCTTACAAAAGCACCAGCATACTTTTCCAAGCTTAAAAACTTACTTTTATCACATGTCATATGATGAGAGCATCCATTTCCAATCACCCATTTGTCTTTTTCTTCAACTCCAGTAGCTAGGGATTTCTCCACATTTGTACAACTAGCAAATTCAGTAGACACAAGATTATTTTCCTTGATAGCAATAAATACCCATTTGTCCTCACTTACATTCCCTTTATCATATTCATCATTTGTCACACCTTCATCAACAACATAATAGCATTTTCTTTAAAATCTAGGCTTGTTAGGTCTTGGCTTAGGAAGTCTTTCTAGACACCTTGATGCAAAATGACGTATCTTACTGCAAGAAAAAAATTTAATAGGCAACTTTCCTTTATACTTACTTTCTCCTCTGGCTTCTCTTTTGACAATAAGTGCTTCAAGCTCATCTAGTTTTCTCTCTTCTTCTTCAATGTCTCACATTTCATCCTGATACTTGAATATCTTTCTAGAAGAACTTTTTCCATGCGATCATATCTCTATTTATCCCTTCTAGAGGTAGTAGCCTTAAATTTCGATTATGTCTTAGGAAGAGCGTCACCAAATTCACTCAACTCAAAAGTAGTAATATTACGAACAAACATGTCTCAGGTAACATTTGTCATAGTTCAAAGCTCCTTAATAGTAGTAGCTTTCACTTTGTATGCAATAGGCAAAGATCTAAGCACTTTACCAACAATATTTGATTCTTCCAATTGTCCACTAGCACATCTAATATTGCACACAAGTTCATTCACTCTTTGCATGAAAGAAGTAATTTTTTCATCATCACCCATTCTCAACATTTCATATTTCCCTTTTAGACTTTGCAACTTTGCAATCTTCAAATGAGCATCGACTTCACACAAAGTTTCCAACTTTTTCCAGATCTCATAATCAGTCTTCAGATCCATCACATGTGCCATCTCATAATTTTTTAGAGCACCCAACAATGCTTCCTTAGCCTTGATACTGTACTCAAAATCCTTAATATTGGCAACAATAGAAATACCATTTTTTTGGATAACATACCTATTCCTTGTAATGTTCTAGTAGGGTTCACTAATGCATCTTAGATGACAATCCATTTAAGTCTTCCACAAAGAATAATTTTTCCATCAAATCTCAAACTATCCTTCTTATATGTCACCATCTCGGATCACCTCAAGCTATTAAACTTCTTCCAAGGAACCTGCTCTGATACCAATTGTTGGAAACACGAGGGCAGACAACTGAGAGGGGAGGGTGAATCAGTTGTCACAAAAATTTAAACTTGTTAAACTTATTAACCTTATTCTCAAATCTAATTAATAACCATGAAATCATAAATCATCAACACATCAAAAACACACATAACACGAATATTTTTATTTGGAAACCCTGTTAGGGGAAAAACCATGGTGGAGGTCAGTCCATAGGATTATACCCTATTAGACGTATAAAAGAATAATTTTTGGGAATGCACATGTATTCATGCACACTACCTAGAGCTCACTACTCAAATACAACAAGGCTTACTGCCCAAAGGAAGACATGCTATCTTATAGAAACATTAAGATTACATCCACAAGATTTGAACTGAGAAAATATCATCTGCTAATGGCTGATTATAGTTCCAGTTAAGCACATCAACACTTTTTCACACTCTATTCACTCATCTTCACACTCTGCTTCTACCTTTGCATGATTAGAACATTATTCGCACATATCATGCACACCATTTCCATCAAATGGAATAAAAAATTGCTTATATATATATATATGTAACAAGAAATTACATCGCTACATGTCAGCTTCAACAAAATAATAAAATGAATACAAACTGTTGGGCCAAAAACAATAATAATTATCAATGTGAATCAACCAAGATCGGCCACAACATATTGAAGACCCAAAAAAAATCCTCGAACACAAAAAACCATAAAAAATTATTCCTCAAAGATCCACAAGATGCTACCATCACCTAGCCGGCCATGAATATGAAAAACATGAACACACAAGAGAAAATCACCAATTGTGAGCACAACGATCAATGTGGATGTGCAACAGTAATAAAGCATGATCTAGAAACATCCACAAACATCATGAATAACTAGAGAAGCATCTGCAACAATTGAACTTACTAGAATCACATCATCTTCATTTAGGAACATCAACTAAGACAACATAATAATTGTTCGTACACAACTGGTCATAACTTGGTCAAATCTTCATGTGGATCTCTAAAACTTAATGTGAATAAACTAGATATACTCAACAACAAACCATTTAATCCACAACCTCTAATTGTCAACATACAAGGCTAACCAATAGACTAAACTTCACTTCACCACTTACAACCTGCAACTTATTCCATTACAATTTTCTCAATAGCCTCGACATATACAACTTCTATTCTCTTAAAGGCCAATAGTGTTGACATCAATGGAAAACACATATTAGCAACATCCAACAATCTCTCCCTTTGGAATTGATGGCAACACATGATGTGAAAAACACCATCAACGCAACTATCTCTTAGCACTTACTCCCCCTTAGGTTTTGACTCTTTTATCCTCAACTCTTTCACATGACTCTTCTCCCCATAATTTTTTTCACATGAATCTTCTCTCCCTTTGACATCAATGAAAAATATATTTTTTCTCCACACAAGCTCTAAACAACATATCTAAACATTTGACTACTCCCCCTAAGTATTAACCACCACAACATCAATCTAGATCAAGATATGACTATGAGGTGCACAAACTGATGCAAGTCAATACATCTTAGTTCTGATTAGGAGGGATAATCACCTCTACCTTCCCTCTAAGATACTCAAAAGTATCCTTATGCAAGGGCTTGGTAAAGATATTTTCAATTTGTTCCTTAGTGGGCACATATTCATGTTTGACTTCTTTTTCACTCACCTTGTCTCTCAAAAAGTGAAACTTGATAGATATATGCTTGGTCTTTGAATGCAACACCAAATTCTTAGAAATGTTAATTGCACTTGAATTATCATAGAATATAGCAATAGGTTCATCATACAAAACTCTAATATCTTTCAACATTTGCTTCATGCACAATACTTGAGTACAATTCTTAGCAGTAGCAATGTATTTTGCCTCTACAGTAGATAAAGAAATGGCATTCTACTTCTTACTCAACCATGAAATCAACTTCTTTCCCAAGAAAAATGCACCACCACTAGTACTCTTTCTATCATTCACATCTCCTACCCATTTAGGATTAGTAAAAGAACTCAAAGTAAGGCCATCATCTTTAGGATACCATAGGCCAAAATCAACTCTCCCCTTCAAGTATTTGCAAATCCTCTTCACAACAGTCAGATGAGATTCCTTGGATCAACTTGAAATCTTGCAGCAATGCATATGACATTCATGATATCAGGTTTATTTTGAGTCAAATAAATAATCCACCAATCATCGATCTATATCTAGTTTGATTTTCCTTAGGTGAATCATCATCTTGTGTCAACTTACATCCGATCACCATCGGTGTACCAACCGACATTGAATATTCCATACCAAACTTCTTCAGCAATTCTTTCACATACTTGGACTGAGATATAAAGATCCCTTTATCTAGCTAAGTAATTTGAAACCCCAAAAAAAATCACCTCTCCAATCATAGACATCTTAAATTCAATCTACATTTCTTCAGCAAACTTCATGCACAAACTATCATCTCCAAAAATGATATCATCAACAAACACTTCAACAATCAAATCTTTATCATCATCAGTCTTGAAATACAGATTACTATTAACAGTACCTTTGTTAAATCCAAGCTTCAGCATATACTTGTCCAATTTGGCATAACATGCTCTATGGGCTTGTTTAAGTCCATACAGTGCTTTCTTTAACTGACAAACCATATCTCATTGATCGGGAAGTTGAAATCCATCATGTTGCTTAACATACTCTTCTTCTTCCAATTCACCATTTAGAGATAGTGACTTGACATCCATCTAATAAACCTTGTAGGTTTTGTAAGCAACATAAGAAAGAAATAATCTCACAACTACCATCCTAGCAATAGGGGAAAAAGTTTCTTCAAAGTCAATTCCTTCCATCTAAGAATATCATTTGCACACCAGTCTGGAGTGATACGAAGAATTAAAAGAAGTGATTTGTAGAGTTCATCTCAATTGGGATTAGGGTTTATTGCAATTGAAATCTGTAAGTATGACAAACGTAGTTTTATACTTTTTTTAGTTTTTTGATTTAGGGCTTACTTTCAATTTTCTTTCAGACGAGTGTGTTTTATTTATTTACTTTAATTACTTTGAATTAGGGTTAATTATATCTTTAAAATGCCATAGCAATGTAAAACCATTTGGAATTAGCACTCATTATGAGTCATAGGTTTCAATTAGGAGGTTGGTAATAAAAAATATTCTCATTAGAACCCTCCAATATGCATAAAATTCTTGGCTCCCAAAGTACACATTGCGACCCCTTTAGCCTAGTCTAGAACACTCTTCGCATATGTAATCTACTTGTTACACTCTTCTAAAAATAAGAAACCTAAAGGAAAGGACTTGTTCTATGGCCCTACTGTGATAGAGGGAGTGATGAATAAATAGTGCTTCATAAAGAATGTTGAGTTTCCCTAATTGGATGGTAGTTTTTTCAACATTAGTTCAAGAACAGGGATCATGGAGCTCCTCTCTGTAATCCTTGGAGGTCAGATATGGGAAATTTAATTGTTTCCAACATGTATATGGATTTTGATCTTTTGAAAGATATCACCTCAAGGTATGACCTAGTTTCTAGGGTTGTCAAGAAATTTGATGGGAGGGATATTCTTAGCTTTCAAGAATAAGATGAAAGGAAAGCTAAGTATCTTTCTTATAGGACAATGGTACAAGAAAAATGGAAGAAGGATCCCCAATATGATCCTTTTCCAAACATACCTAATGAATTTGTAAAATTCATGCATGTTATGGATAATTTTGAAAATATAGTTGGTATGTTGAGGGAACAATGTGAAGTCATAGACAAAGGAAAAGCAAGAGTAGTTGAAAAAGACACTACAATGACATTGGAAGAAAGACCTACTTACCAACCACCCAAGCAATTGAGGATCTACTCCAAGAGGAAGAAAGCAATGGATGAAGAAAAAACCTTGCCAACCACTATCACTTCTGAGGGATCAAAGGAAACTTCTCCAAAGACCCCTGAAAAAGTAGAGAACTAAGGCAAGATGAGTGGTTGAATATTTTGATACAGATGAAGATGATGTCTTTATCATCTTGAGGATATGCAACAAGGAATGCCTCCCCCTATTGGAGAAATTACCTCAAGTTCAGGACAAAGTAGTCTAAGGCTAGGAAAAATTGACATCAGTGTTCTAAATAGTGCAAATAACCTAAGATAAGAAGCTTGTAAGGAATTTATGGAAGATGAATCCTCTATTGAGATTCTTGCATTCAAAGCTTTCTAGTGGAGATCCAAAGCTATAGAATATGAAGAGAAAGTGGCCACTGAAAGAAGTTTGCATCTAGAGTTACCTGAGAATGCCATCCAGGCCAATGTGAGGAGTATTATGAAGAATGAATTTCAAAAGATTACCGCCCAGGATGGCAAAGAACTTGTAAAGTGTGGTGTATTATTGCTACCAAAATGGGACATTGTTGATGCTCTATTCCTAGATGCCATAAGGAGGACTAAAAGGCCAATAGTGCAAATAGAAGAAGAGTTAGATATGAAACTTTGGGGTTCTGCATTTAGTGAAGATTGGGATGCACTAGCAATCTGGTCTTTATCCATAGGATCTAGGAAACTGGTACTTGTTGAGTCATCAGATGTCAATGTGCAATTACTTTTGAGGAGAGTTACTAATACCTTAGCTTTAGAGGTAGCTCACATGGCTATCAATGTTGCCAAATTTACTAAAGCAACTATTGAAAATATTACCCTTGAAAGGGATGACTTTAAGATCAAGTATCATGAGCTACTCAGTGAGTATGATAATAGTCAGCAGAGGGTAGTTGTATTAGAGACTAAGTTGGAATTCTACAAGTAGAAGGAATAAATGCAAAGAGATCAAGGCCAAGCCAGCTCAAGTCACCCACCTCCATGTTCTCCAATTGTATTCCCCCAATCATCACATCATGGTCAAGCCTTAGTAATGGTGCCATATATATTGGGACAAGAGCCACTTTCAAATGAGGAATCAAGCAAACCAGGTCCTAGCTCATCTGATGAACCTACAAGGGAGTAGCTTATTCTGCAAGTTGAAGTTACATATAAGAAATTGTTGGAAAAGGCTTAGGACACAATGCATGAAAATATATCAAAGGTTTTTCATACTGTCTTGAGGCATCTAAATGAGAAGATTCAGGACAAACTGAATAATGTGCATGATAATTGCACCCTAATGATTCAAGCAATAGGGTTGTCCCAAAGAGATAAGGAGTTGGTCATACCAATCTTGAATAAGTGGATCCCAAGGGCTAAGAGATTGAAGTTGATAGCAGTTGGAGCCAGCCAACATGAGGATAAGTACCCTAATGTACTTCCAACCTATACATTTGTGTGTGAACTAAGTTAGCAAAATTTTTAGGGATACATAGCCCCATTGGAGCAAAAGAGAAGAGAATTAAAGGCTCATTATGATTTGGTAGATTTATCACTGTTGCCATATATTCAACTCACTAGTGATGAATTGAAACAATTGGAAGTATGGAAAAGGGAGATGGAGTTATTGACTCCTAGGTGAATGAAATTTGTAAGGAAGTTGACATCAATACCTTTAATGAAACTTTGGGAAAGTTTATGTTTATTATTAGCTTTCTAGAGGATTTTCACAAAGAATCCAACTATGTAATAACCAAGTATTCCCCATATAGGAAGACGTTGGATGGAATCATCAATTTCAACTGGCCATTTGATGAAGAATATGAAGAATTGGGAAGGGTATTGGTTGGTCAATTGGGTTGGTAAACATGAATGTGAAACATACAATTGGTTAGGTATTGTATAGGTCTGGCTTAAGAAGTTGTAATGTATAAAATATATGTTTCACAAGAAAATATCAACTATTAATGATGTGGAATGCTAACTGGGATGTTGATTCACTTTTTCTTTGCATCCTTTTGTCATCTTGCTTGATGAAATGGACATGCTACAATGAAGAAGATTATTCTTTTTGACATGTGATTTTGGAAGGAAAAGTTTCTCATTACAACGAATGTAAATAATCTTTGTCTCATGTGTATTCCCTCTATTTTGAACAATGCAAATATAATTGAATTAGGGAATATATATTCTAGCGGTCCAATTAGAATGTGGTGTGTGTACATCTAGCCTGAGGCTTTTTTTTCTCCCTTGTTCTATAAAAGGGAATTCAGGGCCATTTGTGCAGGTCTTTGGTTGAACTCTGGAACTAAACTGTGAAAATTAAGAACATAGATCAAATATGCTAAGTCTTTGTCTAATTCTTTGAGTCTAGATAGTAAATTTTGTCAAATGTATGGTTCCTAAGCATTTATGAATGATAATGGAGATTTTCCAAACCTATAGACTCTCCATTTTGGTTTTGTATTCAAATTATTAATGAAATTTCTAATAAGAGATCATTTCATTAATTTTCATCATTTTCATACTTTGATGTGTCTTGGTTTTAGCTCTGGTTCATCGAATGAGTTAAAATGCTTGAATCAAACCATAAATTTGTGTGCAGGGTCATTGGATATGATGAGTAGTCTTTAGAATTTGGATATAGATTCATGAATTGCAAAGTAATATCACTTAGTTTATGGGTGTTCAGAATTAAATATACCTTATATTTCAATTTTCTTAGACTACTAGCCAGTAGATAATGGCACTGATCCTAACCCATTTAAGTCTTTCTCATGGTTCCAATTACCCAACTTGAGAACAATCTTTTAAATAATCATTGATCTATCTTTAATTTGTGGTAATTTGTGTTGTTTTATATTCTTGGCTTAGGATGTATAATTCATTTAGGGAAATTCCACTTTCTTGGAAAATTTCTTCTTACTAGTCATTGGAGAGAATATATCTACTTGAATTTGCAATGTATACATGAATTTTCTAAAAGAATTATATAATATACATTGTGAGACCACCCTCACAGGTTTTGTAGAGCCTGAAGTGTAGGAGATAAAGCAATTGGTGTCATATCACATTTGTTGGCCACTTGTCTTGGATGTATTCGAGGATTGAGTTTGGAATACTCATAGGTAGCCAGTGAGACCTGATTGGTTCATTGAAAACAACCAACATAATGGTGACTCTACTAGGGACATAAGTTGTATCATTATTATTTCTCTACAATGCCTTATCTTAGATCACTATTTTATATGATGATATTTACTTATAGAGTTGAGCAAATAGAAGCATATGCTAATTTTAGCTCAATTCTTTATCAAACCTTTTCACGTAAGTTCTCGATAGGATTTCCACCCATTTGTCTCCAAAGTTTTTGTTCAAAATTCATGCAAATGCATGTCATATTTGTCAAAGTTTTTCTCAAGTTCTAAAGATTTGTTGAAATTTTGATAAAGCATAACAAAATTGCTACTAATTTGTCCCAAGGAATTTCAGTGGCCACTCTGACATCTTTGCACCAGTGTGAGTTGGTATTTAAGGATATTAAAGAAGTAAAGAAGAAGAAAATTATAAAGAAACTAAAGAAGGAGACAAACACAAAGAAGACTCAAGTACAAATGAGAGGAATGTGAAGCCACACGAAGAAGCATCTAGAATAGAAGCTAGAAGGTGAACTACCTAAGAACACAAACTTACACGGGAAATGGATAAAGGAAAAAGATATAGGAAAAGGTAAGTCTACCCCTCATCCCACCCATGAGCATAATGCATTCCAATTATATTTTTGAATGTGAAAGGAATCTATTGTACTTTAGTGATAATACTTCTGATGAGAGGGGAGAGGTTTTTATGAAGTCTGTTATAAATGAGTACTCCTCAAACCCTAGCATGCAAGCCATGAAGAAGAGACAAAAGGATATAATAGAAAGGGATAAAATACAAAATGATAATGCTAGTGCTAGGCATGCTAAATTCAAAGGATATATCACCCCGAATTCCCATACATATACCCCTATCCCTTTTGACTTTTTAACCAGAGAGGAATATTCTCATAATGTTGATCCCCACCAAGTTGAGACAAAAGTAGTATCTGATTGAGAGTCTACTTTTCCAGATGAAGAAGAAGTTTTGAATGATATGTATTTTCTCAATCAAAGAGCCTCTAAGTGAAATGAAAATAGAAAGAAGAGGGATGTGGAGAAGGAGAAGAGAATCAAGGTTGTTATGATGTAGAGGGATATATTGAGGAGAAAGGTTGAGGAGATGGAGGCCTTAGACAAATTGGCAGCCCAAGCTAACCAACGGAATGACCCAGTTGTGTGAGAAACTATGGGAAAGATCCCTATAAACTCCTCAACTGATAATATTGTTGCAGGCCCACAAATTAATACTATTGAAAAGACTTATATCCCATCTACTCCCCCTCCCAAAAATACTAAGAGTGAATCCCATGATTTTTATAAAGGGAAATGACCTATGGGGGAGAGAAAAGTTGATGAAGGGGTAAAAATCAATGAGGAAGGTGCTTCCAAGAAGAATACATCAAAAGATGATTCTATCCCATTCTTGGATAAATTAATGAAATAAAATGAAGAATTGGATAAGAAGATGAAGGATATGGAATTAATCGCTATAAACAAAGAAATGAAAAAGAAGCTTAGCTTCTTGAAATCCACATTGAAGGACTTTTTCCCTGAGACCCAAAGCCCTCATACTAATGAAAAAACATCACCTACTGACAATCCCTCTAGTTCTTCCTCACAACCTGAAGATAAAGCTAGAATAGTTCATTCCAATGATTAGCATGACTCCCAACATAGAAGGTTTGGACACAATAGTGATAGAAGGAGAGATAATGACAATCAAGATGAGGATGAAGGACCTGCTAGTAGGAGATTGTTGCACACTGATAGGTATAGGCAGCTATGTTTTAAAAATATTCCAGGATACCCAAATCTAGTACCAGATAATTCCAAGAAACATGTACCCAAGTTTACTGGCAACAATGCTCTCAGTGGTGAGGACCATCTCAAGGATTTTTAGATTTTTTAGAAGATTTTCAATTATGGGATGAAGATTTGGCTATGAAATACTTTATGCAATCCCTAATGAAGGATGCAAGGGATTGGTAGATTTCTAGATGCAAGCATTGATTCCAAGGATTCATTCTTTTGAATCTTTAAAGAGCAATACAGTGACCGAACCAATCCATGGTTTAGATTGAATGTGTTTAATAACATTACAAAAGAGCACAATGAAATGGCTAATGAGTTTAATGTGAGATTCCAAAAGGAAATGTATAAATTCCTGGATGCCTAAGGCCCAATGAAAGAGCATGTTTAGTTGTGTATTGTAATGCATATGACTCTAAGATGTGTTATCTGCTTGGAGATAAGAATCCACAGTCCCTAAGGGAAGCCTACAAGATGGTGGTAAACATTGAAAACAATGGAACAAAATCTAGTAAAGTTGGTAGAAGGGATGACCCTAGGCCTTCTAAGAATTCAAAAGCTCAAAATGAGAAAGCAATTAAAGTTGCAGCCCCAGATGAAAAGCTGGATCAAGTCCTAAATTTATTGCAGAAGTAGGCAAAGAATGATAAACCTTGGTTCAAGAGGAATGAGAGGCCCCCAAGACTTCAAGATTATCCTTACCATACTAGTTCGCATAATGGAAGTCTAGTTCAAAATAATCCAAAGAAATTTCAGGCTACACTCGATCCTTTACATAAAAATACAACAAATTTTGTTGAAGACTTACCATGGTATGGAGTGTGTGAAATGCCTCACTCATCACAACAATGTGAAGTTGCAAGGTCCTTGGAAGAAACTGAATATGATAAAAAAGAGTCTAATTCTCCCCATAATCTAAATGACACTGTAAATGTATTCATGACTAGGTCAGGTTTGGAATGTAGTGATTACTCCTCAAGTGATGATGTTGACACAAATGGTGTAGATGTGCAAAGACATGAACTAGTTTTGTATCATCAACAAGTGATTTCTAATGAAGAAAGAGAAGATGAATATACTACTTTTAATCTTGAGGCATGTAATATCTCCCTGAGGAGACCTTCAAATGAGGAAATAGAGAGATATACAATTGCATTGGCTGCTAGAGGTCAAGAAAGAAGTGATCTCCACCTGAGGAATAGGTTGGTGAATGGAAACCAAGGCCACCTGAGAGACATATTCATTAAGGAAAATAGTGCAAACAATAAAGGAGTTAAGATTGAAAACAAGAAGGAAGATACCAAGCCTAAGGAAGATAAAGAAATGAGAATTTGGGCAAAGAAAGGAAACAAAGCAAAGGTTACTGTTGAAGCTACACACTAGGATATGAAAGCCAAAAACTTGAAGCCTATTGTTGAAAAGATTGATAAGCAAACTAACAAGGTGGTAACTTAGGAAATAATACTTCCTAAAGTACCAAGTTACTCCCCCATTGACATGTTTCAGGTTTTTTTCTCAAGTTTAGGTCACAATACCATTTCTAGAAATGATGAGGATTAATGAGCACAAAGAAAAAATGGTAGCCCTCATTAATAGCATTGCTAGTAGTAGCAAAAATAAAATAGAGGTTGATGTACCTAAGACAAGTGTCAAGAAAAGGATAGGGAGGTAGGAGAAATAATTAATGAGAACCTTGAGATTTATGTAGGAACCACCATCACTACAAATCCTAGTCTTGTCAATCCTTTCTTTTTGAGCCTGATCATTGATGGGAAAATACTCAAAAATTATATGATAGATTATGGTGCTTCAAATAATGTTATGCTAGTTAGGATAATGGGGGAAATGGTCTTGAAGGTAGATAGAACTTATGGAAAATTCTATGCTATGGATTCTAGAGAGGTCCCTATTATAGGGGTGATTCATAAGGTCCCATATAAACTAGTTGTCTTTCCTCAAAAGGAGCTAATCATGAGTGTTATAGTAATTTTGTCCTCTCTCTATCCATTCTATCCCAAAGGCATCAAATTACTCAATAGTGTCCCAAAATTCATTCCTATATTGTCTCAACCTTTTGTCCTTAGTAACAAACCTAGATCTAACTTGGGAAACTACTAGCTCAAAATCCCCAAATAATTTTAATAATTTTATCCTATGTTTGGAAGCTAACTTCAAACCAAGTAATAAAGAATCATACTCAACAACATTATTCATATATGCAAACTGCAACAAAAAGGAGTACTTGAAAGTCTTACCTTGGGGAGAAATAAGAATGACCCCAACACTTGAGCCTTCCTTTCAACAAGCTCCATCAAAATACAGAGTCCATAGAGTATCCTCCTGTGGTGTCTGCAAGACCTCTCTAACAATTGGTGGAGGCTTAGCCTCCTCCTGCTCTTGTTTCAACTCTTCCACATGAAAGATATCTATACTAGTATCCACAAAATTAATTATTGGGAGTTCCTCCGGTTCTTCAATATGCTCAATCATATGAAAAAATCTTGATTCTCTAGTAATTTGAAATCGCTATCTTTCTCATTGCCTTGAACATGTTTAGAATTGATCTCCTTAATATTTATCTTTTCCTTTGACAAAAATTCTTCCAAAATTATCTTAGTTTCACTGATAACAACATCAGTGTCACCAATCATGAGTTTATTTACTCTTGAATTTCTTATGAATTCCTTTTTAGCTTTTTGAAGAAATAAATCCATTTCTTCAATTGTCATTTTTGGGCACAAATTGGCAAGAACTCTTTTCCTCAAATTTTCTTCCTATTTTCTAGCACTCTCTCTCCTCAATTCCAAAGCATCATACAGATGGATTCATCAAAAGTCTCATACAGGTCACACAGTGGCATGAGATTTCCATCTTTTACTGCTGCATTCACAACTTTCTCCACAGACATACTAGACTTGTCAACTTTGGTCTTTTTCTTTGCTTCTTCACCTTTGTCAAAAGGTTTTCTCTTGTTCAGTTTGACAACATGAGTCCTAGTAGCTTTAATCTCTCTTACTACTTCTTCTAAGTCAGTTTCTTCCTCTTCATCTATAGATACAACTTTGTAAGTTCTTGAGCTTTTATTCTTCTTCCTTCTTCTGGAGGCTTCGACTTGATTTTACTATGCTGTAGGGGAACTCCCGGTAGATCTAGTGTTAGAAAAAGATGTTCCTGGACCAACTGATTCTCCCTAAATTATTTCTTCTTAGTTTCTTTAGCTTCATCTCTTTGCCTTCTTATTTCTTTCAATTTTTCTATTAGAAGACCCATACTCTCTACAAAAGCTTCTATCTCTTTTCTTACCTTTATGATTTCCATGGGATTTCTCAATTTTGAATGAACTTGTAAGCTTTTCTTTGCATAAGTACCAAACCTTTCTTCACCCTAATCTAGTGGTGAATTTAGCAAGTGTTCTGCATACATCCTTAGAATGTTTTCATCTACTTCATAACCCACAGGCATGATCCAAACTATTCTAGGATAAAAAGCTTCCATATGACACTGGTTAATGTCTATCATGAAGCATATAGTGTCTTTATACTACTCCACTATTGTAGTGGGAGTTCTCTCTCTGGCATGCATCAAGTTTTGAAAATTTCTAAAATGTCCCCATAGGATTGTGTTGTGGGTATGTTGATCACCAAGTTCACATAACATATCCTAGATCTAAACAACTACCAGCATATCATTACGCCATTGAACTTTACTAACTCTCAGTACATCAACCAAGAAGTGAAAATATAGATAGATCAGTAGGTTTCTAAACTTGAATAAATTTTTCTTGTCCTTTTTTATTTTTCTTAGATTCTCCAATAGTTGACCTCTAAGCAATTCCCATAGATCATAATCTACATTTTTTTTAATCATTTTATATGTTGCATAGATGGCTATGTTAGATACAGAATTATCCCAACTCGAGTGGTAAATCTTGTAACCTATAACCATAGATGAAAACTTTACATCCACTACAACAATATCATTGATTGTCATTTCCCTTCTATCCCAATGCGAGCCAATCACTTTGGTAACCTCATCATTCTTCACCAACTTCAAAACTGGAATTCTACCAGTGGAATTTAAGCCTTTAACTACATAGATAGCTTCCTTGGAGATTTTGAATGGCACTTCCGCCGCATGAACTCATCATGAACACAACTTAGTATATATTGAACCCACCCATCTTCTTCAAATATAGGAAATTTAGCGAATTGCACAAATTTCTTATCTTCTAGGGTTTTGAATTCTAGTTTCACAATAATGTCTTCTTGAAATATGTGATGAGAATACAATTCCAATAACTATGAACTACCCAAATCTTCAATATTTGTGTGCACATATGCCCTAATATCTTCAATATGCAGAACTCCATATGACACCAATGAAAATGCACCTAAGGGATCTGTATCTACAGACTTATACATATTCCATTTGAATTTTGGACATGGCCTATCCTTAACTTTGACTATCAGAGGAGTATACATAATTGCGAGCACAAAAATTTACAGGGTTTTGCAATAACTACCTTTTGGAGACGAAAAAAAATTTGATCGCAAATTCTCCTCTATGCTTGAATCTCTCTCAATTTGGAAATGATCACTTTAGAGCTCTCCAAACCTCTTTCCTCAATATGCAATATGAAAAATGAGGGTGGAATCCATTCTTCTATTGTCCTTGAACCTAACTCCTTAATTTTTCAATAAATTCCCTTGCCCTAACTCGACTAGTTTTCTATCCTTTATGTTCCAGGGCAGATAATTCTTATGAGGATCTCTAATATTCTTCTCTAACACCTTAGATTCAATTCACAATGTCAAGGAAGTATCAAATTTCATACTTGACTCATCCAAATTCCAGTATCAATCACTTGTAGGGGGTTTAGGAGTTTTTCTTAATAGCCCCCCCTATGGCAAAGGCCTGAAATTAATTTCCTGAGGTATTACCAAAAGTGGCTTCTGGTGTGGATCCATTTCCTTCTACAAAGGGATTCTTCTTCACCCATTTCTTTTGTATTTTCTTCTTGATCTCATCAGTAGTGACTTTTCCTTTTCCTTTAACATCTGGTTGCATGTTCTATTTTACCGGACCTCTTTTGTTCCAACAGAATCTAGAAGTTTGACCAAATTTGCTACAACTATAGCACACAACATTTCTTTGTCCAGACCAACTGTTCCACTGACTTTTTCTTGATCCAAGCATTAGTTAGCAATATGTCCAAGTCTGTTGAATGCAATAGCATATGACATCTCTATGAAATTTGTTCATCACAATTATGCATTCACTTGAATTATGACCATACTTGTAGCAATTAAAACATTGACTTGAGAATGATGGTTTACTTGTGTTCACCCTACTCCTCCACTGAGAAGACATATGACCAAATTTTTTGTAGGAATAACAACAGCCATTAAATCTTTGAGCATTAGGTTGCCTTATAGGATTTCTTTTGGGTCCATTCATCTGATTTCCTTGTCTAAATTTTCCTTGTCTGGAATTCCTTTGTCTAGAGCTCCTTTGTCTAGATCTGAAGCTTTCTCCTTCTTCATATCCAAGACCTCATTTGTCACCATCATTCCTCTATCCCTTCATTAGCTAATCAAGTTTGGCTAAGCTTTCTTTGAATTTCTCCTTATACTCATTTGCAATAGCAAGTTCATCTTTGAGATCATCAAGCTGATTTTCAAGCTCCTCTTCATTATTCTTGGATTGCTCCAATTCATTATCTAGTTAGCTACATTGTTCAAAATTTTCTTTCAAATATTGTACAAGCTTTTCTTATTCTTCTTCATGTCCTCAATCTCCTTGGTCATTTTCATCATGATAGATTCCATCTCACAGTTCAAGGTCATATTCTCTTGGGAATTTTTTTTACATTATTTTGTTTTCTCTTTCAAAGCCTGATTGAGTTGTTCATCTTCCATGGTTTTGTTCTTCTATTTCACTTGACCACATAATTCCTTTCTTTTTCTCCCTTGATTCATTGATCTTGTCTTTCATTAACTGGATGAATTTTTCTACATTCTTAAGATTTTCTTGCAGTTCCCGAATCTTAGATTTTGATTGGTCAAGATCATCCAAGGCCACCATAAGTTGTTGTTGAAGTATTCTTGTATCCATTGAGAACACTTTCCAAGATCTCCCCAAGTTTTTATACTTCTTTCAAGGAATGAGCTCTAATACCAATTGTTGGAAACAAGCAACATTGAGAGGGGGGGTGAATCAATGTTCTACAAAAATTAACTTTATTATTTTGACCTTTAATCCACTTAGAATATTTAATCAAAAGTAATATGCAGAAATAGAAAGAAAGCAACCAAACAACCATAACACAAGGATTTTTATGTGGAAACCCTATTAGGGGAAAAACCATGGTGGATGGCTAATCCACAATAAGTTTTGAGTATACCCAAAAGAAATATTACAAAATGGGAATGCACTTGCATTCAGGCTTACTGCATAGGGCTCATTGCTAAAAAGGATGGGCTCACTACCCTTACAAAGATTTTGAATAGATCCAAAAGAAAATGAACTAAATGGATGGGTACGTGTAGGATCATGATGGGCCAAAAAGTGGTGATATGATGGGTATTTGTAGGGTATGTGGCTGAAGACTTCTTTTTAACCCAAAATTGATGAAATGAAAATGGATTGTAAAGGAGATACTCAGCTTTCCACCAATATAAATTATTCTTTACTTTGAATTTAATAAATAATTATTATTCATTTTCTATTTGAATTAAGAGTAAAGTCCTTATTGATAGGCTAATTGAAAAACATCTATAGCTTTCAAACAGTATCACATTTTTTGAATCCAAAACATTTGTCACATTCTATGCTTCACATACTATAGGATTAAAGGAAATAAATTTGAATTTCATAAAATTTTGTCCAAGTTAAGGTGGTCATACATACGGGTTTTTATATTTTTTAAAAGTTGTGATAAAAAATTCATAATTAATTATTTACTTGGAAAAAAATTACAAAAAGATATGCATCACATCATGACATGAGTCCTCTACTTATATCTAAGATCTTATGAAAAAATATTATCATTTTATTGTGGTTAGGGTGGTTAGATAGACACCTACTTCTTATATTTTCCCTAAAATTTAAGTACTACTACATTAAAATTTCAAATTTTCACCAAGTGGATTTAAAAAAAAAAATAACCTAGTAGTTTAGAAACTACATTCAATTTTCTACAAATTCTATTCTTACATATTTTTGAAAAAATATAGATAACTTATTCAAATTTTTATGTCAAATTTCCTAACTTTGTTTTTCTAAAAAAATTCGCCACTTAAGGGCCTATTTTTTCCATGATGATCCTGCACATACCCAGATAGCATGTACTAATGCTTGATTACAGTTCTGGTTAAGCTCTGATGATGAACTTCTACTCTACTCTTCTCAAGTTTGCAAACAAAATCTTTATGCTCAAGTGAAACTATGCATTATATCACTCAAATACTCCATAAATATTCACAACATACACCAATACACCTTCTTCATTACAAAAAATGATGTAATCGATCATCTAAATATATCTGCGACTAAGGATTTAATCCCTACAAGTCGGCTCAATAAAATATAAGAATATTTGCAATTTGTCAGCCCAAATTATAAACAATTTGATGTGTATCCAAACAAGTCAGCTAGTCCATAGCTAGGACCCATAATTAATCATTTGAACATAAAAAAATATTAGATTATTTCACTTAACACATCCACATCGCACCACATTCACTGAGTCGGCTACAACAAACAAATAAACAAAAAATATCCTAGACCTCCAAACTCATACTGCAACTAATGTAACACCACAAAACTCAATGATAAGATGATCCAAGTGCTCAACAAGCAATTCTAGAGATCTATAGCACAAAACAATGATCTGACGAAGCTATCTAATTGGATACCCTATTCCTCAAGTATTTTGTTGGTAATACACAATATTGCACTTTATCTGCTGGTATGACTAGATACTGAATTGCGAACCATGGGGATGACTTCAATTGCCATCAATGACAACACTAGAAGTCATATGCCAACATAATTAGCAATAGGAAGCATAGAAATCAGATCAAGATTGGTGAGAGGGAGCTTGAGCCCTTAAGAATGAGTTATTTCAAGAAGCCTTTCTACTTCTTGTCCCAAATCATTGCTTTTTCTCCACCCAACACATTTGCAACACCCACCCTATAGCATAGTCTATGATTATGCTACATATCTAGTAGAACATATCCACAAAGGTTTGGCTAAGTTGAATGAAGGAAAATAATGGGTGAATTTCTAGTGGTATTCACTATTATTGCACATGTTCTTGCATAAAGGGTAGAAGTTTTTTGAGAAGGAAGGAGGAAGGTGTTGATTTTCCTGTTTAGTATTGGACCCAAATTATGGAAAAGGATGACAATATATACAATTTTGTGATGTTTCAAAATGCTTTTGCATCAAGAATAATAAGGTCCTTGATATATGAACCACCAATAATTCCCAAGTAAATTCATGAATTATTGAGACCCATGGAGATGAGGCTAGACTTGAACTTGAGTCATAATTGGGGAGACTTGATTTTATATCTTGATAAAAAAAAATAGAGTATAGTGCAACAGTCTAGATCCATATGTCTTGCCAAGAGATGTGTCATTATGGATAGGATTCCTTGAAATCATGAGGCAATTGAGAGCTTCATAGACAGTGCACTTACTTGATACAGCAAGGAAAGGTTCATTCTTTCTAGAGTCGATAGCATTTTTCGATTATGTTCTAGTGAAAGGGGCATGGAAGCAATTAGTACATATGTTGGCCCCTCACAAGTTTGAGACTATGTGCCCAAGGAATCATGATCCTAAGGCATTTATTGCCAAATTTAAAGAAGATAAGAAATTGGGTAATTTTGTGCACATCTTTGATTATCCTGAAGATGTCATTAGGCATGTTTTTAGCTTTCAAGAACAAGATGAATCGAAAGATAAGTATCTTTCTTATAGGATGATGGTAGAAGAAAAATGGAATAAGGATCCCCTATATGATCCTTTTCCAAACATACCTAATGAATTTGGTAAAGTCATGCATGTTATGGATAATTTTGAAAATATAGTTGGTATGTTGAGGGATCAACATGAAGTCACAGACAAAGGAAAATCAAGAGTGGTTGAAGAAGACACTGCAGTGACATTGGAAGAAATGCCTACTTACTAACCACCCAAGCAATTGAGAATCTACTCCAGGAGCAAGAAATCAATGGATGAAGAACAAACCTTGCTAACCCCTATCACTTCTGAGGGATCAAAGGAAACATTTCTAGAGAGTGCACTACTACAACCTCCAAGACACATTCCTCTACCTATAATTGAGCTTGATTCACTCCCAGGAAGTCCTGCTCCTTTGGAGCAGCCACCCTTGAAGGAGCAAAGAACTAAGGCAAGAGGAGTGATCGAATATTCTAATACATATGAAGATGATATCTTTATCACTCCTAAGGATATGCAATAAGGAATGCCTCCCCTTGTAGGGGAAATTTCCTTGAGTTCGGGACAAAGTAGTCTTTGCTAGGAAAACTTGGCATCAGTGGTCTAAATAGTGCATATGACTTGAGAATAGAAGCTTGTAAAGATTTTACAAAAGATGAATCCTTTGTTTAGATTCTTGCATTCAAATATTTTTGGTGGAGATCCAAAGCTACAAAATATGCAAAGAAAGTGGCCACTGAAAGAAGTTTGCATCTAGAGTTACCTAAGAATTTCATCTAGCCATATGTGAGGAGTATTATGAAGAATGAATTTCAAAAGATTACTGTCTAGGATGGTAGAGAACTTGTAAAGAAGTGTGGTTTGTTATTGCTACTAGAATGGGAAATTGTTGGTGCTATAGTCCTAGATGCCACAAGGAGGGCTAAAAGGCCTCTAGTGTAAATAGAAGAAGAGTTGGATATGGAACTTCGAGGTTCTACATTTAGTGAAGATTGGGATGCACTAGCAATCTAGTCATCATCTATAGGATCTAGGAAACCAGTACTTGTTGAGTTATCAGATGTCAGTGGGTAATTAATTGTGAGGAGAGTTGTTGATACCCCAGCTTTAGAGGCAGCTGACATGGTTGTTAATCTTGCCAGATTTACTAAAGCAACTTTTGAAAATCTTACCCTTGAAAGGGATGACTTTAAGAACAAGTATCGTGAGCTACATAGTGAGTATGATAATAGTCAGTAGAGGGTAGTTGTATTAGAGATTGAGTTAGAATTCTACAAGTAGAAGAAATAAATGTAGAGAGATCAAGGCTAGGCTAGCTCAATTCACCCACCTTCATCTTCTCCAATTATATTCCCCCAATCATCACCTCAAGATCAAGCCTTAGCAATGGTGCCATATAGTTTGGGACAAGAGCCAATTTCAATAGAGGAATCGAGCAAACTAGGTCCTAGATCATCTAATGAACCTACAAGGGAGCAACTTCTTCTGCAAGTTGAAACATATAAGTTGTTGGAAAAGGCTTAGGAAACAATGTATAAAAATATATCAAAGTTTGTTCATACTATCTTGAGGCATCTGAATGAGAATATTTAGGCCAAACTGAATAGTTTGCATGATAATTATGCCCTAATGATGCAAGAAATAGGGTTGTCCCAAAGAGATAAGGAATTGGCCATGCCAATATTGAATAAGTGGATCCCAAGGGCTAAGAGATTGAAGTTGATAGTAGTTGGAGCTAGCCAGCATGAGGATAAGTACCCTAATGTACTTCCAACCTATTCATTTCTATGTGAACTAGGTGAACAAAATTTCCAAGAATACACATCCCCACTAGAGGAAAAGATAAGAGAATTAAAGGCTCATTATGATCTGGTAGATTTTTCACTATTTCCAGATATTCAACTCACTAATGATGAATTGAAACTATTGCAAGTATGGGAAAGGGAGATGGATGGAGTTATTGACTCCTAGGTTAATGGAATTTGTAAGGAAGTTGACATCAATACCTTCAATGACACTTTTAGAAAGTTGACCTTTATTATTAGCATTCTGGAGGATTTTGACAAAGAATCCAACTCTTTAATAACCAAGTATTCCCCATATAGGAAGAAGTTGGATGAAATCATCAATTTCAACTGGCCATCTGATGAAGAATATGAAGAATGGGGAAGGGCATTGGTTGGTCGATTGGGTTTGTAAACATGAATGTGAAGCATACAATTGGTCAAGTATTGTACAAGTCTGGCCTTAGAAGTTATAATGTATAAAATATATGTTTCACAAGAAAATATCAGTTTTTAATGATGTGGAATGCTAACCAGGATGCTGATTTAATTTTTCTTTGCATCATTGTGTCATCTTGCTCGATGAAATGGTCATGCTACAACGTAGAAGATTATTCTTTTTAACATTTTCTTTTGGAAGGAAAAGTTGCTCCTTACAATGAATGTAAATAATCTTTGTCTCATGTGTATTCCCTCCATTTTGAAGAATGCAAATATAACAAAATTAAGGAATATGTCTTCTAGTGGTCCAATTGGAATGTGACATGTGTACATCTAGCCTAAGGCTTGTTTTGCTCCCTTGTTCTATAAAACAGAATTTAGGGCCATTTTTTTAGGTCTTTGGTTAATTTTTGGAACTGAATTGTGAAAATTAAGAACACAAAGTGAATATGCTAAGTCTTTGTTTGATGCTTTGAGTCTAGATAGTAAATTTTGTCAAATGTATGGTTCTTGAGCATATCTGAATGATAATGGAGCTTTTTCAAACCTATAGTCTCTCCATTTTGGTTTTGTATTTGAATTATTAATGAAAATTCCAATCAAAGATCATTTCATTGATTGTCATCATTTTCGTACTTTGATATCTATTTTGGTTTTATCTTTGGTTCACAAAATGACTTAAAATTCTTGAATCAAACCATAAATTTGTGTGCAGGGTCATAGGATATGATAAAGAGCTTGGAACTATTATCATTCCCTAAAGCACATAGAACTAGAAGAATGACACAAAGAGAGTGAAAACAAAAGAAAAAACAAAATCCATTTTGAGTCAACATGGAAGAGATATTGTGGTCTCAACACTTTGCATCATCCCCAAAAGGAAAACACAAGCAAAAATAAAGCGAAAAGGAAAAAGAAAAGGAAAATATTTTGGGTCAACATGAAGGATAAATTTTGGTCTCAATGCCTTGTATCATCCCCAAAAGGAAAAACACAAGAAAAAGTAAAAGAAAAAGAAAAAGGGACCATTTGGGTCAACATGGAAGAGACATAGGGCGTCTCAACACTTTGCATCATCCCCAAAAGGAAAACACAAAACAAAAGTGAAAATGTGAAAGGACCTTTTGGGTCAACATGGAAGAGACATAAGGCATCTCTATGCTTTGTGTCATCCCCCCCAAAAAAAAAACAAAGGTGAAAAAGGAAATGCATGACATATATAAGAATATAGGTACAAATAGAGGAAGTATACAATGAGAGAGAAAACATCAAACACACGATATGGGGGAACACGATACGCACATACAATAGCAAAAGAAAGAACAAAGAAAAATGTAAAAGGATAGTAAGGAAAATGCAAGTCAACCATCTAACAATTCATCCACCTCCCAATCATGCTCAATGTATTGTGAGGATGGTTGACTGTCCAAAGGAAGAATGTCAAGTGTTGAACTAGGAGATGTACTAGATTCATCACTTGGTTGAGAAGATTTATCATTTAAGCTCATGGTAGATGAAAATAAAGATTTTAGATCGTTATGTACTTCATCTATTTTTTTAATCTCCTCATCATCATCATCATCAAGATTGATTACAACATGAGGACAAAGGGTTATTTCCAAGGAAGGATGTATTAAAAGTTTTGGCTGTTGGTTTTGTTCATTTTTTTGTGAGGTTTGGATTGTGATATCTTGTGGTGGGTCAAGGGAAGGAGGGTGGTCATCTATTGCTTTGTTGAAAGGTGGACTTTTGTTTTCTTTATTTTCTTCCATTTGAGACTAACGAGCAAGGAAATGACAATGACGCCTACGTTCCCTAGCACCACAGTTGCATTTAATTTTATTTTGAATTTTTTGAGGTGTAAGAGTGGATTGATTCATCATAGGTTCATTTTATTTTAGAGGGGGAAGAATAGGAGAAATTGAAGAGGATCGGTCAATCACTTTCTCTTTAGCTTTATACACTTGTTTAATGTGGGGAGGCATGACCAGATTAGTTTCACTTTTCCTTGGTCATTTAAATGATGGAGGGGAAGTGTATAAGGGAAACTGTATAGTTTTCTCAATGTCAAACTCAGGCTGAAACATAGTTTCATCTATAATAGGAGGAGTGGAGGTGAATGGGGACATGCTATGAAGAGACAAATCAGTGATTCATTTGTCTTTAAAATTTTGATAGGCTATGAAAAAGAAGTCCTTTCAAGGGGTGATAGGTTCCATAGGTTTAGAACAAAAGGCTTCTAAAGAAAAATTACCTTTAGAAGATAATGGATTAAAGACACTATGGTGTATGGTGAATATTTCATTGCCATGTGGAAACTTCAAAAATTTGTGAACAACTAAGGGGACTACTTTCATCGAATAGAGCCAGAGATAACCCAACCATAGACGAAATTGGTTCAATTGTGGAATGATAGAAAATGTTACATCCAAAGTTTTAGGTCCTATTTGTAATGGGAGTACGATTGATTTGATTGTAGTGCATGTAAAACTAGTATGTGTTTTAATCCATGCAGTTGGTTTGTTATAATCATCTTGATATAGCTCATGTAATACTAAAAACTCTTCTATGATCACATTCTCACCATAGGTGGGATCTATTAATATCCCATTGGTGGGATTATCATAGATTCTACTGGCTATGTAAAGAGGATCATCAAGAAGCTTTTTAAGTATATCTTTTAAAGAAAAATTGATATCAAGAGTTTTGTTGGTTGGTCCCTTATGAGGGATAATGTCTATCACACCCACAAGTTCATCCATAGGATTAACTTGGGTAACATTTGGAGTTATATCATGTTGTTCATTATTTGTATCAATGTTCATGACTTGAGGGTTTGAAGGTTCAATAGCCTTGACAAATGAAACATTATGTTTAAGCATGGGATTGGTAAGTATTTGTAAATTCTAGTTAGGGGGTGCAATAGACTTATTGCCTTGATCATTGACACCAGCAATCAACAAACAACCCGAATCAATGAGGTCTTGAACTAAGTGTTTGAGATGCTTACATTGTTCGATGTCATGGCCATTTTGGTGATGAAAATGACAATAAGCATTTGGTTTAAAGGTGGGTGGTAAAGGTTTGGTGGTATCAAGTGGTTTGGTGGTAGGGAAGGTGATCATTTGTTGCTAGAGCAATTGATTCATTGTATTATGGAGGGTATCAGGTAAGGGAGTAAATTGTCTCTTCAGGTCCCCATAGGTATAGGGAACCATTGCTTTAACAACTGCCACTTGATTTGGAATAGGTTGGATTTGTGGTTGAGGAGGTGGATTGAACTGTAAAAATCCTCTATTTTTTTTACAAAATTTTTGTGTGTTGTTTTGATTATTTTGCTCAGACTTCTTAGCTCGATTAGAAATGGACTTTGAATCATGACTTAAAATTGAGTTATGATATTCACATAGGGTTGTTCATAAGTGCATGAATGAAGGGAATTTCATCATAGTTAACTTATCCTAAATTTTTGTGTGCAATTTTTTGATAAACATCTTCTGAAGATGTGAATAAGGAATTTTGACATCAACTTGAGCATACAATGACTGATAACGTGAAATTAAATCAGTTTCTTTTTCATTATAATTTTATTAACAGTGCATTAGGTCAGCCATTGTCTTTTTAGGAGTCATACGAACTTGGAAGTGACTTATGAAGGCATCCACAAGCTCATTAAATGATCGAATGGAATGATTGGGAATGTTTGAAAACCACTCTAATGCAATATCTTTCAGGGTCCTAGGAATTTTTTTGGCTGAGTTTATCATCAAGGACAAAATCACTGCATAAAGCTATATAAGCATTGACATGGTTAATAGGGTCTCCTTTAACTCCCTATTTCTCAAACCTAGGAAATTCTATCCCTTGTGGCATCGGGGTTAAGATTTCTAAGGATAAGGGGCTACTACGAACATGATATGTGGTTGGAGCATTTTGACCTTAGCTAATGGTGGAAATTTTTTGTTGCATGGATGAAATGGTATTAATGAGTTGTGTAATGATGGGGTTGGGGTAAGTTGTTTGAGGTGGAAGTGAAAATGGCGATGGAGTGTATGTAATGTTAGGGGAAGTGAAAGAGACACTAAGAGGGGTGAAGGTGGTAGAGAGGAATTGCGATGCCACAATAGAACTATAAATGCTAGTTGGAATTGTGAAAGAAGGAGCCACATGACTAACCTATTTCATAGTTGTTGTAACTTGAGGAGTGGTACAAGTGGGTATGGATGCTATGGTTGAAGGGGGAGAAATGTGAGGTCCTCCTTGGCTTGCCACTATGTTTGCTAATTGGGAATTAGAAGAAGCATGTTTATTGTAAATCTCAAAAATTCTCTTCATAACTTGTAAGCCATCATCGCTTTCAATCAAATGATGAAGGTTTTCTATGGCCGGTATGGTAGTGGTGTAAATTTTTTCAAGGGACAAGTCTTGTTGTAAGTGTGCAAAATTCTCATGAATATTAATGACCTTTACTTGTGGGATGGAATTGTTTTGCATGTCAACATTCATTGGATGGAAAGGTGAAGGAATAGAAGTGGTATTTTCCATCCCTAATTTACCATTGTCCATACTAGGAGTAGGAGCTCTTGAGATCCCAAGGTCCACAATGAAAGTGTTATCACGAGAAGTCATGAATCTAGAACTTATTCTCACTAAATCATTAACAATGGGGCACCAAACACTCATACAAGTACCATAAAAGATGGGGTGAATGCAAATGGAATGTTATCTAGGATTTCCAAATGAAGATAATAGAAATTCTACTAACTGAAACAAAGAAGTAACTATAGAGAACAAAAATGCAGAAAAATCCCAGAAAATGCCTAAAAATGAAGTCTAAAATGTGTAGGTGGACCGATTTTCCCAATGTGGCGAATGAGTCCTAGTATGATAATTTTTGTGTTTTTCAGAAAATTTAATGTGATTATAATACTTTTCATATGCCAATTAAGGATGTAGATGCATATTTCTAGGCTTTTAAATGATATGTTATGCAAAAATGAAATCTAAATGAGTCTTTCACTAATGTAAATTAAGAAACCCTAGGATGCAAAAACCAAAAAATACCCTAATTTAATGTTGATGCAAATGAAGTCTAGGATGCAAGATGCAATTGAAATTAGAAATGTAAAGTGTTCAATATGTAGGTTCACCAAAATGAACCATAGATTTTTGGCACCCTAATCCTTTCTAGCACTTCTAGGGTTTTTCACCCAAAAGGAGAAAGAAGGGCCAAAAGTCTAGGTAGGTTCACTCAAATTATGCAATGTATGATTTTATTAAGACTAAATGAGATGATATAAATGAAAATAAACAATGCAATTGACTGATTATGAATGCAAAACCTAAGAAATATGTAATGTTTGAAAACACAATGATGTTTGCAAACAATGAACTATGAATGAACAAATGCAAAACAAAAAAGAAAAGGGTTGAATCAGAGTGCACTTGGGAAGATATTGGAGAATTTGGAATATTTTTAATGCTATCTGAGATCACAAAAAATCACCAGTGGGACTTATTTGACACTAACGGAGAATCAGTCTTGCTTCTGATGAAAACTGTCAGGAACAGGTTTTTGAGTGTTGAGATTTGGAATATGAAAAAATCTAGATTTCTAGGATTAAGGTGGGACACATTCACCACTGATGGAAAATTAGTCCTCTCCAAAAATTCTAAGAAAATAGGGGACAATTCTATAGCACCAGATCTAAGGTTATCTACTTGTCGGGTTGACAAGGTCAAATCTGCAGAAAGCAAATAAAATTTCTTCTCCAACCTTGAAATAGGATGTATTTTCAACTTGAAACACTTTTTTGACTTATTTTCCATTTTAAAAACATAAATGATTGTCAAATATGCATACACAAGTCTGCAAACACACATCCAAAAGGCGGAAAATGGTTGAGGGTTAGAGAAAAGGGGTTTGCCTTGGTCAAACCCCACTTCGATAATCAAACCCTTAATGAAATAATGAAATGAAAGAGAATGATAAAAAAATAACATGCAAATTCTATTAACTTACCAAACCCTTGTTGAAGAAAATTTGAAGATATGTCAATGGATGCTCCGAAATGCTTGATTAATGCTTGATTGTGGGATGCAAAGTGCTCAAATGCTAATTGAATGCTTGAATGAATTAGGAGATTGTAGGAGATTAGAGAGATGTAAAATGAGGAGAAAAACACTTATTTATATATTTGTGTGCCTTAGTAACCCATTGATGCATCATTAGAGGCCAACGTCAAGTAATTTTGAATAAAAATTCAAAAGAAAATTTGAAAAAAAATTAATTTGGAGCCAAGAGGGACTCTTTCACCACCCATGGCGAATGGGTCCCACCTTAAACTTGAAAGTGGGTGTTAGGAACTAAGTCACATTTAATGTTACTTGTTAGGATTACATTAAAAAACACACTTAATTAAACCTTATAATGGCATAAAAGGGTGAAATAAAGCATAAGAAAGGTGCAAATAGTGAAATTATGCCTAGAAATGCGTGAAATCTTGTTACAAGACTTTACAACACTTCATAATAGGACATGATTAGTGATGAAAAGGTGATTTTTAGGTGAATTGTAATGAATAGAGTCTGGAAAAGTGTAGAAATGTTTTACAACACTTCACAACACCTTCACAATATTCCATAATTTGAATTTTGAGGACCTAAATGTGCATGTTCAAGCCACATTACATCAATAAATCAAAACAAAATGGACCATACATTGTGAAGAAAGGCCTAAAAGACCATGAAAATGACAAGGGTCCATTTTTCTACGGTGCATGATTAAACATGATCATGACAAGTGTCTTAATCCTATGACATGAGACAATAAATCCTAAATTAACTAGAACATTTAACAAGTAAATGAGGTAAGATAAGATAAGATCTCATGAAAACTAAGACTTCTAGAATATTCCTATGAGCTAAGTAAACTTAACATGTGAAGAGAAATTACTAGGTGAACTAGTTAGGTAAAACACCTTATTCACACCAACACTTGGAAACTCTTCATAAGAGGTCTATATATTGATGATAATTAAAAACCATAAAATCTATAGAGTTATGTGCTAAGTTATTGTAGGAAAAAAAAGTGGTATTTTTTTGCTAGAGATAAAATTAAACAAAAAATATTATTGTGATTAGATCCCTTATATGGAGATTTATTGACACTTTAAGAATTACTATAAACTTTACATTGGTATGGAATTTAATATATCTAGGAGTAATTTTATCCAATGGGATGTTGACAATGCTAGAGAAAAATGGGTGGAGAACATGGTGGATCTCAAATTAAGATTATTTTCTGAATTTATTATTAAAATCAACTTTTTTTGAAATGGAGTTTACTAGTATCTATTTTCTAGAAATTATATGAAATGAACAATATATGATTGAGTATTTTAAATGGATTATTTTTTGGCTTAATAATTAGTATAATCTTGACATTGGTATGGAAAAATAACCCATAGTTTTTTAACATTGCAATGAAATTAGCATAAAGGAGATAGGATAGTAGAAGCATGGACAAAGCTTATGATATCTAAATATATTTTACTATAACTTCATGTTGGTTTAAATAGGTGTAGTGTAGAAAAATGTATCCCATTACATTTTCTCACTTGTATGGGCCCTCCTAATTAAAATGAACTTGATAATTCCTTATTTGAGTGTTGTAAAATGTATCTCTTTATATTTTCACACTTATTTGGGCCCTATTAATTAAAATGGACTTAATTGTTCCTTAATTTAGTGTTGTAAAATGTATTTATTTACACTTTCACACTTATTTAGGGATACCTTAATTAATTAAGCTTAATTTGGCATTAATAATCCCTATAATTCATATACAAGTGTATTAAATTATATTTTTCGAAGGGGAAATATAACATCAATTAATGCCAATACATTACACTTCACTTAGGGAAATGTGTGTCCTAGGTTTAGGGACCTAGGACCCATTCAAATGCGTCCTCCCTAAGACCTTGAACCCATTTTTAAAGTATGTTTTGGTGGTATTTTATCATCCTATTTTTAAAGTATGTTTTGGCGGTATTTTATCATCCTATTATAAATACAAGGTTATTTTGATCAAATCAAGTTTAAGGAAAAAACTAGCAAGAGGTTAAATTCACAAGAGTCAAGATTATTGTTAAGAGTATTCAAGAGTATATTTATTCATCATTTGTTGCAGAATTCAAGATCCATTTATCATGTCAAAGTTATGTTTAATCATCCATGGTTTTGGAGCTCACATAGTGATGTAGGTTTCAATATCTAATCCAAGCATTCAATTCAAAGATTCAAAGATAGATTCAAGTATCAAGATCCACATCCATTGAATCCATTTCATGCAAGAACAAAATTAATATTTCATCCCTTCAAAGGTTTATTCAAGGGTTTTTTGAATTGCAAGACTGTATTATTCATTCTTGATTCCCTATTTCATGCTATTTATTTCATTTCAAGGTTTAATTACCAAAACGGTGTTTGACCAAGGAAAACCCTCATTCAAAAAAATCAAACATTTTTCTAGGCCTCTCTTTTTATGTTGTATATTTGCAGGTTGAAGAAAAGTTGAAGATCTCAAAGTTGCAATGTTGTCACCTTTGTTGTCATCTCCTGGAAACTTGGATCCTAGATTTATTTTTGACTTTCCAATTGTGAAACCTGAGAATCTAGAAGTGCAAACACAGGAGTAGATGACCCAAATTTTTTTTTTGAAAATCCCTACAAAGGACCCATTCACCATAGGGTGAATGAGTCCTAGGATAGCTTTTGAAAATAGTGTTTCCTGAGAGGTACAAAACATTTTCCATTCTTAGATCCACTTGAAGCTTTATTATTTATGATAGTATTATGTTTCATCTACAAAACCCACTTTTTACATGTCTTAAATGAGTGCATTTGGTATTTTTAATCTTTCTCCCAAAACCCCTATTTAGTCATCTCTATCAGGACACTATGCTAGAACATGACACTTTGCAAAAAAAATTACATCATCTTTAAGTGTCCTCCACTCATTTTATTTGCATGAAACAAATTGTGTTGGGTAGAGCTATGGCTAATCAACTCATATTTGGTCTTACATTTCAGTTTTGAGTTGGTTTACTATTTTAGTGTGTCTCCCAAAAGTGTTGTTTGACCTAAACCCCCATCCTAACACAAAAAAGGGAAATTGCAAGATTCCTCAAATGATTCACTCACCTAAGGGTTGAAAGTGGATTTTGACTTGAGGGGTCTCATTTCCTAAATGAAATAGAGGAATAGGTAGGTTCATTCACCCCATTTTCCCCTTTCTATTTATAGTAAGTTTGGTGAAATATCCCAAATTTACTCCATTTTTCTATGTTTCAATTTGGTGAACCTAAGTATTTGAACATTTTAACTTATGATTTGGAGTGCATTCAAGCCCTAGATCTAGGATTGGAATTGATTAATTGAATTTAGGGTTCCTAAATTTGGCATAAAGTTGCATTGTATTGTAGGTGTAAACTTGCATTTTGCATTCATTTTAAATCTGAAAATTCAACAAAATTTACTAATGTTAGACTAATTTTTCATAGTAGTTGCATATTAGTGTATGTTCAATCATTCACATTCAAAAATTGAGTTAAATTTACATTTCAAAAAGTGTCAAATAGTGCATCATTTGTCATTAATTTCGCTTGCATTTAGACAACATTTTCTGGAAAATTCTATTACAAAAGTTATAGTCTAAGATTTGTAATAGAGAACACATATAATCAGCCAGAAATTATATTTTTTATTTTTAAAAACTTTGTATAGGGATCCATTCACCCATGGGAAAATGAGTCATTTACAACCTATTAAAACCATCTATTATGAGCCTTTTTGTGGTTTTTGGAACTTCTCGGATCTCCTCATGTTTTATGCATCTGGGTCTAATCATCCATTTAATTTAGGCATTTAAATTTTAAAATATTGATGCATTTCATATTTTTAGAGAAATTATTGTATCATGTTTTTCATTACAAAAATCTCTTGTTATTATACTTCATGTTCTATCTTAAGATTTTGTTGAAATCTCTAAGAAATTGTTGTTACAAGCATATGAATGTGAAGTCATTTCTCCTCTTTTCTTTTTCTTCATTGATCCCTCTCCCATGTGTAAAATTAACTTAGTGAAAGAGAATGCAATCTTGGACAATCATGACAATCAAATTTTTCTTCTCCCCACTCATATTTGTGAAGAAGACATTTTGTTGTTAGAAGAATACATCAACCAGAGTCATGAGAATCCTATTTTTTTCTCTTCTCCTACCCCTCCTACTTGGTAAAATATTATTAAACAAGAGGTTGTCATCATTGATAAGCAAGACAATCCAACCATTCATAACTCCCCTACTTGTGATGAATTCATTTTAGAAGAACCAACCTTATGCCATGAACATCTAGTTTTTTTCTCTCCTAAAAACTCTCTTACTAGGGAAGATACCATGGTGCAAGAAAATGATAGAATTGATACATGTATTTCAAATAATAGTAATGGGTATGTGCAAGATCATGATGGGCCAAAAAGTGGCAATATGATGGGTATATATAGGGTATGTGGCTGACGACTTTTTTTTTACCCAAAATTGATGAAACGAAAAGAGTTTTTAAAGGAGATTCTTAGCTTTCCACCAATATAAATTATTATTTATTTTGAATTTAATAAATAATTGTTATTTATTTTCTATTCGAATTATGACTAAAGTCTTGATTGATAGGTTCATTGAAAAACATCTATAGCTTTCAAATGGTATCACATTTTTTGAATCCAAAGCATGTGTCACATTCTATGCTTCACATACTATAGGATTAAAAAAAGAAAAAATGAATTTCATGAAGTTTTGACCAAGTTAAGGTGGTCAGACATGCATCTACTTATTTTTTCCCTAAAATTTAAGTACTACTGCATTGAAATTTCAAATTTTCACCAAATAGATATTCTTTTTTTTAAATAAACCTTGTAGTTTGGAAACTACATTCAATTTTCTATAGATTCCATTCTTACACATTTTTGAAATAATATAGATAACTTATTCAAATTTTTACATCGAGTTTCCTAACTCTAATTTTTCTAAATTTTTTGCCACTTAAGGGCTTGTTTTTACCATGATGAGCCTATGCATGCCCTAATGTGGCTTCATTAAATGAAGATGATGAGCATAAGTATAAGTATTTTGAGGTTATAAACATTAGATCTCCCTTGAGTCATCTAATTCTCAAACCTCCTACAAGTCCTTTAATTATTGGTCCTCCTAAGTCATCTCTTAAGCCACTTCTTACCATCTACCCACCCTCCTATCAACACCAAGTTAAAAAAAAAATGTGCTTATCCTAAGACCACCTCAACACAATGTTTCGTCAGGGTGATCCCACAATATTGGTTTACAATTTTTGGCCAAATTGGAAACTTTTTTTTTTTTTCTAAGTAAATCTTCACTTTCAAGCACCTATAGCAGATAAACCATGAGGAATTTGAAGATGATGCAAATTATTGATTTGTGATATTTTTTCTATAGATTCTAAATATTTTTTTTCAAAAATTTTGGAATCAGGTTGCACTTCTTTTTCCATCTCCTTTGAAAACTATATTTTTTCAGTAAACAGGATTTTTAAGGAGTGATGCTAACCATATAACGCATAACTTTTTTTCGATGAAGGATAAAATTCTATTTTTTTCGAATTTAGATTTGTAACTATGGTATATAGTGCTTCCAATTGGTTTCATAGTGTTTTATTGAATATTTTTTCCTTACTCAAGTTTCGAAGTCAAACCAATTATAATTCAGACATAGGAAGACCGTATAATGTGTAACTTTTTTTGTATGTATCAAAATTCATTTTTTTTATTTTTGTTGGATCAAAGACACTTCAATATCTGGTACAATTTTTTTTTTTTATAATCTACTATTTTTCAACATGTGCAGAACAGAGAGCTTAATTTTTGGTGAAAACCTACCAGTGAAAACTTTAATCTAAGGCCCCCTATTGGTGAAGGTGTAAAATCCTGGTGAATCTTCTATACTTCTCAATAAAAAATTTAATTTAGTGGTGATTTTTTTCATTTTTTAGGAAAAAAATAATCTCAATTGGGGAATCTTTTCTAATTGGTAGAATTTTGTGGAAAATCCTAGAAAATTGAATTTCTTTTTAAACTAATAAAATATTTTCATTGGCTATTAAAATCTATTTTCAAACCTAGAAAAAGTTTCCACTAGCGACTTAAACCTATTTTCAAAATAGGAAAAAACAATTTTGTTGGCAATTAAAAAAAAATTTAACCAAAAAAATATATCCATTGGTGAATTAAACCTATTTTCAAATGCATAAGAAAAAAACATTAGTGAATCAATATAACCATGACCATTCAATGATTTTTTTATGGACGACTGTAGTTGCATTCCTGAAGTAAATCTTTGAAGCACTAGATTTTTGAATTGAAACCTCTAGAATAACACTAGAACCATTAGATTTTCATAAATCAAAGGCTAATATTTTATTAATTATTTAGGTCTATCGGTCATCATGCTCTTGTTTACTGTTTAATATTTCCTAAGTCAGACCAAAATATTTTATGACAAAGCCTTAAATCTTAAGTTTTAAATCCTGAGGGTCGAGTCTCATCAACCTATCAATGTCCCCATTTCAAATTATGCACGTGCATAAAGTTTTTTTCAAAAGACGAACCATTTGATGATTTTTTTATGGATGGCTATAGTTGCATTCCAGAAGTAAATCCTTGAAGTACTAGACTTGTGAATTGAAACCCCTAGAATAACACTAGAACTGTTAGATTTTTAGAAATCAATGGTTGAGATTTTATTAATTATTTAGGTTTTTCAGTCATCATGCTCTTGTTTACCATTTAATATTTCCTAAGTTAGACCAAAATATTTTATGACAAAGCCTTAAATCTTAAGTCTTTAATCCTAAAGGTAAAGTCTCGTCAACCTAGCTATGTCCCCATTTTAAATTATGTACATGCATAAAGTTTGTTTTAAAATATGGACTATTCAATAAATTTTTTATGGATGGTTATAGTTGCATTCCAAAAGTAATTCCTTGAAGCACTAGACTCGTGAATTGAAACCTGTAGAATAACACTAGAATTGTTAGATTCTCAAAAATCAATGGTTGAGGTTTTATTAATTATTTAGGTATGTCAGTCATCATGCTCTTGTTTACCGTTTAATATTGGCTAATTCAGACCAAAATATTTTATGAAAAGGCCTTAAATATTAAGTCTTTAATCCTAAGGGTCGAGTCTCATCACCCTAGTGATTTCCCCATTTTAAAAATAACTTTATTTGCATGTGCACTATGCAACCATCTTGTCATCTTTCATAGGCATACCTTTCAAGCACTTGTTTTTAAAGATTCAAGTGTTGAAATAAATGTTAATTGTCACATCAATGATAGTGGTGAATTTAAAAATGATAAGTGTGATGTCATACACATTGTGTTTGTGCTAACTACTTGATGTTCTTCATATCATTTATAATATATTTGGATTTGATTTATTTCTTCTCTATTCTCAATTTAACTAAGATATTAATGAGTCTTCATGGTGTGTCATGCTACCCAAATGTTTTTGGGAGAAAAGAAGGGACAATGCATATGACAGATGAAAGTTGGGTATGGTTTCCACAATTCCTTGTGTGTAGGTTGAGGATGCTATAAGAATAATTGTGGGTAGGGAATGGCTTTAGAACAAACCTTGTGCTCTATATTCTAAGGTAGCTTTGGATTTCTTGTCTAATTGCATGGACATTTTTCTTGATAAAGATTTGGTGAAGATGTTGGCAATATGTTATTTGCAGCCTTTCATTTACTCTATTTCTTCATTGGAGTTGGCACTAGAGCATTACAATTTTGAAAGTGGGTTAGCATATCTTGGTGGAATATTTAGGAAAGTGGAATTGCATGCTTCTACAAAGCAGGCTCTTGCCCTGGTTAATATGAGATGGGGTTTGCTATGTGATATGAAAATTGAATCATTAAAGAGTCTAGAGTTTTGGAGGAAGGTTTTGGGTGATTCACTTTTCTTCTATGTGGTTAGTTTGTTAAATTCAATTAACGTTCTACTCAAACACCCGGTTGAAGGCCTCAACTAATATTACAAAGGAATTTAGTAATGAATTGTGTGATGTGTCACATGTCTATATTTTATTGTACAACATAATAGTTTTTGTAATATGTACTTTGTGACTGGTTTTTTGCCATAGTTAGTGGCTTTTTTCCTTTTGGCCTTGCCAGTTATGTACTAACTACTATGTACTTCATTAGTCTTTAGCAATAGATACTTAAATTAAAATACTTTTTGTGGCTCCATTCTTGTAAATCTTTTTTACTTTGATCAATATAAAAATGTTAAATATGGCTTTAAAACTAATAGTAATTATCAACATATAGTTCTGATCATAAGTGAGCAAAATTTATTATGACTTATTAGTGGGCATTGATAATGATTAAGGTAAAATAAGACATTTAATTATCTCTTTTTAATGTGTCAAATTACTCTACCTTTCATTTATTCTATTGAAATTCTCAATTTATTTGTGGTACTGCAGGCGACGGTGTGGATTAATGCCATATGAATAGCCAAAGTGATTGATTGGATAGCTTTATATTAAAAACTTCATGAGTACTATAGAATTGTAGATGATGATGTCAATAATCCAATGATTTAGTGAGACAAAATTTGTAATGATTTCATATCATATGCACAGCACTAGCAAGTTTGATAATTGATAGCTTGTCATCTTGAGGTATAGTTTGCATGTAGCCAGGCTATTAGAGTCTAGACGTCAATCAAATTAAACATTTAAATTGTAAATGTTAGGCTTAAGTTACATGAACTGATTAAGTTAGATTTTTGGTTTGCACAAATCATAATTATAACTATACCCAGCCTCACACGTGACACGTGTGAGGTGTACAAGGGACCAGGCTAGTAGTGGCACTATTGGTGGCACTTTTGGTGGCACTTTTGACCCATAAATAAGGATAGTGAGCACAACTAAAATCATCCTTTGAATTGTCATAAGGATTTTCATTTTGTAGGGTTAATAACTCAATAAGGATTCAGGAAGAAGATGATGCGGTATTATTGGGGATACTCTAAACTGTCCTACCTCTAGTTATGTAGTTATAGAGTAAAAGAAAAATTACCTTCAAGTTCAAAATGGGTGGAATTGGAAAGAAGTTGATTTCATTCACCTAACTTATCATACATGTTTTGAACCAGGATGAGCAGCTCTGATGGAGATAAGTGCTATCCTACTGCATTGAAGCTACAAGTAGAAGATGTGAGCAATTTTACTACTCATCGTCGTTTGCATGATTCTTATTCTCAAAGTGGATAAGTACATTTTGTATCTTCATAGCTCTGAGTTCCCCAACATGGTTGGCTAGGCAATCCCCTTGCATTTATTTCCAGACACCATGGCCTAGTTTGATAGGCCCCCCTTTCCCCATGCATTTATTTTTCAAAGCCCATGGCTAACTCAACAAGTCCCATGTGAGTTTATTTTTATAGCTCATGGTTGACCTGGAAAGTCCCATTTATTTTCAAAGAAACATGTATCACATTTACCTTTTCACTAGTGGTCCAGCAGAAGCTTAGCGCTTGCACTTACAATTGTATTTGTACTATGTAATAATGTGACATTGTAATTCAGTTGTAATAAAATAAATGGTTGTGCTATTAATGGTTATGTTATTAATGTTACATTGTAATTCATTTTATTAAGGCCTTTGTAACATTAAAAGTTACTGGCCCCTTGGCCTTGATGTCAATCCTAGTGCATTAAAGTTTAAAGCAACTTTAAAACACATGTTTATTATTTATATCATAAATTACTCAACCGTTCGATAAACATATGATGTATGGTTGTAGTTGCATTCTCAAATGAAATGCACAAAGTGTTAGGATTGTGAACTTAAACCTCTGGAATCACTCTATAACTATTAGATTAACAAAAATCAACAGTTTAGAATTTGTTGTCAATGTAGGAGTAAATCATAAATGGCTTGTTTTAAATGCTACCAGCCATGTACTAATTGTGTACTATGTAGTCTGGAAGTAACACATAGACGTTTCGATTTCATTCACTTTAATATTAAAAAAAACAACACTTTCTATTGTTAAGTGATTTTATTTTGAAGTTAGAGGGTTAGAAAATGGGGAGATTTTAGTCTTTAGTTTGCTCATTGCAGCACTTGCACCACCATGTTTTGTGTTCCACAATTCCACTTCCAACAAATCCATTCTAGTAACCTAGTTTCAACTTCAAGAATCAAAATATGGGTAAGTTAAAAAATTCCTACGGCTATGTTTCATCATTTGACATTTCTTAAAATATTATTTTGTCAAAATTTGAAGTTTAAGTTTAGGGTTAAGAGACTTAAAAATTAAGAAAATTAAGGATTAATAGGGAATTCACAAATTTCACATTGTTGATTGTATCAGCATGTCTACCACTAGTACCACTAGAGCAATGTTAGATAAAAAAAACAATATGCAAAATTACTTAAAACTCCAAGTTTCAATGATGAATACCATGATAATTATGATCTTGAAACCTATGGTAGGCATACCTCAAAGCTTAGATTTGCATCTCAGAATAAGGATGCAAATAAAATGCAAGTTAATAGTATCAGTGCACCATGGGTAAGTGGATTAGAGTGCATGATGTTACATGGGTATGTGTAGGATCATGATGGGCCAAAAAGTGGTGATATGATGGGTATGTGTAGGGTATGTGGCTGACAACTTTTTTTTACCCAAAATTCATGAAACTAAAAGGGTTTTTAAAGGAGATTCTCAACTTTCCACTAATATAAATTATGCTTTACTTTGAATTTAATAAATTATTATTATTCATTTTCTATTTGAATAATGACTAAAGTCCTAATTGATAGGCTCATTAGAAAACATCTATAGCTTTCAAACGGTATCACATTTTCTGAATCTTAAACATGTGCATATTCTATGCTTCACATATTACAGGATTAAAAAAACAAAATGAATTTCATGAAGTTTTGACCAAGTTAAGGTGGTTAGACATACAAGTTTTAATATTTTTTAAAATTTGTAATACAAAATTCATAATTAGTTATTTACTTGGAAAAAAATTACAAAAAGATATGTATCACATCTAGACATGAGTCCTCTACTTATATCTAAAATATTATTAAAAAATATTATCATTTTATTATGGTTAGGGTGGTTAGACAAACACCTGCTTCTTATTTTTTCCCTAAAATTTAAATACTACTACATTGAAATTTCAAATTTTCAACAAATAGATGCTTTTTTAAAAATAAACCTAGTAGTTTACAAACTACATTCAATTTGCTACACATTCCATTCTTACATATTTTTCAAAAATAATCTAGATAACTTATTCAATTTTTTACGTCAAGTTTCCTAACTCTAATTTTTTGAATTTTTCACCACTTAAGGCCTATTTTTTCCATGATGATCATGCACATACCCACATGAAGTTTTCCCTTGCCAAGAATTTATCATGGTTTGTGCCCTAAATTATGATGATAACAAAAGTGTAATTGTTAATAAAGATAGCAAAGAGGAATTGTTAACCATTAATGCAGAAGTACTTTGAAAAGTGTTGGCCTTGGGGTTTACAACTGAAGAATTTGGAAATGTCCACATTGACCTAGAAAATCTTGTTAGTGATTATGAAGAAGTGGGTGAAATGGAGAAAAAGTCTTTCTTAAATAGAATAGTTTAGGATAGAAACAAATTGAAAGGTGATCATAAGCCTCCTTATGATTTGGATATTTTTAAACCATGGGCTCAAAATACTATTTCCATGCTAGAATTTTTCCTCGGACCAGATAGCAATTTGGAAGTGGGTGCAAGCCTCCTTGAAATGGTATATAATATCCATTATCATGTTCCACATGTCAAAAATAATTTTATTGGAAAAATTGTAGAATCTATGTATAAACAATTTTTAATGATTAAAGGAGGTTCCACCAAGACATTTAGGTTCATAACCTACTGGTGCTATCTTTTTCTATTCAAATTTAGAGGAATGTTTCAAACCAACAAGCTTCAGATTCAGCCCTATAGTAATGCTAAGAAAATAAAATGGATCTAGTATATGAATGAACCACCATGATAAGGATATATGATTCTCGAAGGAACTATAGTCATTTCGTAGACTAATTTTTGGCTCCATTGCATCAAGAAATTACAAATACTCCAATTCCTAGATTGCCTATGTCATGTAGAAACTACATTCAACTAGGACAAGAAATACAATTGGTTGATTGGTACTTAATGGAAGAATAAATTGTGCTAAGATTTTATGGATTAGAAGTACATCCATGCAAACTTCCAATACATATGACAGAAAGGGTTTTTGCTTTGGAATATGTAAGGCAGATGTAGAGTACTGATGAACTACAATTTACCAGTTAGGGGAAGAAGACCTTATTTCCTTATTTACCTTTTTCATGTGGAGGGATCACATTCAAGAGAAAAGAATTTAGTGTGGCACATGATCTTTTGAATTTTTTTGATTTTGATGCTATCTGTCACTAGCAGTATGATCCATGTGGCACCATTAAATCAATGATTGTGCTCAATAAGAATGTTGGAAGTAGAATTCAACATCAAAGTAAACCCTTGCTTGGAAACTTGAGAAACAAGGATTCTTGGGATGAGGTCAAAATAGCAATGGAGGAAAGTGTTGTTGAGAATGGCATTTCTTTTGAACAATTGTTAGCAGAAGTTATGGCATTGCATCGAAAGACAATTAGGAGGTACAATTTTTTTTATGAAAAAATTTATAAACTATCTAGTAGAGTAAAAATGATAGATTCTCAGCTAGTATTGGCATGGTGTGTTGGTTTAAAGGTGGCATTGTTGTTCTTGCCACCAAGGTTCAAACCCCATTGGGGTGGTATTGTTGAATGGTTGTATTCTGATTCATAGCTTTGATCAAAAGTGTTTACCCCTTGAATAAAAAAAAAATGATAGATTGTCTAAAGAAGGAAGTTATAGAAAAAAATTGGTCACGATAAAAAATTACTACCTTTTGGTCTATGAGGAAGGAGCTAGGTGATCCAAGAGCTCTTGCAGAGTATGGAGATAACGAAGAAGACAATGAGTTTAGAAAATTGTGGAATATAGAGCATCTGGATGAATGCGAAGATGAATAAAGTGATGATGAATATAATGATGATAGGGAAGAAGAAAGCAATGTCAATTTCAAACTTGGTTTAAGTGAGGCAACAAAAGAATCATTTACTGCAAGAGTAGCCATAGCTAAAAAAATGGGTTATGAAGGTGGTCCTTTAGGGTCCCAAAGGAAAGGCCCTTGGATGGTAACATATGTAGAGAATAGAAAACCATTTAATAAATATAACCTTTGGGTTGGAGGTGAAAAATTAAACCTAGGACATACAGGTCAATTTGTTAGAGCTTCAAATCCTCATCCTCATGGTCAGACACAATCATAACTAGGACATTCCAATGGTGGAGAGCTTAGTGCAACTGGAACTTCATTTGGTGGTGATGGTATGGGTAGTAGTACTAGTAGTGGTCAACATGTGCTACAATAAAAAATTACACAAAAGAGAAAAACAACACAATATACCATAGGAACACTAGGTGATCAAGGCATACATAAGAGGCAAAGGATTTTGATAGGTCCAAGTCACACTACTAGTGGATCCACCACAAAGGAGTTATTTCCAGACACTCCCCTACTACCAGTTAGTCTAGCTATGACACCATTAGAAACTACAAGTACTCCTATTCCTTCACCATTCAAGCATTCCTTTGTTCCTGTGTCCCTAGGTTTTGATTACATTGAAAAGTTTAAAAAGAAATCAGAATTGAATAAAAAAGAAAAGAAGCAATTGATGGAGAGTGTGTCTACTATAAATTCAGAGCCTACAACAACCATGGTATTACCCACATTTGACACAAATAAATAAATCATGGATTGCATAACACTTGTTCCCATAGTTCAAAACAAACCAACAAATCAAATGGCTCCATCTAAATTCCAGCTGAACAATATTCAATTGGATTTTTTTGGACTCAGAAATAGTGACAAAATTAATGTATCAAAGAAGAACAATGAATTGGTTTACACATCATTTGTAAAGAAAGATAGAGAGAAAAAAATGTTGCAATATCAAATTGAAATGTTACAAGAAGACCTAGAAAATGAGAAAGCAAATAGGAAAGCAACGGATAATAAGATCAATGAATTAGAAAAAAAGAATAAACAAATCTACCTCTACATCAACAAGAAAAGAGGATAAGAAGAATGATAATCTAGTGAATGAAGTGAAGCAAAGGCTAGATGAGAGAAACAATAAATATGATGAGGAAAAATCCACTTCAGAAAAATTAAGACTAAGCATTGCAAATGGAAATGCACAGTGGGAACAAAAATTGGAGAAGGAGAGAAAAATAAATGAAATATTGGAGGTGTTGGTGTAATTAATATTTAATTACACTTTACATAAGTTTACTTGGGTAATTATTTAATTCCTAGGTTAATTAGTTGTCATCCTTATCTTGTTGAGCTATCTTGTTGCTCAAGATAAGATTAGGTTTATGAATCTTTGCTTTTATAAAGCAAATCATTATCTTGTAAATTTTGAATTCATGAATAATATATTGCACATCTTTTTGCAACCTCTCTGCTTTTTCTATTTTTCTCTTCCGTGGAAGGATATTCTGGTTTGCAAATATGATCTTGGTTTCTAACATGGTAGTAGAGCACTTTCCAGTGGTGCTGTTTATTTTTTAGTATTTTGTTGTTTATCTGCATTTATTGTTGTTTGAAGTCAGATGTTTATTTTGGACTTCTAAGCTCATAACTTTTTTCCATGATCTTTGATTTTTTGTCTTCTTTGTGGCGTTGGAAAGGTATTGAGGAGCTTTATCTTGTTGTCCATGCACTTTTTTCTGTATCTATCCCAAGTTTTTTGTTTTTCCAGATTTTTCCCGATGAGTGTTTTGGAGATTACTTGGATATTTTGGCAATTGGAAAGGTGAAACTTGAATATTTGTACTTCATTTCAATACCACATAATGTCATTTTTTTTTTATGCATGTTTAGGACTCTCTCCTTTTACAATCGTTGGGTTATTGTAATAAATGAACTGAGATAAAGTTCCATCAAGGGGGTTTCTTGCATAATAATCTAATTAGAGTGTAGTTTTCAATTTGATCTCCATATCCATCTTGATTTGTTGGCAACTTGTATGGGCTATCTGGTTTCCTAGTTTCTTTTGACCCCATTTTTTCTATTGCTTGACACAAATCGAATTCATCGGTTCACACTTCAATTGAGAGATTATGTTTCTTGATCCTCATTGGTTCAGATCCTTCTCAGTTTGAGGGCCATGTTTTTTATGGTTAATGTTCCAAAGTCTTTTTTGGTACTCCTTCCCATGGAAGAGTTTTAGTCACAATTTGGCATCAGCATCAAGATACATGGTTTCTAGATTCTATCATCATTTCATCTTTTATGGTTTCCAGTTTTTGAGTTTTCCAGTGTTCCATGGCATCAGGTCTGCTGTCACATTATCATGATTCCGGTTTTGGTTTCAGTTGTAGACAGAAGTATCTTTCCTTTCTTGTCAGATTGTGGTCCCAGTGTTACTCCACAGTGTTTCATCTCATTGTAGGGGGGTTTTTTCCCACTGGGTTTTCCTTCTCTACTTCATCATTACATTTGTACTTAGGTACCTGATCAGGCCTTGTTGTCAGGGCCCATTCATGCTTTCTTGCATTCATCTTAGTTTTAGGTGCATGCTTTGTTAGTCTCCCTAAGTTTACTTGGGTAATTAATATTATGCTTTCTTGCATTCATCTTAGTTTTGGGTGGGTGTTGGTATAATTAATATTTAATTACACTTTACATAAGTTTACTTGGGTAATTATTTAATTCCTAGGTTAATTAGTTTTCATCCTTATCTTGTTGAGCTATCTTGTTGCTCAAGATAAGATTAGGTTTATGCATCTTTTCTGTTATGAAGCAAATCATTATCTTGTAATTTTTGAATTCCTGAATAATATATTGCACATCTTTTTGCAACCTCTCTACTTTTTCTGTTTTTCTCTTCCATGGAAGGAAATTCTAGTTTGTAAATCTGATCTTGGTTTCTAATAGGAGGTAGAGCTGATGGAAGCAAAAAATGAAATGAAGTCTTGTAAAAATAAGTTATCTACATTTTGTAGAGAAATAATGAGGCATATGAAAGAAAATATTTGGGATGAAATAATGCAAGGGAGTGATCATTTGTGTGACATGTTTCAATTGATTGATGCTATTAGACAACATCATAAGAAGCTCAACAAATATTTAATGGACAACAAAAATGTGTTGGCATTAGAGAAATCAACAAATAAAATTAAAAAAATAGTCTACAAAGCCAGTGATAATGTTTTGAAATCAAAAGGGATTACTAATCAGCTTGCTACATCAATGAAATTATCATCTGTCACTGAAAAAGTGTTTAAGAATGTGTGAAACAAAGGAATATCTGCATTTGGCTACAAACAAGATGACAAAGGTGGATGAAAAGGTAAGGAACTTCACAGAGCTTGGTTTTCTAGAGGCTTTTGACACAAATGAATGATTCATTGGAAATAATTATTTCAGAAAGAATATGGAGGATGCAAGGGAGATTGATTTGGACCAGTTTCCTTAGAACCTAGATGTGGTGAACTATTTGGATTCCATCAAACCATTGCTAACCTTGAATGCAAAATTGACTGAAGAATCCAAAACACGTTCCAATTTGAATCATGAATTGTTAACAAATCTTCAAGTCAAATAATATCAGTTAGAACAAATGAAAATTCCACCATCTAAAGAGTGGAAGTTGCTAGAAAAGGTGATGTAGTGATTTGATTTTTGATAAGATGAGTTTCCAATTTCCAACTTAGCTCTGTGTAGAGTTATCTTTGAGCAAGATTTTGCATTGCCAATGCCTCTATGTATTCCTTCATGTGATAATCAATTTAAAAGCTCAAATTCAAGCTTTAGTAGTGTGTTGATGTTCAATTATCTGTATTATGGGTTTGGCTGATTTAGTTAGGATCTTTTGGGGAAAACTTTGATTTTCCTCATTAGAGTAAAAAAGTTATCATTTATGCTTTCAAGTTATTTTTACAGTTATCTTTCAATATAGAAACTCATATGGTGAAGTTCATGCATACATGATCTTTATGTTGTGGTGTATGGATTTATTTTGTTTATTATGAATATCTTTCCAATAGTTATCTTGGTGTTCTGGATGTTTAATAGATTGCATTGCTATTGGATGTTTATCTTTGAATGAATGCTTATGGAAATGGTTGAGTTTAGTTAAAGAAATTTATTAGTGATAAAGTGATTCAAGTCTCTGTGCTTTAGTTTATAGTTTGATATTTCATATTGGCATTCCTTTCAAAGCTTTCTGGTTAAAAGTGACACCTTTCCTTGTTTTCTAGTTAAAAGCAACCTGGATTTCTATTCATTCCATATCACAAAATCTAGCTACCACCTTGTAAAATAAGCAGAGAATTGGTATGAAATTTAGGTGATTTGGTATTTTAAGCTTTTATTGTTTAAGTTGTGTTGATTCCTTTATAATTTATTTATGTTGAATTTTTAGCTTTTGTTAACTTATAACTTATAAGTTATGGATGTTGAACTGTTAGCTTATGTTCAAGGAATGGATTAATAATATTCCTTTTAGTTATTTATCAAAGATTGTGTGAATGGAAACGCAATATGAATTTATAAGTAGTGTGATAAGCATTGTTATTTAAAAATGATGCAAAATCACATATCAAATTCAATACCATGGAATAAAATATAAAATATAAATATCACAATTTCACGGAATACAACATAAAATATCATCAACTATAGTTTGGAATATGATTCATAAAGTGTAATATAAAATAAAATATCCCAAAGTGCAATAATTCACAATTTCATTGAATACAATATAAATATCATCAACTATAGTATGGAACAATGGAAACTGATCCATGAAGTGTCGTATAAATACCTAAAAGCTGCTAATTCTCTTCCATTTCCCAAATAGAGTCAGGGTCCTCAAACTGACGTTCATCATCAGATAAAGTTAAAAAGTCATCTTGAATTTGATTATGAGTCGGCTCTTCATTTTCTTCGGCTTGTGTCTCAAATTCAACATTCATTGTGTGATTTGTGTCAATGTCATTTATCCCAATCCCAATACCACTACCACTACCACTACCACTAGTACCAACATTTAGAATTAGAGTGTTGCACAACCTAGTCCTTCTTCTTTCACATGTGGACCTCTAGATTATGAGTTCCCTTTCAAAAGGAAAATTGAACACATTATACACGGTTCCTTTCAACCTCAAGCAATTTCCCAAATTATTGTCTAGTTTTTTTCTTCACTTTTATTTCAAAAACCCCAATGTACTAAAAAATCTCTCCTCCACTGACCCCAATATCATTTTTGACATAAATCAACAAGTTTGAAATATTCTAATATCGAACCACACAATATTTCACTCTAACCTAAGTTTTTCCAAACCTTTTTTATTAATCCTAGTTCAAAGTCCTCCATGCCCATGGATTTATACTAGTCCTACAAAGCTGTTGTAAAACTCCTAGATTATTTTCTAAGCTTAGCTTCATTTAAAATTCCTTCTATTTTCTGCTTATCGTATGTTACACTTTTTGAAAATTGTTTGATCAGGATTTTTACTTGATCATGAAAATATTTTGGGTTCTCTTAGTTTTCCAAAAATAGAGGATACACAATACCCATGGCTTCAAGTATTTCATGTTGAGGGAATCTTTCACAAATCTTTGAGGAAAGATATTTTGCAATTTCCTTCAAATTATCACCAACAGATTTAACAATTCCTTTAAAATCTTCCTCCTCAACAACTACTTCTCTACTAGACAACCTGGCTACTTACAATGGTACATTAGTATCTCATATCCATGTACAAAAATATGTAAGTTATCACTTCCATTAAAATATAAATAATTATTAGGATTATTCAAATCAGTAATTATTTGCCACATGAAATAATTTGGGCCATCTTGTGTTAGATCTAGATATAGATAATCGAGGGTCAATCATGTGTGTTTACATAGATTGGAATATTCATTAATATACATAGTTCTATCTTGGACTTTCTTCATAATATTTTTCATCACATCTAGCATGGGGAGAAGACTAGCTAAAGTCAAGTGTGTCTCTATATCGCTTAACCTATGTAAGAGGTTAGGAGCTTTATCTACTATGCTATGATGCTCGTACATCACTCCAATCGAGGATTGATATTCTAAAAGAACTCATTACATTTCTCCATACAGGGAGATACATTTGGTATCGACATCCTTGAGAAACTTGTTTCCTAGTGTTATTCCCTCAGCAAAATTTTGAAATTCTACGAAATGTTTGCGACTTCGGCAGAAGTATGCATGGATCTCATGGACTAGATTTTCAACTTTTGATATTGTAGGAAACTTGCTTACAATTTTGAATGCTAAATTCATTATGTGGTCCATGCAGTGAATGTCAAGCATGTATGGTGCACAAGTAGTTTGTAAATTTTTACAAACACTAGTCCTTTGACCTTGCATCACTTCGGCTCCATCAACTCCTACACACACCAAATTTTTGGGAATTTTCCACTCATCCATACCTAAAATTTCTTTCAAATATTTCTTAACCAGTTCAAATATATTTTGTGATGTTGAATTGTCCTTCATTTTATGAACATAGAGAAGATGAGCTTGGAAAGCATGTTGTTAGATACAATATACAAATGCATATAGACCTAAGAAGTATTTTCTAGCACAGTAACTTCATCTAAAGATAATGCAATGAAATTTGACTCTTTTACTTTCTCCTTTAAATCTTCCTTTTCAACTGCATTAAGATAGTTTTCCCATTTCCATCTAGTGCTTACTAACCAATGCGAGAAGGGATAGTGAGTAACATTCAAAAAAGATAAGGGTATGTGCAGGATCATCATCAAAAAAATAGGCCCTTAAGTGGCAAAAAATTCAGAAAAATCAGAGTTAGGAAACTTGATGTAAAAATTTGAATAAGTGATCTATATTATTTCAAAAATGTGCATGAATATAATTTGCAGAAAATTGAATATAGTTTCTAAACTACTATGTTTGTTTTCAAAAACAAAAATCTATTTGGTGAAAATTTGAAATTTCAATGTAGTAGTACTTAAATTTCAGGGAAAAAATAAGAAGTATGTGTCTGTTTGACCACCCTAACCACAATAAAATGATAATATTTTTTTATAAGATTTTAGATATAATTAGAGGACTCATGTCCTATGTGATGCATATTTTTTGTAATTTTTTTCCAAGTAAATAATTAATTATGAATTTTTTATTACAACTTAAATTAAAAAATATAAAAACTCGTTTGTCTGACCACCTTAACTTGTCCAAAAATTCATGAAATTCATTTTTCTTTTTTTAATCCTATAGTATGTGAAGCATAGAATGTGACACATTTTTTGGATTCAAAAAATGTGATATTGTTTGAAAGTTATAGATGTTTTTCAATCAGCCTATCAATTAGGACTTTAGTCATAATTCGAATAGAAAATGAATAATAATTAATTATTAAATTCAAAGTAAAGCATAATTTTTATTGGTGGAAAGCTAGGAATCTCCTTTAAAAACCTTTTTGTTTCATCAATTTTGGGTTAAAAAAAAAGTCGTCAGCCACATACCCATCATATTGCCACTTTTAGGCCCATCATGATCCTGCACATACCCATAATAAACTAGAATATTTTAGGTAGTTTGTCATAGGATGCCCTCTAGAAAAAATATGAAAAACAACACTCATCTAAATATTTTGTGACATATTTTTTGCTTCGATTGCTTTTCCAAATTGAGCCTCAAGTGTACCTTTACATGCAACAATGCTCAACATTATTTTTTTGTGCTCTTCATAATTTGTGGCATACCTAACATGAAGACATTATTTCTTTGATTTACATCATACGACTGATCGTTCCTTTCCATCTATGATTTTTTTTTCATAAACTTTACCGATATGCTTTTCTATAGTGTCAATCTTTAGCTGCAATGTCTTGGCTCTTCCACATTTCCAACTACAAATCATACATTTGGCCAATGTTTCCTTTTCAATATTGTTTGCATTGTCAATCTCCACTAGTACAATGAATGGGTACTTTTACAACCAACCAAGTTGAAAATTCCTTGTCATTTCCCACTCACGCCCCATTTTTTGATTTGCTTCTTGTTTTCTTGCTACCAACATCATCATTCTCATCCAATTCAATTATCTCATTCTCGCTAACTAGGCCTAGGGTATCCCTTGCAACATCTTTTGTATTATTGTCATCCTCATTTGATACATTTTGATTTAACTCAATGACAATCTCAACTTTACCTTCTAGTGGTGGTGAGGTATTATGAATGCTACCAATATTTGGTGGAGGAGTTGATGATGTAGCTCCATCTTGAACTGATGGATCAAAAGATTTGGAAATTCCAAAGTAAGACTATATGGTACATCTAAGTTTTTGGAATTTTGATGGCCTCCCAATCTCTTCACCACCTTGAGGATTAGTAGGAGCCTTACCCTTGTTGCTCAAGTCGCTCAACATATTGATCTGTCACTTTGAATAAAAACTACAAAAAAATGTCTTCTTGTTTAAGAAGGACAAAGAATATAGATCACATTCCCTACTCAATATCATATTTAATACTGAAGCAAGAATGGAAAAAAGATAAAGAAAAATTATTAAATTATAACTAATAACACTATGAAGAAATGATCACTCACCTTTAAGTCTACATTTTCAGCTTTCACTAACTTCCAAATCGAGAAGTAGAGCCTTAGAATTGAAAAAAATGTGTAAGAATAAATGACAATTTCGATTGTATTTATATCAATTCATATTTGGTGAATTCCATGGGATTTTTAAATGATATATTAAAAATTTGGTGTATCACGCGTGCTTATACAATGATACGTTGCAATTTTCAAGGTGAAATATGTCCTCAAATGTAATTATTTTTTAATGTTATTAGCGAAATAGGTCCTCATAAGAAACTATTTATAAATTTTAATTAGAAAAATGGGTCTTCACGAGAAACTTTTTATAAATTTTAATTGGAAAAATTGGTCATGATACAATGTTGTTTTAATAGTATAAGTGAATATGTGGGTGTTTTATTACATCCTTCCAGGATTCCAAGCAAAAATATTAGTCAGTTTAGAATTTGAAACACGTAGTTTTTTTTATGGCGAATTTGTTGCTTAAATATGTCTCATAAAAAAATAGTTGGTGAATGGACATTGCATTGGACTGATAGTTTGTAAAATCTAGGCGATTTGGACACCTTGTTGGGTGTGAATAATTCACCAATTTCAACTTGTCGATTTCTAGAATTTGCCAATTGGCAAGGATTTGCCACTAAATTTTTCCTTGAAACCTACATTTAAAAGAAATAAAAAATAAATATTATAATAAAATTAAATTTATTTAAAATTATACTTTTTGGGAAGCTTATAATAAGGACTGTACAAAATTACAAAAATAAATTTTAAATAAATTCATTTGATCCCCCAAAAGGTAAATAAAAAGTGGTATTCTCTCAGCATTTTGATAGGTGTAAAGGAGACTTCATTATAGGTATGGTTTAAAACTAGCAGGGTTCTATGCAAGGGGGTTTGATTTAAGGTGGTTTGATCAAACCCTCTTAAATTGGAATCCTTTAAATGTAACTTTTCAAGGATTAAATCATTATATTTGCTAAAAATATTTGATTTCAGCAAAACTTAGGATCTCCTATAAATTGTAAAAAAGTATTGTGGGATCACCCAATTATAATACCATTTCTCATACATATAACACTAGAAACAATCAATAACCACAAATAAATCAAGCATCCCTTACATTAAACCTCAACCATATCTCCCTCCTGTACCTAATATCTTGTAGTGTAGTGGTAAAAAGTATGATCTTGTTGAGCAACTTTAAAAAAAATCCTACTAAGATATCCTTATGGGACCTTATTCAAGACTCCCCTAGTCACCTTAACATGCTTCAAAGTTATTTAAAAGTTCCTATCCCTTCTAATGTGCAACCAAATGATATAGTGACCCTAATTCAAGGAATGAATGTAGACACTGTTTTCCACCAAAGTGAGCTACCTCCTTTGGAAGCGAAAAATAAAAAATAAAGCTTTCATAATAATAGCTATTATTAATAGGAAGGGGATATAAACAAAACCCTTGTTGAAAATGGATCAACCCTTAATGTGTGTAGCATAAACCTTTTGGATAAGATTGGAGTAGACAATATCCAAATACAACCTGAATCTTTATCTATTTGTGGGTTTGATAACGTAGGAAAATAACCAATTGGTGTGATCATGTTTCCTATTACAGTTGGAAATGCCACATTGCAAACTCCTATCCATGTTATGCCTCAAGATCTTTCATACAATCTTCTTTTGGGAAGAGCATGGATTCATGAGATGCATGTAGTACCTTCTACTCTTCATTGTATAATGAAATATGTATATAACAATAAGGTTTATACATACAAGGCCAATCCTAAACCAAAAATTTGCTTGCACATTGAGAAAGAGAATGGAAATCCTTTGAAAACATTGATACCAACTTCAAAAGTAGAGCCCATCTAAGAAGAAAAAAAATATAAGTTCCCTAAAATATTCACAATATTATCAATGGGTGATTTAGAATCATTGGATTTCACACCTACATTCATGGGAGAATACAAGATTGCACACAAATTAGGAAAAGAGAAAGAAACAAACATTGTATCAACACATGTTGATCCATCAAAAACACATGAATCTACAAACTTTAGCAAAGAAAAAGAGAATAATTACACATCTACATATTACAAGTGTGATCATGAGCAACCACCAAATCCAAAAGAAATGGAAAGTATTTATGGAAGAGGTTATGACTTATGAAAAAACTTGGTTATAGTGGAAAAGGATGTGGTTCTAGAGAACAAGGTATCTATGTCCCTATAGATACTAATACACAAGAAACAACTAGTGGTCTTGGATAATGCCATTCAAAAGAAACAAAAACATCAAAAATTCCTTCACTCAATACCAACACTTTTACAAAAGAATCTTCTAAGCCAACATTAACCTTGGTACATCTTGAACTAATAGAAACAACTAGTAGTCTTGGTTATTGTCCCTTGAAAGAAATGAAAGAATCAAAGAAATCTTTGCTTAATATCAATGTCATCATGCAAAGCACTAATGAATGGATTTCATTAGATTTTATGCCCTCCTTTAAGGGAGAGTACAAAATCTCACAATCTAAAGAGTCTTCTATATGTATGACACCTTGTACTAAGAAAGATATATCTTTGACGCAAAAGAAAGAAACATCTCATACCATTGATCAAGAGATTACCTTTTCAAAGCTTCTCCAAGCTTGCCTAATATCTCTCCCTCTAAGAATGTGAAATAAATTTTACAACAAGAGTGGTCATTCTATTAATGAATGTAAGGCTTTGGGTAATAAAATTCAACATCTTAAGGATTGTGGTGCTTTTCCTTGTGTTGAAGTGCATATTTCTTCTCATTGACATTGAATTTCATTTTATCATGTTTCTCATCACTTACCTCGGCTCATCGGTGTCTTGCACTAAGTGGGGGAAAGGGTTTAGGTAGCCTTGTCCTAGTATGGAACCTTCCATTGTCTCTTTTGGCTATTTTACTACCTTTCATGTATATATAAGAGCAAGCTTGGGATGCGGATGACATGCCTTCAGTTGGCTCACATGTGACATTCTTTCTATGTTTAGCATTGCATTTTGGGGGCAACCCCTTATTCATGATGTAGCTTCATTTGGGAACATATGACTTGGCATAGGGCTTTCTAAGTAATCTCTCATGTCTTCTTTATTATTAGCATTGATTATTTTCTACTTTAGAGTAAATTTCTCACAACAATGGTGCTATAAATTTCCTTAAAGTGGGGGCATACATTAGCATTATCATTTTAAATTTTTTGAATATATCTTATGTTGTCTTATCCTATTCACATTTTGTTCATAGGTACTTAGCATAACACAGCTTGTTAGGCCTTATGAAGCTCAAATTTTATGTTTGTTTTGTGGTATGAGAGACTAAGAATATTCTCTCATTTTCCACCCTTAGGGGCTCACCTAGTGGACATTCAGAGTTCCATTATCATGTGTGAGCATGCATTTTGGTTTGGATAGTGGATAGCTAAAGTTCTGCTTGTGAATGTATTTTGGAAAAACAACTGAGAACTAATCCACATCGAGTTGGATAGACTTTTGAGGCTTGATCCACCCTTTTTATTTTTATTTTTCTTTTTCTTTTCTTTTTAGTATTTTACATTACATGTTTGTGTATCTTGTCTTCCTACTACATATCATACATCTTGTGTGTGTCCCTTTGTTCTTATGTTGGTTTTCCATAGATCCTCGAGGCTTGTGTAACCTCCTTGATCTTTGTCATCCTATCTTACTAACATTTGTACACTTGGACCTATATTAATACGCATTTTTCTACTTTAGTGTGATTTTGATGCAAGTTTATCCTCTCACCAAAGTGAGGCCTAAATTTAGTGTAGAGAAATGTATCCCCTTACATTTTCTCATTTTTTTGGGCCCTCCTAATTAAAATGAACTTAAAAATGGCTTAATTTAGTGTTTTAAAATGTATCTCTTTACTTTTTCAAACTTATTTTTCCCCTCTTAATTAAAATAGACTTAATTGTGCCTTAATTTAGTGTTGTAAAATTTATTTATTTATACTTTCACACTTATTTAGGGCTCCCTTAATTAATTGAGCTTAATTCAGCCTTAATAATCCCTATAATTCATTTACAAGCCTATTAAATTACATTTTTCTAAGGGGATAGTTGACATCAATTAATGCAAATACATTACACTTCACCTTGAGCAATGTGTGTCCTAGGTTTAGGGACCTAGGACCCATTTGAATAGGTCCTCCCTAAGACCTTGAACCCATTTATAAACTATGTTTTGGTGGTATTTTTGTCATCCCAAATTCAAATTTCAAATGTCGGCTTGTAATGTTTTAATTTTGGGAATTTAAGGATAAACATCTATAAATACAAGGTTATTTTGATTAAATCAAGTCTAAGGGAAAATCTAGCAAGAGGTGAACTTCACAAGAGTCAAGAATATTTTCAATAGCATTCAAGAGCATATTTATTCATCATTTTTTTCATCATTCAAGATTCACTCATCATGTCAAAGCTATGTTTAATAATGTGTGTTTTCAGAGCTCACATAGTGATGTAGGTTTCAAGATTCAATCCAAACATTCAAGTTAAAAAATTTTAGTGTAGAAAAATGTATCCCTCTACATTTTCACAGTTTTTTGGGCCCTCCCTATTAAAATTGGGTTTCTTTATTCCTTATTTGGTTCTATTTTGTATCCACAAGCCTTAATTAATGAATCTTTCTAAGGGTAATTCTGACATATATCAAATATCCAATCAAAATTTCATGATTTTAGTTTTTATGGCCTAGATTTAGTGATCTAGGACTCATATTCCACCTTGGGTGTATGAGTCCCACCTAATTTTTGGGGCCTAAACCTAAATTTGGCATAGAACTAAACATTTCTTGAAATTTGTGCCTCAAGCTTGGGATAATGGGACTCATACTCCCCAAGTGGCGTATGAGTCCTACTTAGATTAGACCTAAGTTTGAATTCAATTCTTGGTAGAATTTTATTCTCCTAGGTTTGATTTCAGCTTGTAATGTTGTAATTTTAGAAATTTTATCATAAACAAGTATAAATTTACCAAGTTATTTCTTTCATTTTTCACCTAGAAAGTTAATGAAGCATTCATTAGAAAATTTGTGATCAAGATAACTTACAATAGTTTAAAAGAGTCTTCAAGAGTGAGTATCAAGCATTTTGGAGCATTATTCAAGAATCAGGCATCATGTCAAAGTCTTCATGCATCATGTTTGTTTTTGAGCTAAAATTTGTGATGTAGGTTCTTGTGATACAAGCAAGCATTCATGTCAATATCCATAAAATTCAATCAAGAGTCAAGATCTAAATTTATACTAGCCATTACATACAACATTGCAGCATTTTATTAAGGGTTTAGTGAGTTGCAACATAGCACATTTGTTCATTCATTATTCCTTCTTTCTATTTCATTTAATTTCAAGGTTTGATTACCAAAACATGGTTTGACCAAGGTAAACCCCTATCCACTAACAAAACAACATTTTTCCCTCTATTTGATGTGTGATTTTTTGATCTAGGTTGAAGATGTATTGAAGAGCGAGATTGGAGAAAATTTGTCAAGTTGTCATCTACATTGCAAGATCACAGATAGTCACCTACAGGTTGCAATTTAATGTTTCAAACCTAAAGATTTGACATGAAGTTACAAGAGAAAAATAAAGGATAGCATAGTTTCAGATCAACCCTAATACTAAGACTAAATAACCACTTGTGTCATATGAGTTCTAGTATACATATTTTAGACATTTTGTATAGATCCTGATTCAACATTTCTAGATTCTGGTTCTGACCCAAAACCCTAAACTAGGACTAAATCACCCCTACTAGAATATAAGTCCTAGTGAGCATTAAATTCATAATTTTTAGTATTTCAAACCTTGATCCAAATCTCTTCAATTTCCAAGTGCACCTCTGTCCTTTTTTAGTCTATTATTCTATTTTTTGAATTTCGTATTCTCAGTCATATAGTTAGGTTTTGCATATCATTTACATTCCTAGTCTTTCCAAGCCCTTGCTTGGTGGTGAACCTCCTTTTTAGTCTTTAATCACACCCTAGGACATCCTATTGTATATATTTTTTCCCAATTCCATCCTGGGTGATCCCACAATAGTGGTTTACAATTTTTGGCCAAACTAGACACTGAAATAATTTTTTTTAACTAGATCTTCACTTTCAAGCACCTATAGTGGCTAAACCATGCGGAATTTGAAGATGATGCAAACTAGAGTTTTGTGAAATTTTTTCTATAGATTCTAAATATATTTTTTCAAAAATTTTGGAATCATATTTCACTTATTTTTCCATCTCCCTCAAAAACTAGTTTTTCAGAAAACAATATTTTTAAAAAGTGACGCTCACCATATAATGCATAACGTTTTTTCCATGAAGGATAAAATTCTAATTCTTTTGAATTTAGATTTGTAACTCTGATATCTAGTGCTTACACTTGGTTAGATATTTTTTATTGAATATTTTTTCTTTAATCAATTTTCAAAGTTAAACCATTTACAATTTAGACAAACTTTTTTTGTATATATCGTTGGATCAAGAACTCAAATATTTGGTGCACTCATATTTTTCTGATAATTTTCTATTTTTCCACATAAAATTGATTTTCAAAAAACCTACATTCACAAGAAATTAAATGTAATATTCAAATTAAATTTAACTAAAATTATACTTTTTTGGAAGCTTATGATAAGGACTACATACTTACAATAAATAAATTTTAAATAAATTCATTTGATCCCCCAAAGGGTAAATCAAAAGTGGGTTTTTATCAACATTTTGATAGGTATAAAGGAGTCTCCATTATAGGTATGGTTTAAAACTAGCGGGATTCTATCCAAGGAGGATTGGTATAAGGTGGTTTGATCAAACCCTATTCAATTGGAATCCTTTAAATGGAACTTTCAAGGCTTAAATCATTATATTTTCTAAAAATGTGATTTCAACAAAAATTAGGATCTCCTAGAAAGTGTAAACCACTATTTGGGCAACACCCTCCTTATATTAATATCTCTAAGGTTTCCTTGAGTGAAACTTGAAGGAAATAGGTCCCTTGTGTTCCATCTCCCAAAATGTGGAACACACCCCTATTTTTTCTAGGTTTCATTTTGGTGAAACTAGCCTTTAGAACACCTTTTATGATTTGGAGTGTGATGGAACCCCTCAGAAAATTTCTTTGGTTCCATTTTTAAACTTACAATATCTAGCTTGTACCCTCATTTTGGACTTAGGGTTATGGTCCTCATCATTTTTTAAGGTTTGTGTTGCCAATACCCTTCAAAATTAAATTTTTATTCAAAAGACCCTTGGGCATTCTATTTTTGCATTGACCTAATGCTCTCGATCTCGGATTGTCTAAGTCACCACTTATGCCATTAAAATCATTATTTTCACCACCCCCCTAGGTTTAGGTTTGTAAATCACCAAATTCCTTTCTCATCACTTAAATTTTCCTATGGTTGGGCTTGAATTTCATATTTAAATGCCTTAATTTTTAAGTTTTCTTTCCCAAGGTTTAAGTTTGTGAATCTTGATCGTTCCCCACATGCCCATTTGGTTTTATTGTTCATTAAAATATTCGAATAGGCTAACAGGCGATTGCCATGTGTCATGTCAGGTGGTGGGACTAGTGCTTCCATAGGGTCAATATGAGAAGCTTGGAGAAATATCAACGACATATGTTTTGACATGCATCTTCATTTGGGTCATTCCCCACATGCCCATCTGTAATGTGCATTAAGGATGATTAGTCACATGGGCTAGTGGGTGACTGTTGCATGGCGAGTTTGACTATGGACCCAATGTTTCCAAGTAGTCAATATATGAAGCTTTGAAGGGAATCTATGGTGGTTTTTGGGTGATGTGGGTCAAACCTCCACCATTCCCACCACCCCACTAGGTTTTATTAAATATTTTTAAAATATCATGGGCTAGCGGTAAAGGTGACACCCGTTGCTTCATGGAGGGACCCACTAGGCTATGGAAGTAGTGAATGTTTTATAAGGATGGAGATAAATGGTTGATGATGGGTGATGTGGGTCAATCTTGACTGTTCCCCACCATCCCATGAAGGGCCCACTTGTATCCCTAGTTTCTCAATGAGCAAGCAGGTGACTGTCATGTGGAACATTTCAAAGGATTTGGTAGACTCTAGTGGAGACATAATGTTGCTAAATTTGGTTGAGATGGTACTATGGTAAAAATGGTGCCATATTAGAAATTATTCTTTTGGCATGTGTTTGGGATTTCATCCATCAAATCTGTCAAATGTTGGTATACGTGGGAAGGTGAAAATAAAGCAAGGGTACAAGCTGCTATTCTAGGATTCAATCAAGATCATTCCACAATGTCTTATTGTGATGAATTGAAAGTGTATTAATTCCCACGGGTGAGTGGGTAAATATGACATGATAGGTTTATTTAATACTAAGTATGTGATTAAATGTGTTGACAGTGTGGGTTTCTATCCACTTGAGATTTTTTTATTAGGAAAAGGCATTAATCACATACATTTTAAGCTTTGTCATAATTATTTTTTTTGATTGTAACTATCTATTGATTTATCTTAAATGTGTGATCAATAGTTGAGGTTCAAAAATTAAGCAGCCTATTGTCAACTCATTCGCACAAGCTTCTCTTGAGAATTAATGGCTAGCACACTTGCATGGCTCAATATAATGAGGAGATAATGGCCATATTTTTCATTTAGAGTTTGCATTCAGAGGTTGAAAATTAAGTTAAGTTTGATAGTAGGTTGGTGAGAAATTTTAGAGGTATTGCACGACAAACCTTTACCTAGGTAAGTAGCTACTCAAGTACTTTCTCTTCTAAATTATGGTTACAATAGTTTGTGGGCTTTAGAATCCTATGGTGGTGAGGGTTTTTTTTTTTTTGCAAATTTGGAGTCTTCTTGTTCTTGTTTTGGTCATTGTGAGGATGAGTAATTTAGGTGAGTTTGTTAAGCTAGTCTAAAGGTCCAAGAGACTAAATTTTTGTGAGTTCAAGGATAATGCTTCTAAGGATGAAGTTGAAATACAGGGAGCTCCTAAAACATCAAAGTGTAGAAGAGCACACAGGAAATTTAAGAAATATGGTGTAAGGAGTAATTACCACTTGAGGAGCCAGACCGTTTTAGAAGAACTGGTCAAGTTTAATGGGAAGGAATTGGTTGAGTATGAAAAGAAGGTAAAGAAAAGAAGCAAGTATCATAAAGTTTAAATAGGAGACATAATTTTCTTGTTGAGGCTTTTGATATTCCTTCAGATAGTGGAGGTGACACTGATCTAGAGTGTGGCCATTATCCCCTTTCCCTAGTGCCTTCTAAATATTCTAATAAGGAAGCAGTGATGGTTCCTCCAATTCCATCATGAACAAGGCATTGACAAGCATACTTTGATACTAATGACTTAGAGTAGCATCTCCACCCCATTTTTGTTTTCAATGACACCATAGCCACTGCATTAGGATCACCCTCTTCAACATGTTTGTGGTTTTTTTTTAGTGTTGATGTGGAAATATTTTGGGCTAGTGTGTTGGAGAAGTTCTAGACTTCCTAACTTTAACAACAGGTATGTTTTTTTGGGTGGTATACAAATTTTTACTCTGGCTATGAATGGATAATATTCTTTGTTCAATAAGGACAAGGTGATTTGACACTATTGTAGTAAAAAAATATGCCTTTTGGAAGGCTAGCTGGTCTTCATTAAAATGATGTGGATTTTTTTCTTTTACTCTTCCATACTCCGCAATGATTACATGTAAATAACTAGGGAACATCTCAAACTCTAGTGCATATGATCTTCAAATGAAGTGAAATGTAACTGAAATTGAGCTTGATGCTTTTTTCTCCCTTTTTCTATAAAATGGATTTCAAGGCTCATTTCAAGGAGTTCTATTTTTGAGTCCAGTAATGGTCTAGGTAGAAGCTAGGTTTAGGAAGGAGTATATGATAGAAAGTATCAATGAATAGAAAATTAAATTTCCTTGGTTATGGTCCATGTATGTAAGAATCTTAAACTAGTTTTATAGAAGCCATAGATATAAAATAAATTTTTAGTTCTCGAGCATGTACTCTCCTATGCAATTCTCTTGCAGATTATAAATGAAAATGATTAATGATCTTTTTGTTCATCTCTAATTGTTTTAATTGGATGTGTGGTTTTGTTTTGGCTTCAATTCAAAGAATTGATTAAATACTTAAATATAGTCATAGGTTTGTGAGTGAAGAGTATAGGATTTGGTAAGAATTAATGTTCTAGATGCAGTGAGTTGAATACTACAAAGTAGTATAACTATATCCCATCAATGTTTGAATTAAATGACTGATATATTACTAGTTGTTTCATATCTAACTCTGTTACCCCAATTAATGAAGCATTGGTCTATTTGTTAGAAAATATTGCAAGTAAATAAACTAGTGATACACCTAACTATGGAATCAAAATGAGAACAAAATTCATTAAAAAAGAAATCAATCATGAAGTATGAGTTTGAAGTAATCCCAGATTCCTAACAAATAGATAATAATTTACTCAGATGTCTACCAAATCTTCAGTGAATTACATTTATCTTCAATTAACAGGAATCGATATCTATATGAATGTGTTCTTAATTGGACATACATCACTTGAGAAAAATAAGCAACACCCTCCTAGGTCTCACAGAACCTAAAGAGTAGGAGTGAAGGTCTTAGAATCCTTTACTCATTTGTTGGAAACTAGCTTCGAAGGTTCTTAAGTATAAGGGTTGGCTACCCTTTAGAGAACTTCAAGGTTCTGCTAGAAAAATAACCAACAAAGTGCATCATAGTCCTAGATCTAGTTTTCATTAACTTTGCATTAGGTCTTGCATTAGTTAATTTGCATCTAGGGTTTCAAAAAAATTCATTAGTGAAAGTGCATATAGGTTGCATTTTTGCATCTTGCGTCATTGAAATTCATTTAAAAAATTTAATTGCATATTATCTAGATATCATTCAAACTAGAAAACCTAAGATTCACTCAAAATTTGCTGAAATTAGTCTCCAAACCCTAATTTGGGACACATATGTCACTCTAGGAAATTTAGTCCTAGTGCAAGTTGTTTTGCTTGATTTCTAGGTATTTTGTGTGGATTTTGCAACATTTGAATCCCTAAAAAAACCCTGATTGGGACTCATACTATTAGTGTGGATGGAGATATTCGATAACTAGATATTAGTGAGGACCATATCTCATTAATAGGCATATAGTTATCTAGGAATCTAATATTTCTCTCATGCATTTATAATTATGTATTAGGCATTTAATGTTTAAAACTAAAGTGGTTATCTAACTACCTCTCTCATTTCCTATATAAGGAAGGCTTTTGTACATTTGTAAATCATCTCATGAGTTTTATCTCAATACACTCAAGACCATCATTTAATCAAGTTGTCTTCTTTCTCATGCTACACCACTTTCTTATTCATGTGGATGGTATTTTTCATGCTTGACCCTTTGAAGTGTGGCCAACTTCATTTGATTTATTATTCACATTTCCAATATTTTATCAGAGCATAGGCCATAGAAGATTCATCTCATATCAGGAAGTTGAGTGGAGGAGATCATCAAAGGTTGAAGGGTTTTCTTGAAGGGATAGTTATTTGATCATTTGGGAGACAACTAATTTTTGAATCACTTTGGGTTAGATTTCACTTTGTTGTTTTGTTCAGAAGGTTTGAAAACCTAACTAGAATGCCTACCCATTCATCAAAATTCAACTTCGTCATCCAGAGGTTGTGGACACAAAAAAGTAACCCTTCTACTTTTTCTTGTTTTTCCCTCCTTGTGCTTATTTGGTTTGATTTCACCTTGATTTAATGTTGCAATGTGACCCACACATTCAAATTAGTTCTTGAATCTTTATGAATCATTATGACTTTATGATAACTTGTGAAGGTGTTGTGAAGTGTTGTAACACATTTCTACACTTTTCTAGACTCTTCTTCTTATAATTCATCTAAATATCCCCTTTTTATCGCTTAAAAATTCTTATTTTAAAGTGTTGTAAAGTCTTGTAACAAAATTTCATGCTTTTCTAGACTTTTCACCACTAATTACACCTTTCTTCTTCTTTATTTTTCCCCTTTATGCACTTATAGTTCTTAATTAAGTGTTTTTTTGAATATAAACCTAAAAAATATCATTAAAGGAAACTTAATTAGTGACACCCACTTACATGTATTGAGTAGGACCCATTCACCATGGGTGGCAAATGAGTCCCTCTTGGCACAAAATTCAAAATAAATTTAAAGTTATTTTAGGTTTTTATTCATTAAGACCTTAGGTTGGCCTGGGATGTTGTATGTTTGCAAAATTGGGGTATAAGAATGTATAAATAATTGTTTTTCTATCCATTTTAACCCCCATTCATCCATTCAATCATCCTTGCATCCATCTAAGCACTTGAGCATCATAGCATCATTCAATCAAGCAATTATCAAGCTTCTTAGAGCAACCATTGACATATCTTCAAACTTCTACAACAAGGGTTTGGTGAGTTCATGACATGTGCATGCTATTTGTTCAGTATTCCTTGCTTATTGCATTTCATTTATTTATCAAGGGTTTGATTACCAAAGTGAGATTTGACCAAGGCAAATCCCTATACTCTACGCCTTAACCATTTTCCCCCTCTTTGCATGTGTGTTTGTAGGTCTTGTAGGAGTATTTTTCAAAGAGATAGGTGTTGAAAAGTGGTCAACAAGTCATCAAAGCTATTCAAGTCAAAAAATACCTAATTCAAGCTTGGAGACATCATTCATCCCATTTTTTGCAAATTTGGATCAATCAACCTGACAAGAAGACAAGTGTAGATATGGACCCACATAGTTGACTTCAAAATTTTCAAATTTTTATAGGAGGACTAACTCACCATCATTGGTGAATGATTCCCACTACTAGGGTAGAAAACATGTTTTCTTTAGTTTTTAGTTTCCGACACTTCAAAACCTGTTTCAACAAAATTTACTAGAACCTAGACTGATTCGCCATCAGTGGTGAATGAGTCCCAGTGGTCATCAATAGTGATTTCTAAAACATTCCAGAACCTTCCAGCATCAACATTCTATCTCTATGTTCACTCCATTCAGTTTCATTAAGTTATTTTTTCATTTATGCATGTTTCTAGTTCATGTTTGCATATAAAACACTATGTTTTCAAACACTTCATATTTCTTAGTCTTGCATATATAATCAATAGTATTTTTCAATTCTTTGCATTTTGTTTACTTAATTTAGGAATATTTCACCTATATCACATCCATCTTTGAATGTGAACATTACATTTTGGCTCCAATATTATATCCTTTTAGGTGAAAAACCTTAGAAGCACAAAGCATTCAGATACCAAAATATTTGCCTCCATTTGGTGAACCTGAACAATTTTTTTGTAAAAGAACATAGAAAAAACTTCATTGGAAACAAAGGAAAATAAAGGAGATAGGAATAATGATATCTTGAAAACCATGAACTAAGTTTTGTGATATTTGGATTGAAATTAAGAAAATGTTAGATGAAAAAACCCAGTTTGTGGTTTGAGAGAAAACTTCACCAGTCTAAGAGTAATGGAAATCCATAATGACAGTCAAGGTGTAGTTAGAAAGATGACAAAGACAAGATGATAGTGCATTAGTACTATGCAAGGAGACAAGGTTCAAGGCCATTAATGGATCATTGTCATTAGAGTGACAGCCATATACATTTAAATAAGGATCTTTTGATATAGCATCCACGAAGCATTCTATTAATAAGAGATCTTTTGATTGTGGGAAGTCTTGCACAAGGAAGAAACCACTTTTCTTGTGAATGATATCTCTTACTACATGACTAAGGTTTAATTATAGTGTATGGGGAATTATCTATTCATGGAATATGGAGGAATGAAACCTTTGGTCAAGCCAAATATCTAGAATTTCATGAACAATCTTGATAAAAATCTACAAAATCTTGACTTGGGAAACCTATTACACATCCTCTATCTAAGGGTTTTCTTAAAATGTTAGGTTTTAGGGAGTGAAGGACTGTAAAATTTGCTTAAAATCCATGCTTAAAGATAGAGAGTAGGAGCAAGATGGAAAGAATAAAGAATCTCTACCATAATGAAGAATACCTTACCACCAAAAGGAGCGACAAACTGTGCAAGAAAAAAATTTCCCCAAAGCTAAGCATTCTTAGAAAGGAGAGAGAACACCAAATTTTAAAAGAGGAAAACAAAGAAAATATGGAAATTTTCTTCATCTTTTGTCACAACCAAGCATCTGAAGCTTTCCTTCACATAGATGAAATAATGAAAGGAAGCTTGTTTTTTTTCCATTCATAGAGGACTTACTAGAAGGAGAGAAATCCCTTGAAAAATGAATCTTCAAACCATGGATGGTAGCACAACTTGAAGGCATGGGCACAAGAATACAATGCAAAATGACACCCACAACCAAAGATAGGAGTATTTTCAGGTTTTTTATGAAAACCTTAGTCTTTTCTGACCAAGTGATTTTAATCACTTTCTTTTTTATAAAATACATGAAAACTAATTCCTTGGCCAAGGGGAAGGCTTGTTTTTGTTTTTCCTAGCAACATTTTTAGAAAAAAAATTACATATCCAAAAAGAAAATATTAATTCATCCTAACACTTATTAAAGGGAATAAACAATTGCTTTCCTTAATAACTTGTTAAGTTTATTGTAATATTGGTTGTGTTAACACTTATTAAGGTAAATAATTAAAAGCATTGCCTTTAACATCTGTTAATATAAACCAATACATGCCCTCTAAATATGCAAAGAATGAATATGAGTCATGATGAGTAAATTGGAGTGTTTTTCTTACATCTAGGAGATTTTCTTTTGACTTCAAGTCATACCAGGGTGTTTTGGAGTTATCATTGGTTCAAACCATAGTTTGAGGAGGATTTTAAGGCACAAGGTTTAGTTTGCATCAATTTTGGAGTCCCACATGGTTGACCATCACTCAAGGGGATTTTTTACCACCTTATCACTCAGTTACTTCTAGTTTTGGGGCTTCTTTTGAATGATTTTCATGCTTATACAACCAAGGAGGAATATTTATCATGCAAATCAAAAGAGGAGTAAAACTAAAGAATTTACTCCTGATTTTTTGTGAACTAGATAGCATTTGGGGTTCTTTTGGGTCATGTAGATCATGAGGGGGAGTTTGGAGTTGTTTGAGCTCAGTTTATATCAGTTGTGGGCCCCCTTTTCAGGCCTTCTCCATCTTTCTTGTGAATCATTTTGGAGGTGGGATATTTTATAGTTCAGTTATCTTCACATGACTCTTCTTAGCTCTTGGAGTGCAATTAGACTACAATGTCACCTCTTGGGACTTTGAGACTCATTTTTTATATAGAGGAAAAGAATTAGTATTTTTTCCTTAGTTCTTGCTTCCTACTCTCTTGTGCATTGCAAAGAGTTAGAGAGTTTTGTAGCTCATCTTCATAGTTTTATTACAACAGGTTTATTTCCAAGATTTGTTCCAGTTTTTGTAGAAAGATTTCCTCTACTTTTTCAATAAGATCAAGTTTTTCCTTCTCAACTTTAGGTGTTTTCTTTTATGTTGGATTTTTGAGAGGAGTTTAATGTTTTTTAGGCTTAAAAACTTTGAACTTCTATCTCTTTCATAATTGAATATATACAAAAGTAGTTTAATTTCATAGGTGATACATTATGCAACTGATTTGTTTTATCATCCTAGTTGAGAAAATATTTTTTTTTCCTTCAAAGAAGATAAGTATTTTAGGCCTTTTGTGAAACATTTATGGTTTAACTATACAAGTTGAATTGTGTAAACAGATCCTAAAACATTTTTGTGAATCAAGCTACATTTTTTTCATCATTTAGGTGCATCACCATCCTACTAGTTTTAGTTTTTACCATTCATCTTAAACCTTCTATCCCTTTTCCTACATAAATCATTGGTTTCATATAAAAATCAAAAGGGGAACTAACCCATAATTTGGAGATTCTCTTTCATTATGAGCAACCCACAAGCTTGAAGGTGTTTCCATGTTACACAGGATTGTTGAGCTTTCTAGTTTGCATTCAAGTGCAATCCTACGTGTTAATAGTTACTATAGGGTCTAACTCATTACCTACATTTGAATTAGGAGTAGGATGGTATACATGGCTTGATAGTTCACCTTGCATAAAATTTGTTGATAGAGTGCTTGGTCTTGCTTGATTCAATTGAACGTATTATTCTTTTGGTTCTTCTTCACTATAAGGTGTTAGTACTCCAATTATGACTATATTCTCAACATTTTTGTCTGATGCTTCTTTCTCCTTAAATGTGATTTCCCTACTAATAATCACTTTCTTTAAAATGAGATTAAAAAATCTATAAAATTTTGATTGCTCATTATAACTGAAAAAAATACATTTATCTCTTTTATCATCCAATTTTATTCTCAATTTAGATGGTATGAGTGAATATGCAAAAAATCCATTTTTTTTAAATAATATACACTATGTTTCTTACCATTCCATGCTTCTTTTGGAATTTTTTCCTTAATGCTTGTTATAGGACTTCTCTTCAAAATGTATTTTTCATGTATGATATTGCTTCTTTCAAAAAATCATTAGACAAGTTTCTGGCCTTCAAGATACTCTTAGCCATTTTCATTATGGCTCTATTCTTCCTCTCTACTACATCATTCTAATTTGGTGTGTACCCTATTATAAATTGTTTATTGATCCTATGATATCTACAAAATAATACAAATTCATTAGAAATAAATTATCCAACCCTATTAAATCTAATTACCTTAATGTATAGGCCACTTTGTTTTATAACCATAGCTTTAAACTTCTTGAATTTATTGAAGGCTTCATACTTTTGCTTGAGAAAGTATATCAAGGATTTCCTATTGAAATCATCAATGAATATTAAAAGAATATATGCATCCACCTAAAAAAATGGAGTTTTCTCTAGTCCAAATATATTAGTGTGAACTAAATCCAATGATGCCCTTTCTCCAAGTATAAACTCCTTACTAGAAAACTTTTTATATTTCATTTTTCCAATATATAATTGTCACATGAATTGGCTAGTAGCACAATGGGTGGTAATATTTTCACCATATATTTCTTTGCAACAAACTCAACTCATCAAAATGAAGGTGACTATACCTCAAATGCTAGAGCCATGTCTAGTCTAAGTATATTATCTTGAAATTAACTTCATCTATTCCTGGGATACAATGAATGTGGAGGGGGAACATACAATTCTTAGTCATCTTGACCCTTGCAATTAATCTATCACTAGGATTTCTATCCAAAATTGTACATACATAGTTGATAAAGAAAAATATTTAGGTCATTTTTCATTAACTAACCGATATTCGTTATTTTATGTTTTAATTCAAGCATAAAGTAAATATTAGAAATTGTAGTGTAGGAAAATGTACTTTAAATTTTCACACTTTGTTTGGGTCCCCTCAACTAAATTGGACTTAATTATGCCTTAATAAGCCCCGTTTTACATGTACAAGCATAATAAAATTATATTTTCTCAAGGGGAAACTTTACAACAATTAATGCCAACACATAATACTTTACCTTGAGCAACGTGTGTTCCAAGAATAGGGACCTAGGACCCATTCGACCACAGGAGAATGCGTCCTCCCTAGGCATTTGAACCTAAATTTAAAATATGTTTTTGGTGGTATTTTAATGTCCCCAAATTCATATTTTAATGTCATCTTATGATGTTTAATTTTCAGGAAATTAAGGATGCATTCCTATAAATACAAGGTTATTTCATCAATTCAAATCCTAGATTTCAAGTGCAAGTTTCACAAGAACTAATATTATTGTCTAAGGTCTTCAAGAGAAAAATTTTCAAGCATGTGTAATAGAAATCAAGATCTCAAGCATCATGTCAAAGTATTTTGCAATCATGCATGTTTTTGGAGCTAACATTGTGATGTAGGTTTCAAAGATTCAATTCAAGCATTCAAATTAATATTCAAGCATTAGTATCCACATCCATTGAAGCCATTTGTGCAATATTAAGATCAAAATTTTGAAGGTTTATTCAAGGGTTTGGTGATTTGCAACATGGCACTGCTCATTCATAATTTCATTATTTCAATTTAAGGTTTAATTACCCAAACAAGGTTTGACCAAGGAAAACCCTAATTCTCCAAAAGAAATTGTCCCCTCTTGTGTTTGTGTTGCAGATCTTAGGTTGAAGAAGATGTGGACAAAAAAAAAGTAACCCTTCTACTTTTTCATGTTCAGGCCCTTCTAGTGGACTTTGGCTTGATTTTGCCTAGATTTAAAGTTGTAATGTGGCCAACATGTTCACATTAGGTCTTAGACCCAAGTGAGAATCATTAAGACTTCTAGGATGTCTTGTTAAAGTGATGCAACTCACTTTCACACTTTTCTAGGATCATTTCATCATAATTCACCTAAATAACTCTTTTTTATCAGTTACCATGTCTTATTTCAAAGTGTTGTAAAGTGTTGTAACCCACTTTCATGCTTTTCTAGACTTGTCACCACTAATTCAACCCTTTCTCATGTTTAAATGACCCCTTAATACACTTTTTGTCCCCCCTTAAGTTTTTTTTTTAGGATATTGTCATTGGAAAACATTTAATGCCCTATAATTCCTGACATCCACTAATTTTCTTAAGTGGGACTAGGTCATCAATAGGGGTGACTTAGTCCTTTTTGACACAAAACTCAAAATTATTTCAATTTTCTAGCAAGATTTCATTCTCTAACCCTTGAGGTTAGCCTGTGATGTGTTATTTTCAAGAAATTTAGCAAAAATCAAATATAAATAATATTTTTTCCTCTCATTTAACGCCTATTCATTCAAGCATTCACTCAAGCAATAAACTTAATCATTCTCAAGAATTCAAGCACTCTAAGAATAATCAAGTCATCCATTGGAGCACTTTATTGCATATCTTCATATTTCTACATCAAGGGCTTGGTAATTCTATGACATGCATGTCGTTTATTTAGCTTTCTCTTTCCATTTCATTTCATTATCTAGGGTTTGATTACCAAAGTGGGATTTGACCAAGGTAAATCTCTATACTCTAACCCTTAACCATTTTTCCCTCTTTGCATGTGTGTTTGTAGACTTTGTAGGAAAAATTTTCAAAGAAATGGGTGTTGAAAAGTGTTCAACAAGTCATCAAAGCTATTCAAGTCAGCATATCCCTAATTCATGCTTGGAGACCCTTTTTATCCCATTTTCTTTAAAATCAAGATCAAACACCTGTCAGAAAACCAAGTGCAGACTTGAAGCTACAGGATCCTATCCTGAGATTTCCAAAATATATAGGTATACTAAGTTGCCACTAGTGGAAGATTAGTCCCAAGCCTAAAAATTGGTATTTTCATTTTTGGATACCCATTTGGCAAATTCCTCTTCCAGCAAGTTTTTCCCAAAACTAGGACTAAGTCGCCTAGCCTGGCGTAAGTGTCCCAGTGAACATTTTTAGTCAATTTTTTAGGATTCCAGAATCTCTCTACATCAAAATTCAGATTCCAGGTGCACCTCTTCAATTCTATTTAGTTATTTCGTCATTTACTTACATTTTTAGGTGTTTTTGCATATCACAGTGTGTTTTTCCAACACTTAACATTTCTTAGGTTTTGCATCATTAAATCATTTTATTTTTAGATCGATGCATTATTACATCATAATTAGACATATTACATCTCATTTACATTAATATTGAGTGTAGACATTTGCATTTTGGACCCCATCCCTTTCTCATTTTAGGTGAAAAACACTAGAAGGAGCTAAAGCAATTGGGCAATCCAAAATTATTGTCCAAATTTTGATGAACTTGAGTTTTGAACATATTCAATTGTGATTTCAAAGTGCATCCTAGGTTCCATTTTCATTGCATTAGAAAATTCATTTATTAAATTGCATCGTAGGATTTTCAAATTTGCTTTAGTGAAAAGCTCAAATAGTTGCATTTTTGCATCATTTTTGCATTGAAAACAACAAAAATTCTGAATTTTCATATTGTAGTTGCATCTGTGCATCTTGAAGACATAAAATTATATTTAAAATTTCTTAAAAATCTTACAAAAATCATCACTACAACGAATTGGCCACACTGGGCGACTTAGTCCTACACATTTTGCATTGTAATTTATGGTGTTTTATGGGTATTTCTACAGTTTTGTTTTTTGTTATTCTATTCTATCATACTTTCCATATTTGTTGTTTTATTCTCTTTCTAGTATATTATTTTACTTTCACTCATTGTCATCATGGCTTTTTTCTTTAATAAATTTTGGAATTTATTAAAATCCTAACTGGACATGTCAAATTGTGCCTTTGGCTGTGATCCTAATGACCTTGAACTTCCTCATGCTCCTTCAAATCCTCAATAATTTCCTCCTTGTGTTGTTGACATCATTGGAGAAAATGATGATAGCATGAATAATTTCTTAAATGAATACCTTGATGACCTTGAAGCCAATGCAACCTTTTACCCATCCATGAATTCACAAGATCTTTCTATTGTCTCACCTCCTGATACATTTGGTTACCTACATCCTGAAACAAATGAAGGACCTAAGTTACCTTCAACATGTGGGCCTAGTTCTTCTACACAACCATATTCTCAACCATTCTATGATAACAAAGTTACAAACACACCCATCAACCTTCAAGAAACTTATGGAAAAGGCTTTACTATCTTAAGCAAACACAAATGTGACACAACAACCAAAATGACATTCACCAACTATTAGAAAAAAATCCAACAGATGAAAAGAAAAAGGTTTAGGATATCAAGATCCTCCTCATGACAAAAATCCTCCTTTTGAATATTGGAGACTTCGGGATGATGGCATCTTTGATTCGCCTCCTGATTTGAATGTCCTCCTTCCACATGAACAACCCTTACATGATTCCAATGATAAGGATGCTAGGATCCCCATGGGTCCTCTTTCTCCTTCCATCCATGAAAAATGAGAATCTAGTAAATGCAAACAGCCTTACAAATTGAAAAAACTCATGTTTCTTCTCCATCCACCACTTGAATGTGAAATGAAACTCCAAATGCTATTAAATAGAGGTATCATTCTATTACCACCTATTAATAGGTTGGTAATTCATCCTAAAGATTACAATGTACCTTATTGTAAATATCATCGTGTTCTTGGCCACTGAACTAATGAATGTCAGACATTGAAGGACATATTGAGTAAGTATCACTTCATTGATACCGGTTGTTATCCTATCATCCCATAAGTACCCTATACCCTCATCATGAAATAGTTGTAGAATTTTTCATTCTCACTATTGTATAGTCCTTCCCATCATCCATCTTGGCTCATTGTTTCCTTACACTTAGTCAGGGCATGAATTTGTTAGCCTTCTCCTTGTAATGCATTTTTCCTTATCCCTTAGCTAGGTTATTCATCTCTGACTTCTACCCATTGAAGTTGGGAGGTGGCTGACTTGTTTAATGTGTGACTTACATTTGCATTACTAGATATTTTACACTTTTCCTTTTTATTTTTCTTTTCTTTGGTGTCATTTCATGTGCATATTGTAGTCCCTCGTGATGTGACATTTGATGTTCTCTCTCTCTTTGTGCCCTTCCTCTATTTGTACATCTATTCTTCTATATTTCATACATTTTTATTTTCTTTTTCACCTTTGTTTTGTGTTTTCCTTTTGTGGATGATGCAAAGCATTGAGACTATAATGTCTCTTCCATGTTGACCCAAAAGGTCTTTTGTTTTTCACCTTTGTTTTGTTTTTTCCTTTTGGGGATGACACAAAGTGTTGAGATTGTAATGTCTCTTCCATGTTGACCCAAAAGGTCTTTTCTTTTTCACTTTTGTTTTTTGTTTTCCTTTTGGGGATGACACAAAGCATTGAGATGCCCTGTGTCTCTTCCATGTTGACCCAATTGGTCCTTTTATTTTCCTTTTCGCCTTTTTTTTGTGTTATTCTTTTGGGGATGATGCAAGGCATTGAGACCAAAATGTCTCCTCCAAAAGCTTTTCTTTTTCCTTTTCATCTTCTTTTCGCTTGTTCTTTCCTTTTGGGGACAATGCAAAGCGTTGAGACCGCAATGTGTCTTCCATGTTGACTCAAAATAGACTTTCTTTCTCTTTATTTTTAGCTCTCTTTGTGGCATTCTTCTAGTTCTATGTATTTGGTAAATGATCACAGTTTCGAGCTCTTTAATAAAAAATTTTCAGCAATGAACATATTGACTCCAAATCCATAGATCCCTTATGTGTTTGGTGTGTTCCTTTTTGGGGACAACCCCTCTTTCTTTTGTTCCTTTTCTTTCACATGACACAAACTTACTTGAAAACATATGACTTGGCATAGGAGCTTTCCAAGTTGGCACTCATGTTTTATTTCTTTTTTCATTTTTCATTTTCTACTTTAAAGTAATTTCTCATAGAATGGTGTGTAGCAATTCCTTTAAATTGGGGGCATACATTGGCATTATTCATTTGCATTTTTTCTTGGTTCTTAGTGCAACCTTGTCACTTCATATGATGTGTTTGTCACTTTGTGGATGACATTGGGTATGATGTCATTCATAAGTGTGATCTATCTTAGCATATTACATTCCTCTTGGTGGCCTGATGCAATGAACTACATCCCCTAAGTTTTGAATATTTTATTCTTTGATTGGTCCTCTCTTAGAGACATTAGACACAATTTTCCCTATGTTAAAGACCTTGCGTGAACTTAACAAGACTCATTTGAACATTTTCTTTGCATGTTGCATTTTTTATTTACATGGCCACCTTGCATAACATAGCTTGCATTACTATGTTGTCATCATATTTTTTCATGAGTTCTAAGCATATGAATCTTTTATTGTCTCATGAAGCATGAACTAACATTGTCCTTTGTGGTGACTTATTAAATTTATTAAGAGGTATAACTTTAGTATGCTTGAGTGGGAAAGGTCATTCTGAGGCATGACTTTTCCCCATAGCCACCTACTCATGTGAGTACATACCAACTGAGCATATGTTTCTCACCTTTTGGGCCTTCGTACCCTACAGACAACCAAAAGTTTTGTGGCCCCAAAGTGAGTATACTTGGGATTTATCACCTAGTGGACAACCATAAGTTTCATTTCCCTAGAGTGGGTACACATTTCATTTTCCAAACAAATAGCCTAGATATAATCCACAACAAGCTAGACAGATGGTCAAAGCTTTCTTTCATCCTTTCTCATCATCTTATGTGTTCCTTTGCGTTCATGTTTGATTTTCCATGGGATCATGATCCTTGGGGCTTGATCATCCCTCTTGATTATTGTTATCTCATCTTATCAAGCATTAGTGCATTTAGACCCCTCTTGGTTGCATGATTAGCTACTTTAGTGTGAGTTTGAAGTAGGTTCATCCTCTCACTAAAGTGGGGGCTAATTGTGGACACAGAAAAGGTAACCCTTCTACTTTTTCATGTTCAGGCCCTTCTAGTGGACTTTGGATTGATTTTTCCTAGATTTAATGTTGTAATGTGGCCAACACGTTCACATTAGGTCTTAGACCCTTATCAATCATTAAGACTTCTAGGATGTCTTGTAAAGTTGTTGTGAAGTGCTATAACTCACTTTCACACTTTTCTAAGACCCTTTCATCACAATTCACCTAAATAAATCCTTTTTATCACTTACCAAGTCTTATTTCAAAGTTTTGTAACCCACTTTCATGCTTTTCTAGACTTGTCACCACTAATTCAACCCTTTCTCATGTTTAAATGACCCCTTAATACACTTTTCAGCCCCCCTTAAGTGTGTTTTTGAGGATATTCCCATTGGACAACATTTAATGCCGTGTAATTCCCGAAAACCACTTAATTTGCTTAAGTGGTACTAAGTCACCAGTAGGGGTGACTTAGTCCTTTTTGGCACAAAAATCAAAATTATTTCAATTTTTTGGTGGGATTTCATTCTCTAACCCTTGAGGTTGGCTTGTGATGTGTTATTTTTGGGAAATTTAGTAAAAATAAAGTATAAATAAGGTTTTTTCCTCTCATTTTAACACCTATTCATTCAAGCATTCACTCAAGCAATCAAATTAATAATTCTCAAGAATTCAAGCACTCTAAGCATAATCAAGTCATCCATTGGAGCACTTCATTGCATATCTTCAAATTTCTACACCAAGGATTTGGTAAGTCTATGACATTGCATGTTGTTTATTTATCATTCTCTTTCCATTTCATTTCATTATCTAGGGTTTGATTACCAAAGTGGTATTTGACTAATCAAAGTGGGATTTGACCAAGGCAAATTCCTATACTCTAACCCTTAACCATTTTTCCCTCTTTGCATGTGTGTTTGTAGACTTTGTAGGAAGATTTGTCAAAGAAATAGATGTTGAAAAGTGGTAAAAAATTAATCAAAGATATTCAATTCAACATAACCCTAATTCAAGCTTCGAGATCCTTTTTATCCCATTTTCTACAAAATCAAGATCAGACACTGTTAGAAATGTAAGTGCAAACCTAAAGCTACAGGTTCATGTCCCAAGATTCCTAAAATTTGTAGGTGGACTAAGTTTCCAATAGTGGTAGATTAGTCCCAATGCCAATCCTAAGAAGTGGTTTTTGCATTGTTGGATACCCATTTTGTAGATTCTTGTTCTGTTAAGTTTTTCCTAAAATTGGGACTAAGTCGCCCAGCCTAGCATAAGTGTCCCAGTCGACAATTTTAGTCAATTTTTTAGGATTCCAGAATCTCTCCACATTATAATCTAGATTCCATGTGCACCTCTTCAATTCTACTTAGTTATTTCATCATTTAATTGCATTTTTAGGTGTTTTTGTATATCATAATGTGTTTTCCAACACTTCACATTTCTTAGGTTTTGCATGATTAAATCATTTTCTTTTCAGATCAATGCATTATCACATCATAATTAGACATATTACATCTCATTTACATTAATCTTGATTGTATAAATTTACATTTTGGACCCCATCCCTTTCTCCTTTTAAGCGAAAACCCTAGAAGGAGCTAAAGTAGTTCGGAAATCCAAATTCATTGTCCATAGAAGGATTGAAGATCTCTTGTGTTTGTATTGTATCTATTAGGTTGACGAAGGATGGAAGATATCTTGAAGATCAATTAAGGTGTGTTTTAGTCAAATAAAGGTCCTAGAATAGTGTGAATGTGTACAAAACATTACAACACCACTCCAAGACATCATTAATTAAGTTTTAATGTCAATTATCAAACCAAGGGAAAAGTCTACTTTTTTAATTACTACATTTTCCTCCAATTTAGTGAGAAGATGACCCCAATTCCATACTCACACTAAAGTAGACATCCAAGACACTTAAGTACGCAACAATAACAAAGATACATGATCATAACTTGTCATAGGCCAAAAATAAACAAAAACAAAGGATCAAGCACAACCATTCCAACACAATGAAAAATGGGGTTGTTTTTCCATAACATATGCTACACACTCTTGGGTAGTGGAACCTTATTCTACCCACTAGGTGAGTTGTCCCAACGAATTGGTTTAGTTAGAAAGTCATGCCAATGTATCAACTTCTCACCGTAGAATGGGAAAGTCGTGTCAGTGTATCAGCTTCCCATCATACTAACCATACCAAAGTTATCCTCCTGATAACTTTAATAAGGAACCACAATGTAAATTCTTTTGAATATCATGTAAAAAAAATTTTAAATTGGATTTTTCTTTGTTTGTGTAATGGTCTTCCTCTTAAGGAGCATTGTGCCTAATATCTCCAAGAGAGCACAAGTCAAAAATGGTAGATTGTCACCCATGGGATGTCTTGTTCACATCATGCCATGTCAGTATATCATACACTCTTGGATGGAATCAAAACCAATGAAACCACCACGAAGAGGACACATCATAAGAAAAAGGAAAAATCACACAATGAAATTTTACCAAAAGATGTCATCTATCTATGCCCCCACTTTAATGTGGTTGCTTCACCATTACTATGAGAAATTACTTTAAAGTAGCCAATTTTTTGTTCCTAAGACATGAGAACTTTCCTCAAAATACCCTATATTCCAAGTCATATTTTTCCTAAGTAAGTTGCATCATGAAATATGAAGGAAGGGTTGCCTCCACAAATACATAAGGGATCTATGGAATTGGGGTTAGTATGTTTGTGCTACAATGTTGTCATAAAGCATGGAACTGTCATCATTCCCCAAATACTAATAGAACTAGAAGAATGACACAAAGAAATTGAAAACAAATAAAATCCTTTCGGTTCAACATGGAATAGACCTAAATGTCTCAATGCCTTGCATCATCCCCAAAATGAAAACACAAGATAAATGAAAAAAAATGATTATGACATAATGAAGAATGAAGGTACATATAGAAGAATGCACAAAAAGAGAGATACATCAAATGAAATGCCAAGGAGACTAGTAAGGCACAAGCAATTCAACCTAAAGCAGGTCATCCACCTCCCAATCTCAGTTTATAAATGGAAGGTGGGAAACTAGCCAAAGGGACAACATCAAGTGTCGAACTAAGACACACAACAAGCTCAACACTCTTTTTAGGAAATTTTTCATTTAAGTTCATGGAAGAAGAAAACAATATATTCAACTCATCATGCACTTGTTCATCAATTTTTGCAATGTAATTGTCATCATCTAAATTAATCACAATAGGAGGTCGAATAACAATGTCTATGCAATGTTCTTTTTTATGTTATGGTGAGGGTTGAGTATCATCATGCATTGCTTTGGGTAGGTTTGGATTTTTATTTTCTATGTTATTTTTGTTTCCTTGAGTTTTCAATCCACAAGCAATAGCACAATGTCTATGTCTATGCTCTCTAGCACTTCAATTTATTATCAATTTATTTTTGTGTAAGAATGGGTTTGTCAATCATAGGTTCCTTCTCTTCCTTGGGGGGACTAGAAGAAACAATAGGAGGTTGCTCAATCGCTTTCTCTTTGAATTTGTAAACTTATTTGACTCTAGGAGGGACAATGAGATTGCTTGTATTATCTCATGGTCTTTTGTGGGAAATTGTAGGAGGTTGTTCTATACATTTGTTCTTGTATAGTTAGAAGTGTTTTTGGTTCAATTATTCTCTCATCAAGGATAGTTGGTTCGGCCATAGGTTGATGCATATTGTGAAGGGATAGTTCTACTATTTTCTTTGCCTTAAATTTTTTTATATAATTTGAAAAAAAAATCTTTACAAGGCTTAATAGGTTCCATAGGCTCAGGCCAAAAGTAATCTAGTGAAAAATCCCCTTTTGTCGAGGCAATATTAAATCTTCTATGATTCACAGTGAAGATATCATTGTCAAATAGAAAACTTAGACATTTATTCACAACTAAAGGAACAAAATTCATGGAGTGAATCCATGGATAGCCTAGCTTCACACAAAATTGGTCTAATTGTGGGATGATAGGGAATGATACTGTTGATGATTTCAATCCCACCTTTAAAGGGAGATCTATCGATCCTTTCGTAGGGAAAGAAAACCCATTATGTGTCTTAATCCATGCTTTTAGGTTATCATATGTTTCTTCATATAGCTCATGCACATATACGAATTCTTTTGTGATCACATTCTCTCCACAGATGGGATCAATCAATATCTCATTAGTGGGCTTATTATTGATTCGGCCAACTATGTAAAGAGGACCATCAAGTGCATGTTTAGGTATTTCATTTGTGAGAAATCCATGTCAAGATGTTGTCTAGTCGATCCCTTATGAGGTTTATCTTTGATAAATGCTATCACTTCATTTGTGGGATGTGGGTATGTGCAAGATCATCATGGAAAAAATAGGCCCTTAAGTGGCAAAAAATTCAAAAAAATCAGAGTTAGGCAATATACGTAAGAAATTGAATAAGTTATCTATATTATTTCAAAAATATGTAAGAATAGAATTTGTAGCAAATTGAATGTAGTTTCTAAACTAATAGGTTTGTTTAAAAAAAAAAATCTATTTGGTGAAAAATTGAAATTTCAATGCAGAGTACTTAAATTTCAGGGAAAAAAATAAGAAGTAGGTGTTTGTTTGACCACCCTAACCACAATAAAATGATAATATTTTTTATAAGATTTTAGATATACTTTGAGGACTCATGTCCAGATGTGATGCATTTTTTTTATAATTTTTTCAAGTAAATAATTAATTATGAATTTTTATTATAACTTTTAAAAAATATAAAAACTTGTATGTTTGACCACCTTAACTTGGTCAAAACTTCATGAAATTCAATTTTTCTTTTTTAAATCCTAGAGTATGTAAAGCATAGAATGTGATGCATGTTTTAGATTTAAAAAATATGATATCATTTGAAAGCTATAGATGTTTTTCAATCAACCTATCAATTAGGACTTTAGTCATAATTCAAATAGAAAATGAATAATAATTACTTATTAAGTTCAAAGTAAAGTATAATTTATATTGGTGTAAATATGAGAATCTCCTTTAAAAACCCTTTTCGTTTCATCAATTTTGGGTAAAGAGAAAGTCGTCAACCACATGCCCATCATATTGCCACTTTTTGGCCCATCATGATCTTGCACATACCCATGTTGTTTAATGGTATTCATATTGTTATAATGTGTCAACATTGATCACATCATTCTTTGTTTCACTAGATTTGACAAATGAAATATTGTGCTTAGGCATGGTATTTGTAAAGATTTGCAAATTTTGATTAGGAGGAGCTATAGATTTGTTTCCTTGACCATTCACACCTCTGATTTGAAGTTGGTTATTGTCAATAAGGTCTTGCACAAGATGTTTAATACACTTACAATATTATGTGCTATGTCCATTTGTTTGATGGTAATGACAATAAGAATTTTTTGAAATCCTTTAGGCAATGGTATAGTAGGATCACATTCTCTAATAGGAGGTAAGCTAAGCATGTTTTTGTCAATAAGTTACAACATGATATTGTGAAGGGTATCGAGTAAAGGAGTGAATTCTCTCTCCCTATCCCCAAAAGGAGTTGCCATTTTTATAGCAACCAGTTGATTATTGTTTTGTTGACTTGCCTGAGGGGGATTTAATTGTACAAATACCTTATTTTGTTTCTTGAGTAGTTGATAATTATCTATAGTTTCTCCTTCCCAACATAATCGGTGATGGATGAAATGAAAATCCCATAGAAAACTATAATTGATCTCCAATATTACAAAGACATTGACCTTCACTATTAAATAGGAACTCCTAAATATGATGCACAACTAAAAATGAAGCCTCTCAATGAAATATACATTCTCCAAATTGTAGTATGTCCAAATTATCAAGAAAATGCCTCAAATTGCAAAAAATAAATAGAATGTACCAAGCGATGAATCTAAAAAAATTAGATAGAAAAAATGATAGAGCTTTGAATCACCTTCAAAATGCCACTGAAATCTCCAAAATCCAAAAAATTGGTGAAAAGATACAAGCTAGAGAGTCCAAAAGGAAGAACTGACTTCAAGCTATGATAAAATATTATAGGAATAAATTCTAGTAAAAATTCTTGCAATAATGGAAAGTTCTCATAACTGGATTTCCAACGATATCTCATTTGCAAAAATCCGATACCTGAGTCAAAAGTTATGGTGATTTTAAGAAAACTACCTAATTAAGACACGATGGGGCTTCTGTGATGGTCATTTTTTCATCAAACTTAAGATATTCGCCTAATTTTTTTAATCTAAATCACCAAAAAATAAACTTACCTTAGAATATGAAGTATTTTATATGATGTCGACAAGGGGGAGAAATTTTTTTCCTGCAACTTGTAGAATCTGTACGATGTCGTTCCAATATCACTACAAAAAACCTTTGATGGCCTTTAGAGACAAAGATTTTGGTATCTGAATTTTGTATGCTCCTTCTAGGGTTTTTCACCTAAAACGAGATAAGATTGGAGCCAAAATGCAATGTTCACACTCAAAGAGGGATGTGATATAGTTGCAATATGTTGAAATGAATTAAACTAAATGCAAAGAACTAAAAAATACTATTGATTATGTATGCAAGACTAAGAAATATGAAGTGTTTGAAAAAATAGTGTTGTATGCAAACATGAACTAGAAACATGCATAAATGAAAACATAACTTAATGAAACTAAATGGACTGCACTTAGAGATAGAATGTTGATGTTGGAAGGTTTTGGAATGTTTTAGAAATCACTATTGATGACCACTGGGACTCATTCGCCACTAATGGCGAATCATTCTAGGTTTTGGTAAATTATGCTGAAACAGGTTTTGAAGTGTCAGAAACTGAAAACTAAAGAAAACACCTTTTCTAGCCTGGGATTAGGACTCATTTGCCACTAATGGAAAATTAGTCTGATCCAGATCTACACTTATCTTCTTGTTGGGTTGACAAATCCAAATCTACAGAAAAAGGGTTGAATGGTGTCTCCAAGCTTGAATTAGGTCTTTGTTGACTTGAATAGCTTTGATGACTTGTTGACCACTTTTCAACACCTATCTCTTTTACAAATCTTCCTACAAGACCTACAAACACACATGTAAAGAGGGGAAACATGGTTAAGGGTTAGAGTATAGGGATTTGACTTGGTCAAATCCCACTTTCATAATCAAACCTTTGATAAAGAAATGAAATGAAATAATCAAAGCAATGATGAACAAATAACATGCATATGTCATAAAATCACCAAACCTTTATCGTAGAAGTCTGAAGATATACCAATGGCTGCTCCAAGATGCTTGATAATTGTGTGATTGAACATTGCTATGATTCTCAAGTGCTTAGATGGATGCAAGGATGATTGAATGGATTAATGGGGATTAAAATGGATAGAAAAACACTTATTTATACACACTTATACCCTAATTTCCTAAAAACTACATCACAAGTCGACCTAAAGACTTAATAAATAAAAACTCGAAAGAAATTTGGATTTATTTTGAATTTTGTGCCAAGAGGTACTCATTTTCCACCCATGGTGAATGTGTCTCACTCAAGGCATGTAAGTGGGTGCTAGGAATTAAGTTTCCTTTAATGATATATTTCAAGTTTATATTAAAAAACACACTTAATTAAGGCATATAAGTGAATAAAGGGGCCAAATAAAGCATAAGAAAGGTATAATTAGTGGTGACAAGTCTAGAAAAGCATGAAATTTTGTTACAAGGATTTACAATGCTTTAAAATAAGACTCAAGGTACAAGTGATAAAAAGGGGATATTTAGATGAGTTATAAGAAGAAGAGTCTAGAAAAGTGTAGAAATGTGTTACAACACTTCACAACACCTTCACAAGACATCATAAAGTCTTAATGATTCATAAAGATTAAAGTCCTAATGTGAATGTGGGTCACATTTCAACATTACATCTAGGTGAAATCAAGCCAAATAAGCACAAGGAGGGACAAAACAATAAAAAATAGAAGGGTTACATTTTCCATGTCCATAGTTAGCCCTCACTTTAGTGAGAGGATGAACTTGCTTCAAACTCACACTAAAGTAGAGCAATGCATCTTAGGAGGGGTTTGAATGTACTAATGCTTGATAAGATGAGACAACAATAGTCAAGAGGGATGATCAAGCCACTAGGATGAAGATCCCATGACAAATCAATCATAAGCATAAAGGAACACACATGAACGTGATGAAAAAGAATGAAGAAAAGTAAAGAAAGCTTTGATCATCTGTCCAACTCATTGTGGATTAGATCTAGGCTACTTGTTTGGAACAAGAAATGTGTACTCACTTTGGGGTGATGAAACTCATGGCTATCCACTAGGTAAGAAAGTCCAAGTATACTCACTCTAGGGCCATGGAACTTCTAGTTGTTTGTGGGGTGAGAGATCCACAAGGTGGTTGTGGGGAAAATTCATTCCTCAAAATGGGCTTTCCCACTCAACCATACTAAAGTTATACCTCTTGATAACTTTAATAAGGTGCCACAAAAGACAATGTTAGTTCATGCTTCATGAGACAAACAAAGCTTCATATGCTTAGAACTCATGAACAAATGCAATGGCACCACAGGCATGCAAGTTGTGTTATGCAAGGTGGCCATGTAAATACAAAATACAACATGCAAAAGAATGTTAAAATGAGTCTTGCTTAGTTCATGTGAGGTCTTATCTTAGGGAACATTGTGTCTAATGTCTCCAAGAGAGGACTATTCAAAGAATATAATATTCACAACTTAGGGGATGCAGTGTGTCACATCAGGCCACTAAGAGGAATGTAATATGCTAAGATAGATCATGCTTATGAAGGACATCACACCTAATGCCATCCACAAAGTGACAAATGCATTGTATGAAGTAACAAGGCTACACTAAGAACCAAGAAAAAGAAAAATGAAAAATGAATAGTGACAATGTATGCCCCCACTTTAAAGGAATTGCTACACACCATTCTGCGAGCAATTACTTTAAAGTAGTAAAGGAAAAATGAAAAAGTAAACAAGACATGAGAGCCAACTTGGAAATCCCTTATGCCAATTCATATGTTTTTGAGTAAGGTTGTGTCATGCAAAAGAAAAGGAACAAAAGAAAGAGAGGTTTCCCCCAAAAAGGAACACACCAAACACATAAGGGATCTATGGATTTGGGGTCAGTATGTTCTTTGTTCCATTTTTTGAATTAAAGAGCTTGAATCTGTCATCATTCCCCAGATACATAGAACTAGATGAATGACAAAAAGAGAGCAAAAACAAAGAAAAATAAAGATCCATTTTGGGTCAACATGGAAGAGACATTGTGGTCTCAATGATTTGCATTGTCCCTAAAAGGAAAATAGGAAAATGAAAAGGAAAAAGAAAAGGGAAATATTTTGGGTCAACATGAAGGAGACACTTGGTCTCCATGCCTTATGTCATCCCCAAAAGGAAAACACAAAACACAAGTGAAAAAGGAAAAAGAAGGAAGACTAGTTGGGTCAACATGGAAGAGATATAGGGCATCTCTATGCTTTGTATCATCCCTAAAAGAAAAACACAAAACAAAAGAGAAAAGGAAAAATAAAGACCATTTGGGTCATCATGGAAGAGACATAGGGCATCTCAATGCTTTGTGTCATCCCTAAAAGGAAAACACATAACAAAAGTGAAAAAGGCCATGTATGACATATAGAAGAATAGAGGTACAATTAGAGGAAGTGTACAAAGAGAGAGAGAACATCAAATGTCATGCTATAGGGGAACATAATACACACATAAAATAAAAAGAAAATAAAATACAAAAGACTAGGAAGGACAATGCAAGTCAACCAATGAGCAAGTCATCCACCTCCCAATCTCAATTGGTATATAACATAGATAAGGGACAATGACAAATGAATTACTAGGGAAAGGTTAACAACTTCTTGCCCCCACTGAGTGTAAGGAAATAATGAGCCAAGATAGATGATAAGAAATACCATGCAATAGTGAGAATGGAAATTTCTACAACTATTGCATGATGCGACCTGATTGGTAGCATTTAGGGGATGATAGGATAATAGTCAATATCAATGAAGTGATATTTTACTCAATATGTCCTTTAATGTCTAAAATTTATGAGTTCGGTGCCCAAGAACATGTTGGTATTTACAATAAGGTACATTGGAATATTTAGGATGGATTACTAACCTATTCATAGGTGGTAATAGGATGAGACCTCTGTTTAAAAGTATTTGTAGTTTCCTTTCACATTCAAGTGGTGGATGGAGAGGAAACTTCAATTTTTTCAAATTGTAAGGTCAGTTGTGTTTACTAGATTCACCTTTTTTATGGATTGAAGGAGGAAGAGGACCCATGTGGATCCTAACATCCTTCTCATTAGAATAATGTAAGGGTTGTTCACGTGGTAGGAGGACATTCAAGTCGGGAGGGGAATCAAAGATCACCGTGCCATCATCTCGAAGTCTTGAATATTCAAAAGGAGGCTTGTTGTCATGAGGGGGATCCTGATATCCTAACCTTGTGGTGTTCTTATATGTTTTTTTTATTCTAAAATTTGATGAATGTTATTTTCAGTTGTTGTGTCACATCCTTATTGCTTAATATAGTAAAACCTTTTCCATAAGTTTCTTCAAGGTTGATTGGTATGTTTGTAACTAAGTTGTTATCATAAAATGGTTGAGAAGGTGGTTATGTAAAAGAAATAGGTCCACCTATTGGAGCGAACTTAGGTCCTTCAGTTGTTTCAATATGTAGGTAGCCAAACATATCAGGAGGTGAGATAGTAGGAAAGTCTTGTTACTTTATGGATGGGTAAAAAGTTGCATTGGCTTCAAGGTTGTTAAGGAATTCATTTGAGAACTTATTCATGCTATCATCGTCTTCTCCAATTATTTCAACAACATGAGGAGGACATTCATGAGGAGTTGAAGGAGCATGAGGAAGCTCAAGGTCATTAGGATCAGTTCCAAAGGCACAATTTGACATGTCAACTAAGGATTTTAATTATGTCAAAAACTTATTAAAGAAAAAGTCCATGATGAAAACGAGTAAAAGTAAACTAATATGAAAGAAAGAAAATAAAACAAAGAATATTGAAAGTATGATAGAAGGTAATAGAAGAAAACTATAACACAACAAATGCCTAGAAAATGCCAAAAAATTGACTGCAGAATGTGCAACTGGACTGATTCACCTAGGGTGGAAAATGAGTTTAGGGATGAATTTTTTCAAGTTTTTCAAAAATTTGAAATGAATTTTTTTTTTTCAGATTCACAAATGCAACTATAGTATGAAAATGCAGAATTTCAATGTGTTCAAATGATTTGAAATGTAAAAATGAAAGGTATATGATGTTTTCACTAATGCAATTTTTGAAAACCCTGAGATGTTTTAGCAATACAAACCTAATCCAATTATGATGCAAGAAAAACATAGGATGAAAATGCACTTAGAATTAGAAGTAAAAATTATGATGACATAGTCATTTGATATTTGCATCCTGCATCTGAATGAAAAATACAGGAGTTACCCCCAACATTAATCACTATTATTTTATTTGACAGTGAATGTCATGCTAATCATTCATTTCCCTTAAGGCTACCATCTTCAAAACTATGTATTAAAATAATAGCTATGAACTTTCCTATGTTTCAAGGTTCTCATGACGAACTGGGCCTTCTTGTATGGTTTCATTTCCTTCCTAGACTGTGAACACACCTCTTGTAAATCTTTATAATTTTCACTTGTTGAGCATAAACATTTCATTCTCCTTCATTTATAGTTTTCCTATAAGTGCCCTTTTGTAAGATGATTGTCCTTATTTTTTAGTGGCATTGTTGCCCTCATAGTATAATTTTCTATAGGTGAATTTCTTTTGAGGACTATCAAAGATCTTTGAATGTCTTTATTCACTTGGCATCATGTCTTTGATTGAAAAATCTCCATTTCATTGGTCTTCTCATGACGGTTTTTAACTTCTTCCAATATAAATTAGTTACCATAGCACATGCAAATACCAATAGTGAATTCAACTTTTCACATTTTTCCTCTTTAACAATGAATGGGTAGTATGTTGGGCTCAACACTTGTGGGAGCCACATTTCCTCTACTTACTATAATTTTGAACAAAGTAATCCTAAATGGAAAATGTACCTATACTTGTATAGTGAATAAACAAGTTAGATAAAACAATAAAACTCAAAATTTGACAGTGATTATGATGATCTTCTATTTTTCCTTGATATATGTGATGATTGCAAATCTGATTTAATGCCTTATGAGAGTAAATTATATGTTTTTTGATGTTATATATGAGGAGAGTAGGCATCTTGAGCTCTAATGTACCAACTTTTTCATCTCTTGTAGGTAACTTCCAAAGCAACAAAGCAACTTTTGGAGTAACCAAGCAAAAGTATTTGAAGATACAATATTTCAACCTTGAGGTTCATCGTTTAGGCAATGACGGATCCCTATTCCTTTCATGTTCTTTTCCTTTCTTCCAGTGTATAGTTTCCATCTTGTATTGAATTGAATTAACTACTCCCACGGCTTGTGTGGGACACTATACTTTTGTAATTGTGAATAAAAAACAACATTCTATGCAAAGCTTGTGCAATCTTTTCTATTGTAAACACTTACATAATAAACTAAAATTAATTTTATAATATGTATGTGTATGATAATGAATGCTTAGTAGAATCAAATGTGTACCTTTCATTCTCGTTTTCGCGATCATTGTTATCTCAACTCTACCTAATTGAGCTGAAAGAAAAATAAGGTAACATTTTTTGCGACATTTAGTAAATGATTTCCTACTAAGAATCAAGAACAGTAGCATCAAGCTATCCATTGGGCACAGGAGTCAATTCTTGTCCCTTTCACTCATAAAAGCCTATGTAACTTAGCTATTAGGAACTATACAGTAGAAAAACTAAAATTGAAAACAACTACCATGGCTTTGTATAGGAAAAAACCAACAAACATGTGCATCAACACTTATTGGAAGACAAAAATGAAAAATCAATCCTATTTTAACCTACTCTAACCAGCAAAAAAATTGGTCAAACAAACCCATTATCTAGCTTTGTAAAATAACTCCCCCTTCTAACCAAAAATGGATGCATTACATGTTTATGAATTGTTGATAAGAGGTGGAAAACAAGAAGATATCCCACAAAATATTGCAATGGTTCATGAAGAATATAGCCAAACTCACTTACCCTTTGGATCTAATCATGCACACTGTCCATTTGGGGTAGATAAGTAAGTTGGATCTATTGTCCTTCACTTGGGCTCTCTTCTGTTGGTGCAGGGATAACACTTGTTATCTCATTTGGCTCTTTCATGACCAAATATCTGATTGGACATCCTCTTGAAAGGATGAACTTTCTACTCATATAATTGGTTTCTTTCTTAGGATCTGTTGTCCTATTGTCACTTGTAATTTCAACCTGATTTGAAAAAAATAGCTCACATGAATGAAATGAAGGAATTCTTACTTCTTTGACCTAAATAGGCTAATCACATACTATTGGCTCATATGATTCTAGCTTATCATCAATGTTAGAACCAAAAAAATTTATGATGTTTTAATCATATTCTCATCTAACCCACAATCTTGTAGTGAATCCAAATGAGTCTCATCACTTTGTTGCTCAAAACTAGGTGTTGATGTTAGTATGCATGTTTTATATTTATACTCATCTACCAACTCAGGAAATTTGTCAAACAAAATAGCTAGATCCTAAGACTCGACCTCTATTTCCTTCACAAAAACATATTAAACCTGAACTTGTTTGTCATCTAAGTTTGATCTAAAAGGACTCAAGATCATTCCAAAACAAGACTTCTTCATAATCTTCATTTGCATTACCTTATTGAATTAGATCAACATCTTCCAACTTGTCAAACATATTGATCTCAACCAATAACTCATCACATTTTTTGACATTTTCTTGTTGCTCAAAATTTGTTGTTGATGAGATCAAAATCACACCAGGCTCCTCATTTTCAACAAAAGAAGGTAACTCCTTAAGCCAAATTGAAGGACACTCCTCCTGATTAGCCTCATTTATCTCTTCATCTTGTTGTTCTTTTTGATCTTTTGAGATAAAAATTGGAACATTATCATCAACTTCAATAACACAAGGAAGAAAATGAGTAAATGTTAAACAGGCATAGGACAACTGAGAGGGGGGGTGAATCATCCGTCACATAATTAAAACTTTAAAACTTCAACACTTATCAATTCCACAGCCACACTATTTTGTTATTAAGTAAAATCATGAAACACAAATAATAGAAAGTAAATCAACACAATGAACACTAGATTTTTATGTGGAAAACCCAATGAGGGAAAAAGCATGGTGAGGGTTAAATCACAATATAAAGATTATAAAACTAAATATAGAGGCTCACTGCCAAGGGCTCACTACCTAGAAGAGGACCAACTCTACCAGAATAGTTCACATAGGTCAATGAATGTAACTTTCTCATACCATCACAACAGAAGCTAGAACTCATGATATATCACCACAAAATCACCATTAGCATACCTTCATATCTGCACAAGCATAGGATCAATACAGGAGTATTGTGGAGCACATACCAGAGCACATATTGAACACATTCATCACTCTAAGTTCTCTTATTTATTAATTTTCTCATAAGCACTTGGAAACTCATCAAACCATCACATCTACAACATCGTAAAGATAGCTCCATGTACTCATAGCATCTCAGAATTATCTCAACTATACATGTGCAATTTGCAACATACAAATCTATGTTGACATCAATGAAAACATTAGTGACAACACCACCAAACTTTCTCATACTTGCAATAATACAAGCATTCAAAGATTGATCTTGAAAAAAAAAATCTTTTTCAATCCTCTTATGTTCTAACCAATACTCCTCCATAGCTATATGCAGTAAATTTATACTCATATCCTCCTTCATGGTGAGTGAATTATCTTGAAAGACAGTACGTCTAACCTTATAAAGGAAAAAAGTGAAAGGAAAATCAGGTTCATTTGGCAGGGAAACTTGGGGATTGTGAGCAAAATTTGGACTACAACAATCAAATCAGTCCCATGGGGTGTTCCAAAACTGTTAACAATTACCTCATTAAGATCAAAATATAAAGATAAGAAAATGAGATGTTTGAAAGATCAAGAAGAAGAGAACTTGGTTTTTTTCTCAAAAATTTCCTTATTCTCTCATGATCTTATGCATTTTGAAGAAGTTAAGAAGGAATATTAGATCAAAGATATAGATGAAAAAATAAATTATACTGATAGGAATTATAAATGGGAGCTAATTGATCTATTTGAATGTAAGGATTGGATAAAAGTCAAATGGGTCTATAAGACTAAGTTCAATTTTGAAGATAAAATTGTAAGACATAAAGCAAGATTACTTACAAAAATATTTTCATAGTAGTAGGGGTTAATTATAATGAACCTTTTCCTTTAGTTGCTAGAATTGATACAATTACAATTTTTCTAGCAATAGTTGCACAAAAGAATTGGAATTTGTACAAAATAGATGTGAAATCAAGCTTCTTGAAGAGGTTTATGTTCAAAAACCACCTAGTTAAAATGTATATGGGCATGAAAGTAAAGAGTGTAAATTGAAAAATGACACTTTATGGTTTGAAATGGATTACTTTATATTTATTAAGAAACAAATTCATAAAATAGTAGCGAGCCCACATTGTATATAAAAATCAATAAGAAAAGTCAAATTTTGATTTTTTTTCTATATGTTCATGATTTAATTTTCATAGGTAATTTATCCATAGATGTGTTCAAATAAAAAATGGAGAAATAATTTGAAATGATTGTTTTAGGTTTGATGAGAAACTTCTTAGGTATTGAAGTTCCTCAATCTAGTAGACATTTTTTATTTGCTAGTCTAAGCATGGCAAGGATAATATTTAAAAGATTTAAAATGATGAATTGTAATCCAACATCAACACTAGTTGCAACATGAACAAAACTTAGCAAAGAGGATAAGGGGTCAAATGTTGATCCAAGCTTGTTTAAAAGACTCATTGGAATTCTAATGTATCTCACAGCTACAAGGAAAATATCATGTATAGTGTTAGTTGATTTTGAGGTTTATGGATTCACCTCAAGAGTCTCACTGTAAAGTTGGAAAAGGCATACTAAGAGAGGTTGTACAAATAACCAAATATGAAATTCTATATTCCAAAATAGATAAATTCAACTTGACTTGTTATACAAACAATGATTTTGTAGGTAACATTGACAATATAAAGAGTACTTTTGATATGTCTTTTATTATGGAACAAGTGTAGTCTCATAGGCATCAAAGAAAAAACCCATAGTAACATTTTCATCAGCTAAAGAAAATTATGTAACAATCATATCAACATGTGGTGTAGTATGAATGAGGAGACTATTGATAGATTTAATGCAAGAAGAAGAGTCAGTACCAACATGTTCATACAACAAATCAACAATTATATTGCCAAAGAATCATAGTTTTCACAAGAGAAGCAAGCACATTGATACAAGATACCATTTCATTAGCAAGCGAGTGATAACTAAGGAATAATGGAGAAATTCATTTGAATTTTTGCTGATCTGAAAAATTTATGAATATATTTACCAAAAAATTACCAAATGAAAATTTTAAACATTTAAGGCAAAGTCTGGACATCATAAATAATTACGCCGAGAGGCATTCTACAGTCACATAAGAGTTTAAGAACCCATGTACATAAAAAAGAATGCAAACATAACTGATGGAAGTGGATGCGAGCTGTGGGCAGTTGAAGAGTCACTGTATTAACATAGTGGAGGAGTGGAAGAGGAAGAGTAACCGATGGATGTCGAAGGGCTGCCAATGGTACGATAAAGCTAGCATCTAAACGCGGGCATTTCATACTAGAAATACATCTTCTGTGAGTATTCGATAAAACATATACTCGCTGAGTAAGGATGATCTTCGTACCTACAATGATACATTGCCAATATTAGTTCCTGAAGATCTGAAGTGGAAAGCTTCAACCATTAGCAAAGAGAGAGAGAATTGCAGAGGTATGTTATTTTAATTTTACAGAGTTTCACTTCATAATGCAAGCTTTAGCCATGGTATGCTATTTGATGGCTGCATATTATTGCATAAAAGATTTCCATCAACACCCAAGATCTCCATCGACGCCCAGGCATCTTGAGGAGGACAGGTTACCTTTCATTCCAAGTATGAGTTAATTCTTTATCCGAAATTGTCTGTGTTTTACTATTTTAGTTTAAAGAGTATAGAGAAAATATGTGGAAAAAGTAGCACAAAAACTTCAAACATCTCACTTTTTTCATATGTTTTTTCTTTTATATTATTACAATGTTGTGTAGATATTTCACAATACAGTCTTCTCTTTTTCATATTTATTTAGAGCTCGCTTATATATTATGTTATATGAATCCCTATTCATCTAAATGGTTGCATTTAGAATAAGAGATTGATGCATTAGTTATGGTAGTTGCCATGTTTAGATTGGTGTCTTGGTCTGTAGATTAATTCACCATTTGTCACATTTAAATGTTCTTGTACTAAACTTTATGGTGTTCGATTTGGATAGCATGATGATTCTATGGCTGTCGATCGCCCTTAAGAGAATGTTGTTGCAATGCCTCCTTGTTCCATTCACTACAACCCAGATTATCTCCATGCGATTTCATTAATTGATATTCTCTGTGGCTGATGTATATTCGGCCTATTTCACCGGCCATACCCTAACTTTTGGAGCTTTAGAACAATTTCTCGTCACAACCTTGGAGATAATGTAGGTGTACCTTGCTGCCTTCATTTGTTGCCATGTCTCCAACCTTACTTACCTCTCGTCTACGTACTTTCATCCTCTTTACGTGTGTTTCCTCCATGCCTTACCTAGCCGATTGCTTCACAGGCTTCCTCTACAAGAAGAGCTACTCGATTTGAAGCGAGTGGAGACTGTGTGGGTTTTTAAATTTTTTTATGATGCTTCCTGCACAAGGACACACAAAAGAGATGGACGACAACACAAACTTTTCCTTGAGAAAGTTCTGGGGGATGAGGGACGAACACGATCCTTTCATAGGTTTTTACTGTACAAAAAATAAAACCATTTTGTTACTATGAAGCATTTCTATAGTTAACTATTTTTTCCAAGTTAGGATGGCCATGGATGATGGGATGGAAACTTAGATGTTTCTGATATGTTGAATATTTTGACTGAATCCTTTATTTTAGTCTGGCTTCTCTTCCTTTGTTATTTCTATTTAGCTGTTAATACAAAGCTTTTATTGACCAGTCAAGGTTTTCTTATTTGTTAATGGATTTCAGATGGACTTTGCACCATGGGTATGTTAGTTGTCATCAATTGGCAATAGCAAAGTGTGATTCTTGTGCAAATAGAAATTTGTCTTTAATAAATCGCTTGAAACATCTGCAATATTAGAATAAAGAACATCATTCGTATCTGGATTTGAGTCCACTATAACAAGTAACATTTATAAGTTTATATATGTATGTGAGCTTAGAATTAGGCACTAAAGTTAACTTGTGTTGGCAGCATATGATGTTATTTTAATAGACATTTCTATCTGAATATTTTTTTGTTCATTTCAATATAGCTTTACTTATCTCTGGGATTTTATATCTCTAAATAATGCCCAAAGAATCCTTGCTATTCTACAGGAAATACCTTATTTTTTAGTATGGTTTTAGTTGTAATCCTCCTTCATTTTTGGGATCTTCATATTTGAGATTGCAGAGGTATGTTAGTTTACTACTGCATGCTTATGGTTTACTTTATGCATGGATTGAATATTACTACAGATACAGATCGAGGTCCAGTGTCTTGAATAGAACAACTTATTCTTCAACTAATCAGAGTATTGCAGCTCTTGGACAATCCAGTAAAAGGGACATTGCCAGCATAGGAGTATCGCAGCTCTTTCACAATCCAGTAAGTTGATTTCATAATCCTACATAGGAATGATTTTAGCTTTGATGCAAGCCAGAGGATATGATAAATGGGAATGATTAAAATGTGTCGACTGTTTAAATTGTTCTAAGAGAAGTAAACCACTAAAACCACATAGATTGAGGAAAAAAATCATTGTTTCCCTAAATGAACAGTAGTGATGTGTCGGCATCCATTGTCAGGAAACCTCAAACAAGCATACGTTAGCTTTCATGGGTAACTTATAACTGATGTAAATCACAATTTTTCCAGATGCTATGAACAAGCAGGGCTCAAGCAATTTTTTGTGATGGTCATTTGTTTGAAGTTGCCTTTCAAATATTAAAGGTTATCTATTTTAAGAAAAATATATGTAGATTAAAAAAACATATATAAAAATAATTACATAGAAATATCGACAGTTCAACTAAAATTTTGACTTTCAAGTGATATAGTCTTCCTAAAATTTTAATTGTATTTTACAGCTAAAATGGCTAAATACAGCCATACAACCATCAAATTTAAGCCCTGTGAACAAGCTTGAACCGAAATGTTATTGCCCGTTTCTGTTGTATCTTTTTTCCTTTGGTTTTTACACTTTTTTTATTTATGGAATGTTATTTTACAGCAAATGATGTAAAAATACTATATATTTATCAGTGGAGAGGGCAATAATAATAAAAATACCATTTGTTTTGTTTTGATTTTGTGAATAACAATAAGCTAACTACTAAAACCAATAAAATAATAGAAAATAAAATATTAATAAATTGGTTCTGAAAAAAAACGAAACGGTTTTTAGTCTTGTACAAACATCAGATATTTTTCTTTGTTTTTATTGAGAGTTTAATTTTCTTTGCTATAAATGTAGGATCAGATTTTATTGTTGGAGGAATATTCTAATTTCTCCACCATTATGTTTGTCGGTTACATTTACTATGTTTTGCTTGAATTTACTTTGCATGTTTTGTCCTTTCTGTTGTGTATGTGTAACATGCCGTTGTGTAATTGCATTTCGTTTGGATGCTTCTTTTAGGTTTTTCTAAAGTCTTCATTCCGTTTGGATGCTTCTTTTAGGTTTTTCTAAAGTCCTCTATATTTAATCCTCAATATTTGTGAGAATCCTACTAACAGTAATCTTTAAGATCAAAATTTCAATTGAAGAAACAATTATTCAATAAATTTATAAGTTCATCTTATATCTTAAATTTAACATTTATAAATTTGTAAACTTCTAAAATTTATCCATAAGTTTCTAAAATTTAAAAGTTTATCAATTTAAATTTATAACATTAATCTTTAATTTAAGAAAATAATTAAAGAAACAATTATTCAATAAATTTATAAATTCATTTTATATCTTAAATTTAAGATTTATAAGGTTATAAATTTATAAACTTTTAAACATTAGAAACTTATATATTTCAAAAAAAAAAAGCAAGGGATATCTTTGCTTCTAAGTTTCTAAAAACTTAGAAACTTATAAGTTCATAAATTTATAAACTTACAAATTTATAAGTTCATAAACTTATAAATTTAGAAACTTATAAATTTAAAAAAAAGTAAGGATATCTTTGTTTCTAAGTTTCTAAAAACTTACAAACTTATTAGTGTATAATTTTTTATAAATTTATATATATATCTCTAAAATTTAAAATTTATAAACTGATAACATTAATCTTTAATTTAAGATCAATTTGAAATTGAAAAGTTTATAAATTTAGAAATTTATAGCATTAATCTTTAATTTAATATCAAAACTTCAATTAAAGAAACAATTATTCAAGAAATTTTTAAGTTCATCTTATATCTTAATTTTAAGATTTATAAGTTAAATTTGTAAACTTCTAAATTTATAAGTTGATAAATTTATAAGTTTCTAAAAACTTATAAAAGTTTTTGATCTTCTTTTTTAATTAAAAAACAACTCATATCTTTGTTTTAAATATATCTTAAATTTATAAATATATATATATAAATTTAACATATTTGTTTTATGTTTTATCTTTAGAAATAATTTATTTTTATTAAGAAAATACTTAAATAAAACAACATAAATAAAAAATATGAATAGTTACTAAAAGTGCCTATTCTAATTTTACGTAGTAATTTAAGAATGTCATGTTATTTATTGAATTCAATTTCTAATATAACTTACATTTGAAATGTAATTAATCTCTTTTCAACATGCATGCTTCTTAAATAAAGATCATGTAACTTTTCATTGTTTTTATATGGTTAATGTAAAATGAATTCCAGATATGTGTTCTAATGGTCATTTTTGTGTTTCATTTTATACTTTAATATTTATTTCAAAAAAATTATAAAATTTACTGCATATTCTAACCTTCAAGAAATTCTTATATATATATATATATATATATATATATATATATATATATCAATTCCATTAAATATAAAGTGAGTTACTTTGATAGCATGCATTTTGTTTATGTTTACTATCCTTTATGCATATTTCAAATTGGTTTAGAAATTTTATTTATTTTTCTATTTAATAGTAACGCAAGAGCTAATAATAATTTTCATGCACAACAGCAAAATGTCAAATCCAATCCGTATAGCATAGGCACACAATTGGTTGTCAAAGTATCACCCACATCTTCCACCCCATGTCCTCCTTCGTATAGAGGAAATGAGTGTTCGATAAGAGATAGGATGGTGAAGAGAATAAATAACAATGGAACACAGACTTCTCAAATAAAATTTCCCAATTATGTTGTATACTTTAACTCCCTATATGAATCAAAGATCAAAATGAATTTAGATGTCAAATTTCATCATCTACAAATTGAGATTATAGATTTTTGTGATTGGTCAATTGCTCTTTACCATGAGATTCGAGATCTTTACCTTCCCGGATGCATCTGGAAAATCACAATTAGACCAATGGTAAATATCAAAAGACAAAAACTATGTGAAGAATTGAGTATGAAGTTCATGAAATTTCTTAAGGGACCATCCAGAATTAGTTATCACATGGGCCCACCTGAAGAATGGATTCTCGCAACTCTTAAGTTCAAGTACACCATTAGATTCATGGTGCATCAGGTAATGCCATCATTTAGATTGTTACATGAGAACTATGGTATACCTACTTTGTTTGCTGTAAAGTCCAAGTTGACATTTAAAATTCGGATTAATCTTGATGATACTGATGATGGAGAGTTATTACCAGTGCATCCATGGCTAATTAGATGAAATTATTGTACATAAATTATGTGACAAATGTTCCCAAACTATATAAGTATTGTATCTATGAGTATATTCAATTTTGAAAATATTTTAAAAAAATGTGTGTTACATTTATTACACATGCATAAATGTTTAATTAAGTGGAAATATTTTAAAATCTTTTATTTGACAATTTTTTGCAAAATTAATCTTTAAACATAGTATTTATGCCTAAATTCAATCAAATATAAAGTTTAATTTTGTCAAGATTATGAAATTAGATTTTTTGTGTTATTTCAAATATATATAAATTTTTTTCATTATTTATTTTATGCACTATTTGTTACTAAAAATTGTATTTTTGAATTTTATTTTATGAAAAATTATGGACACTTTTGTTCTTATCATTCTTAAATGCTAACGTTAATTTTATTGTTCTTTTATTTTCAACGAATAATCTAGTTGAAAATGGAAGATTCATAGAATGAATCAGAAATTGTAGTTGAAAGCCCAACTGTCTCTATAAGGTCAAATGATTTTTTTGAAACCCCTATCAACAAATTTGCAAGATCAGTCTTCGAGTGTTGTAATAAGATTGTCAAAGAAATTGAAAATACAAGCTTAATGATTGATGATGATGTCGAGGAACTAGAAATAATGACAATGGAAGTTGTTGCAAAAAATTTCATGAGGTGTATACTATAGTAGCCGCATTTCCAAATATGCTCAACAAAGTATATGAAGATCACTATCAAAATAAAGGTCGTAATACCGATCTCATTGCTGAATAATTTGTAATGTATTTGCACCATTACAATGAGATGTTATTAGTATAATCACTTCTTATTTGACCTTAAATGCTTCTTATATTTACAAACTTTGTACGCATTGTAGGAAAGACTTATTAATTTTGTTTAACTTATATTATAATATAAAAAAAGAGCTTTCAATAAAAAATTGAAGAGGATGTGTGGCAACATATAACACTTCCATTTCTATTTTTTTTCAAGTTTCATAACATATTTTGTGCTACTCATTATTTGTAAAGTATGTGGTTTTTTAAAATGTGTGGTATTCAATATACTTTTAAAGTGGATGTGTGTGAAATCTATATGAAATATTAAATAGTGCCTCAAATATAAGTTAAATATTTATAAGCAAATGTTTAAATTTTTTTTACACATTTTATCCAATGTTAGTTTCAATTTTTAAATGATTTTAAAAAATTAATGTTATACAAATTATAATTGCAATTAAATATATATAGATTCAAATTTAAGATTTATATTTAAATTTTAAAAAAAATATTTAATAAATGTTTGCAAATCAATCTTAACCTAAACCTAATTCTAAAAGTATACTAAAATATACTCAAATATTATTATATAATAATATTATTATATAACCCTAACCCTAACTCTAACTCTAACCCTAACTCTAACCTAACTCTACCCTAATTAAATCCTAACCCTAACCCTAACCCTAACCCTGATCCAAATACTAACTCTAACCCTAACTCTAACCCAAACCCTAACCCTAACCCTAACTCTCACCCTAACCCTAACCCTAACCCTAACCTAATTAAACCCTAACCCTAATCGTAATCCTAACCCTAATTCCAATCCTAACCCTAATCCTAACCCTAACCCTACGCTTAAACCTAACCTAATTAAACCCTAACTCTAACCCTAATCCTAAATCTAACCTTAACCCTCACCCTAATCCTAATTGTAATCCTATCCCTAAACCTAATCCTAACCCTAATAAAACCCTAATTGCAATTATATATATATATATGAAATTTGATTTGATCTATAAAATTGAAAAAATTGAATGCCTTATATAAGTATCCACATACTTTATATAAATTCGAATTTAAGATTTATATTTAAATTTAAAAAAAAATATTTAATAAATGTTTGCAAATCAATCTTAACCTAACCCTAATTCTAAAAGTATACTAAAATAATATTATTTAACCCTAACCCTAACTCTAACTCTAACCCTAACTCTAACCTAACTCTACCCTAATTAAATTCTAACCCTAACCCTAACCTAATTAAACCCTAACCCTAACTCTAACTCTCACCCTAACCCTAACCCTAACCCTAACCCTAATCCCAATCCTAACCCTAATCCTAAGCCTAACCCTACACTTAAACCTAACCTAATTAAACCCTAACCCTAATCCTCAATCTAACCTTAACCCTAACCCTAATCCTAACCCTAACCCTAAACCTAATCCTAAACAAAAATTAATAAGCCTAAACCTAATCCTAACCCTAATTGTAATCCTAACCCTAACCCTAACCCTAACCCTAACCCTCATCCTAACCCTAACCCTAACCCTCACCCTAACCCTAACCCTAACCTTGATCTTTTCCCGTACTCTAATACTAACCCCAACCCTGAACCTAATCCTAAGCTTGATCATATTAGAATATTTTAATTATTATAATAATTTTATAATAAAATATATAATAAATAATTACAATATTTTAATTATTATAATAATTTTCTAATAAAACATATAATAAATATAAATAAAAAATTAGAATATTTTAATTATTATAATAATTTTAAAATAAAATATATAATAAAATATATAATAATAATAAATATAAATATAAATTAACTTACTTTTTATATATATTATTATTAAAATAATATATATATATGCTAGTGATACAATTAATGATAAAAATTAAGGGGAGTATTGGAATCTCCAAAAATTTCTCCCGCGAAGCTGCAAATAAATCACTTAGGATCCAATAATTTCTCTGGAAATAAACCAGAAGTCAATTAGGATTTTTCTGGACTAGCATGTGATTTATCTATTGTTACTAAATTACTATTTTTAGCAAAGTATTGTTAGCTTCTCGAATTGTCTTAAAACCTCTATAGAAAGAGGCAACTGTGATCAATTTCATCATCAAAAATATAAAATGATAGCTTTTTGTTTATTTCTCTCTCTCTATTTATTTCTGTCTACCTCTGTTCTCCTTCAACCATCAAGTGAATTGCATGGTAAAATAAATTTGCGAACTGTTAAAATATAATGTTCAGATAACTTATATAAATTGGATTTTAGATTATCAAGAAAGCTAAAATTTAATAAGTTACAAAGGCAATAAATTTTAAAACCAAACTAAATCACATACCTTACAATCATTCACACAGAAATTTGGATCTATTTATATATAAAACTTAAGAAACTGTTTCCGCCAAACCAACCCAACAAACATAAAATGGTACATCCGTACATTAGGATAGAGACAGAAAATTTTATGTCTACTAAAATAATACTTTCATTGCATGACTATTGAGAAGAGGCCTCATAGAGTAAATTTAGACGGATGCTTTCTAACACAAGAATTACTAACTCTACAGTTTACATAGTCATAGTTATTTAACAAGACAGGAGGGAAAATACCTCGCACAGAGGAGAGGCCGATCTTATGCAGGGCTTATGCCTATCTCTGTGTCCATTACCACTTGTTCACCACTGTCGTTTGTGTTTATAGGGAGCATCAATATTTCGACGACCCGACTCATGGAAGGCCTTTTATTCTTATCCTGCTTAACGCACAACAACGCTGTTTTCAACACCCTTTCCATTTCCACCTTTGTTTTCCCCTCCATATCACTCCCTACTAGTTTCGGGTCGACCAAGTTCTCCGTCCATCTTTTTTCTCTAACATTGTCAAAAGCCCATTGCACAAAATTACTCCCACACACATTGAATTCTGCAGCCTTTCGCCCGCTAACTAATTCCAAAAGGAGAACGCCGAAACTGTAAACGTCTGCCTTGGCTGTGATTGGAAGGTTCATTGTCCATTCGGGCGCCAGATACCCTCGCGTCCCTCGGATTTTAGAGAAGGCGAGAGCACTAATTTTCCTGTCATTCTCATGCCCCTTGTCTACCAGCTTTGACAATCCAAAATCTGAAAGTTTGGCTTGAAAGTTCTTGTCCAGAAGAATGTTCTCTGGCTTGATGTCGCAGTGGAGAATCCATTCCAGGCATTCTTCGTGCAGATAAGACAGCCCTCTCGCCGTGTCCACTGCAATTTGAAATCGTTTGCTCCAGTCTAGGACTTTTGAGCTGTCCTGGGTAAACAAGTAATTATCTAGAGAACCATTCTCAACATACTCATAGACTAACAACCTTTGCTTGCCCTCGGCACAATACCCAAGCATTTGAACCAAATTCATGTGATTCACTCGCCCAATCATATTCAACTCTGCCCGAAATTCATCTTCTCCTTGAGACACTCCTTCCAATCGCTTCACTGCCACCGCTTTATTTTCGGGGAGGAGGCGACCTTTGTACACAGTCCCAAATCCTCCCTTTCCCACACTGTTCTTGAAATTTTTAGTCGCTCGTCTAAGCTCCGAAAACTTGAACGTGCGGAGTCCTCCGGGAACGGCAGAGTAACCTTGGTAATTATGGACACTAGGACTTTGAAATATCCGGAACAGAAAACTCCATCCCAGTGCTATGCAAATAATCTCTGTAACCCCAATAGCCGAAACTATTGATGCCGTGGCAGTAACTAACTGACTTTTTCTTCTATTCTTTAAAACAGTGGACGATAATTTTTGTAGCTGCGGTTGGGGTTCCCGGGAACATTGCGATGAGCCCGATCGCATCAACATTAACATAGATGAGATGTTTTTCACAGCAGAATCGTTGACAGATATTTTAATGTACATGGCACTGGTTACGTCGGGAGATTGCAATCCACTGATAAGAAGATGCTTTGGGGAACATTCTCCTGTGCCGCTACTTCTGTAAGAAAAGCCTAGACAAAAGCAATCATCCATGCAGATCTTTTTGCACTCTTGGAACGATATCCCATATCCATGTCCAGACCAATCGTAGCCATAATAGTCTGTATAAGGAAGCCGAACAAACTGAGCACTATTTGGGGCGCATGAGAGGTTGTGAATGAGCCGGCAACCTTTGAACCAGTCCGTTGAGTCTTCCATTTCAAAACCAGGCGGGCACACGCACTTGGGCTCTGGTGTATATGTGCACACACCGTTGAATCCACAGAGGCCGTGGACGTCGCATTGTTTGGTAAGAGCAATCCACGTAATCTCCCAGCTGAGATTCTGTGAGTCGAGACTGTATAATCTCAGGTTTCCGTCAATATCCAGTGTCAATCTTCTGAGGTGGAGTTCTCCAAAATCAGAGGCCTTAAAACGAAGCTTATCGCTTGATGTGAAGCCACCGAATTGATCAAGAGAAGCCCGGCGTGTAATGTTATAAGTAGTTCTGCCGAGGCCAAATACATCACATGGAGTGTTCCCTTGAGGCGGCCAATACTTGCTGGACAGATTCAGACCTTCATAAATGATTCCCAGATAGTTCTCATCGTTGAAGTAGAAGCGAAAGTAGCCAGACTTATAATTACCCAATTCCATTCTTGAGATAAGCTTGCTATCCTTTGTGAATATCTGCCCGGGAAGCAGCGTATCAGTGGGAGAATCAAAGCTTTGCCAAACTATTTGTTTAGAATCGCTGCGCAACACCAAATTTCCTGTGTTGAGAAGCAGAGCTTCCTTAACAGGGGCTTTGGTGTTAGTTCTCCAGATGGGGATTCTGCCTGCATCCACCAGAAGGAGGTCGCCATCTTTTCGAAAACGGAGAGAGGAATCCCGTCCATTGACAGGTTGATCTCTGTTGGCCATCCACACCACCGTCTTGGGTATGCGAGAATACCATACAGCCAGACAATAGGCGTTAATGCCCACATTATAAAATCCAGCAGAAAATTTGCCATCAGGAGACACCAGGATAGTCCGGTTTTCTCTCGGTGAAAGAGACGAATATCCTAATTGCAGCCTGTCTAGGCCATTAAAGTTTCGCCCATCGACAATGGAAGGGTAAATTAGCGCAGACATCAGCCATAGACGGAGAATCAAACGAGCAGAATTTTCCCGTCCTGCACATTCCATTGCTAAATGTGAGGGTTAATGGTCAACAAGTATGTAGCAGAAGAATCCCCTCCACCTACATTAAGTGGCTCAAAAGAAAAAAGCCGGGCACGTTGGGGCATCCAAACATCTAAATAAAAATGAATATGCCAGGTAAGTCCTTCCGTCTTAAATGGGAGACGTTACCATATGGCACTCCATTTTCAAAAGACTTTTAAGACTTTGACCCGATATATATTTTGATTTGAACAACAAACCAGAGACTCGACTGTGACCACGTGATTCGAGACTTGTAAATTTATAGAATCAATGAAAGTCATGCAGATTTTCATAATTTATAATATTGATCAATGTTGGTTCGATAAGTTTTCTATTGTTAATCATGGAATATGGTCTGAAATCTTGATGTAAATAACTAGTCTAATTTAAATATTACATTGATCATATACAATAAATCTTCATTTTCAACTAACATATTAAGTTTCATTCTATCTTGAAAATGCATCATGAAATCATATGAACCAAATGAAGTTCATGAACTAAAGTTATTTATTATAAACATAAAAGATTCATGTATTTTTTATTATGGTTAAAGGAAAATGAAAAAAAAAAAAGACTAGCAATATTACACTTTCTAGATATTGTAATCATTTATTATAAATATGAAAAAACAAAGTCTTATTGACCATAACAAAAGAAAATAAAGAAGAAAAAACTAACACTACCATGATGTCCATGTACTAAAATCATTTATTATAAAATTGAAAAATTAGAATATTTTTAATGGCAACAAAAAATAAAAATAAAACTAAAGACTAGCACTAGTATATTGTTCAAAACTGAAGTCTTATTGACCATTGAAAAAGAAATTAAAGAAAAAATAAACTAGCACTACCATGATGTCCATATGCTAAAATCATTTATTATAAAATTAAAAAAATAATAATATTTTTAACGGTGACAAAAAAAGGAAGAAAAAAAGACTAGAACTAAAATTGTAGCCATGATTATTGTAAAGTTGAAAAATTAAACAAAAGAAAATGAAGAAGAAAAAAACTATCATTGTGATGGTGTCCATACACTAATTATTTATTGTAAACTTGAAAAACAAAATTGTTCTTAAGTGTGACAAAAGGAAAAGAAGAAAACACTAACACTACCATAATATGGCTCTAGGAAAATTCACCCTCAGCAATTCACCGACAAAAAATTTACCACCAGCAATTCACCGTGGGAAAATTCACCACCAGCAATTCACCACGACGAAAAATTAACCGCATTAATAATTTTTAATATATATTTTGAAAACTTTGATTTATTTTTTTTGCAAAAGAATAATTTGATTTATGATAATAAAAATGATAATAAAAATTTAATCACATTAACTTTAGAGAATTTGATTTATGATAATAAAAATAAAAATATTTTTCAATATATTTTATTTTATAGTCATCTATAATCAATTATACATATGAGAACTATATAATCTAATAATTGGTATTGTTAGCGATACCCTGCAAGTAATCACAAAGATTATTGTTTCGTCATACTTAGCCACTACATTTTTTATCCATTCAATAGAATCTCTGTATTTTTTCTTTTTATTGTTGCTTTTGACCACTTAAATATTGTTCAATTTGAACCTCATTTATGCTCTGTTCTATTTTAATGTTGTCAATGAATTTCTAAATATTGGGATGATGTGTCAATGAATCCTCTGTGCCAACCTTCAATTGAATTAATAGTTTTGGGAAAATATTTTGAAACTCCCTCATAACAATTCCACATTTCAATTGGGAATTTTGGTGGTGGCCATCATTGGCATCTATCGGGACGTCCAATCCATGTATCCTCAAAATAATCAACTACATCTTGAGCTTCAGGAGGTACAAATGCTAAGGCAGACAACAAGTCCATACTTAGAGCAAAGTCAACATCATTTTCATGATAATTCTTTAATCCCTAAGCTTGTCAAAAAATGCATTGGAAAAAAAAAAAAAATTACCCATGTAATTCTGCCATTGGAAACACTATTTTTGTTGCGCTTATCATAGCTTTTTCAAAATCTATTGTTATTGATTTTGGAAATGCTAATGGTACAACAACGCATATACTAAAAGTAGACAAGCATTTTTTTGTAGCCCAATTGGTAAAATAGTTGCAAAATAGTTTTAAAAGTGCCATCAACATACCAATGTTCACATTGCGCCAATGCTCAGAGATTTCATTTGGTAGAAAATATTAAAATTTTGTTGCTATCAAGTCTAGAATCGAATAGCAAAAATAGCTCTCCATGATGTGTTTTTTGTATATTCTTAAGAAAAAACTATGTTTTCTCGACATATTGGGACAATGGGTCCATCATATTGTTTAGCTCTTATGTTTTTTATTGTTCTCTTCATGGTATCCATACTTAAAAGTTTATTAGTTGTTGCTTGGCTACATTCAACAACAACACTTGCTAGTACAAAGTATGGCATATCACACGTGTTTTTAGCACTATCACTAATATCATTCAAAATTTTAGTTGCTTCAACTTTTTGATAATCTTAACATTTCCAACGAACTTTGTTTTCAGTTTGTTTTTCTTTATGAAAGAAATAACCATCAAGAAAAAAAATTTGCCTACCTTTTTCAATTTGATAAAATTTAAGCGGCATTTTTATTTTAAAAACTTAAACGCTATCATGAAACAATGAAACAATGATGAAAATGAAAGCTTATATACTATGTGTGCAGTAGAGATGGATTGTGGAGGACAGACATACAAATAAAAAAATTAAAATAATGCAAATAAAAATAAAAGAGATGAATAGAAATTACTATGAACCAAACCTAACACGAAAATAAATCAATTTTTAATATATTATCATGTTAAAAACATTCATATCAAAATAAATAATTGTCAATAAATTGTAACAAAGGTGAAAATTATTTTTTTGTAAAAAAAATTTCAAAGTTATCCAAACATATATTAAAAAATATTAATCCAGTTAATTTTCCGCCGCGGTGAATTGGTGGTGGTGAATTTTACTTGGTGGTGAATTTTTCATGGCAGTGAATTTTCTCACAGTGAATTACTAGCAATGAATTTGCCATATGCCCCATAATATACATCAACTAAAATCATTTATCATAAGAACAAAGTCTTTATGATCAAAACAAAAAAAAATGAAGAAAAAAACTAGCACTACCATAATATCTTTGTATTGAAATCATTTATTGTAAACTTGACAAATCAAAAATTATCTTTGTATTGAAATCATTTATTGTAAACTTGAAAAATAAAAATTTACTTGATGACAAGAAGAAAAAATGAAAAAATGAAAAAGATAAAGGCTATCACTACTAGAAAGTCCGTATACTCAATTTTTTTATTGTAAACTTAGATGGTAGTATCTATATACTAAATCATTTATTATAAACTTAAATATGAAAGTCTTCTTGACAATCTTTATTCCAATAAAATAAATTTAAAAAAAAAAACTTCTTGACAATAATAACATATATTAAAATAATTTATTAGAAAAGTGAAGTTTTTTATTCAATTTCAATGATCAGTGAAAATTAAAGTCTTCTTATTCAATTATCATGACTAAAGAAAACAAAGTAGAAAGAGACTAGCATTGCCACCATCTCCATATACTCAAATCATTTATTATAAATTTGAAAAACCATATTTGTTTTTATCGTGACAAAAGAGAATCAAGAAAGAGTCTTAACACTATAATAATCTCAATGTATTGAAATCATTTATTAAATGTGAAAGTCTTTCCCATCTTGCACAATCCATTGTTATAGATGAATAGTAATGGTCAACTAAGGGAAAGGGGCCCATAATGGGTAGGGTTCCAATTGTGGGTATAGAAGTAGGTATGAGTGGGTCTCATAGTAGGTAGGCTTAATATCCAATAAACTTACACTTAATATCCAATTGCAAAACATTTCTATCCATAAAGTATAGAAACTGACAAACATGTGATGACACATCAGCAAACCAATAATAATGACATAGTGACCCACTGTCGGTCTCACCTTTTTTTTGGGCCTTTTTGGATACCTTGACAAAAAGCATGCTGATGTGGCATCATATTTGATGATGTGGCCTTGAATAGCATCATATTTGATGATGTGGCCTTGAAACCAATTTTTATACGCAGGGGACTTGCCAAATAAGCTGCTATACAAATTTGGGAGTGATTTTAAATTTTCACATAAGACTTTGAGAAATGCAAAATTAGGATGGCAATGTCTATGGGGGTGACAATTTGCACCCAACATGGATGCATGGGATCAATGTGCCATATGCCTCTCTGCCTTCCTCGTTTCTCTCGCCAACGTACGAACTTGGACCCGCATATATGCATAGCATGATGTCTCCTGAAGGTTCCTCAATTTTCTCGCTGTCAGACTCCGGAAACTCTGTCAACGTTAAATGAAAGCCTTGCCATCTTGCTGAGAGAGTATAAATGAAAGCCCCGCCAGTATGACGTTTAATTAAAAAAAAATTAAAACGTTTTAAACATAAAAGTTTAACATTTATTTTTTATTATATTTATTTTATTTTTCAATGTAAAACTTTCAATATTTAATAATAATTTTTAAATTATTAAAAAACTTAAAATATTAATAAAAAATTATACATATAAATATTTAGTTAAAAAAATATTTAAATTTTCAAAAATTGTTTCTATTAAATTTTGATAAAAATATATTTCTATTTATAATTTTTAAATTTGATTTGATGTTTAAATTTTTAGAACAAAATTTTAAATATTTAATGAAAATTGAATATAAATTCTAATGTTTGTTTAAATTTTTGAGAATAAAATTCTAAATCTTTAATTATGAAAAATGAATATAAATTCTAATGTTTGTTTAATTTTTTTTTAATAAAATTCTAAATCATTAAAAGGTAAGTTTTTAATTATAAAAATTTAACATTAGAATTATTTAACATTTTAAATATAAAATTTACATATTATATTATAATATTTTATAATTGATTTATTTAGTATTTTGGATAATAGAAACAATTTTGATTGATTTAATATTTTTTAAATTCATTATTGAATTTAAATCTTATAAATATAATTATATATCTTTAATCAATATTATAATTTAAAAATAATAATCAATATTCAACATCTTAGATTTTAGTATAACTTAAATATTAAAATTTAATGTATAAGTTTATAAAATATAATATGAACTTTTAAAAATAGATTTAAATATTAATATATGTGTATATTTTAAGTTCCATAGAATTATCTTTAACTTCTGAAATTAATACTTAGATTAATTTCATTCTCTTCTCTTATCTTTAATATTAATCTTATTTATCCCAAAATTATATTAATCATATATAGTATTTTAACTTAGATGGTTGATGGCCTCCACATTTTCATGAGGTATATATGTATATATATATATATAATATAAATATTTTAAAAACAAACATTATCTTATTTTTGAATGTTTAATTTTTTGAAAAAAAATTAAATGTTAATGAAAATATAAATTCTAATCTCAATTTCTTAATAGAAATTCTAGTGTTAAAGATACCAGTTTTATTCAGGAAATAAATTGACTTCACTACAACTATTTAATTTAATTATGAGTTTTTTATAATTTATAATTAATTTTTAAAAAATGATGATATTTTTTTATAACTATGTTTAATCATAAACATATTTAAATTTTGATTATACTTAATAACATATTTAAATGAAGTTGATTATAATGTAGGTTATTAATTTCTATGTTTTAATTAAAATTAATTGAGTGTTTCTTTTGACCCTCTTTCCCCATTTCACTACGTTTTTATATTCTTTAGAATTTCTTTTTAGCAATGTAATGTTTTGTATAATTTTATTTTTAATGTATTTTTTTATATTTAATTTCACAGTTAATGTTAAGATTAGTTAATGTTATTTTTAAATAATTATTTTTATGTTTTAGATTTATTTTGTAATGAAAATAAAGTCAATTAATATAAATTTTAATTTATCTTAATCATTTTATTTATTATACATAATACATAATTTTTAATCTTTTAAATTATTTTTATTTTATTTAAAAATTAACACTTTTATTTATTTAAAAGTTATTTTTTAAATTTTTTTTTTATTTTATCAAAATGTGCAATAATATTGAAAAGTAATTATTTTTTGCGGAAGATTTAAAGTGTTTGTGTTGGGAGGTAAGATAATTTTATGGAATTAGGTAATTATTTTACCCAAAAATATTTTTATGTGAAAAAGCAAATGAATCAATTTTTACCAAAGGGTTATAAAAGGGATAATTATTTTTACCTGAAGAGCATACTGAAGATACATACAAGTAAAAAGTGAAGTGAATTTTTCCAATGAAAGAAGACTATTATTGAATTAATTTTCACAAAGATGAGGATTAAAGATTAAAATATGCCAGATAGCCCATGGACTGTCATGGGATGGTAACAATCATTAAAATTTTATAAAATAATTGTCATGGGCTATAGATAGTCATTAAAAATCAAAATCTTAAAATTAAAACTTAAAACAAAATAGCTTAAAAACTAAAAAATTCAAAACATCGTAATACATACCTGCACAAAAAAATGAAAGGAAGAAATTAGAATGAGCATATGAGTAATGATAATACCTAAATTTTTGAAAGTTTGCAGACCCACACAATAATGAAAATCCAAACATGAATGGAATTTAGTGAAAGTCGTCTACATAAGCATGCTAAAATAGAATGCACTCAAAAAGAAGAATAGATTTGACACAAAACCAAGCAAGGGACTACTTTTTGTTCTATAAAAAGTGTGTTTGGTAAACTCTTATCAACTTCATTTGTCAAGATAATAAAATAATATCATTCTTTTCAACCAAAACCTTATTACTTAATTATTCTTAATCATAGGCAAGCGTTGAATGCCCTTTCAAGGCCCCCCTCTCCACCACTTTTATATATTATTCTCCATTTTTTTTATTCAAGAAGGTATAAGGTAGAGATTGCCACATAGCTTAGATGGGGGTAAGTAGAAACATTAAGAATGGAACAAGATAGCCAATAATGAGAAAGAGAAAAGATACCTAATTGAAGAATAACTCCTATTTGAGGATGTTGGTGGAAGGTTTGTTGAGTTACTCTTCTTTATTAATATATTTATCTATTGACTTGTGTATATTTTTAACTATTTAGTTTTGGGTTTGTCTTTTTTTAAGGTAGATTAGATGAATTTTTTATTGGGGTTTCGGTTTATATAATATTATCATGATTTATATGTAGAATTATAAATATAAATATGTTATTTTAAAAGAATATACATATTAAAAGAATATATGAATATTTTACATAACAAATAAAAAATAACATTTGATGAATCATTTTCATATAATTCTTTATTTTTTAATATTTGTTGTTGCATTTTTATAGTCTATCACATATTTTTCTCTCCATGTCAACATTATGGGAGCACCACTCAATTGAACATTGTTTTGAACTTCAACTAAAAGTTGTGAGAAATGTAGACCAAAATGCATGTCTTTTTTATGACAAGTATAGTGAATAAATTGACATAGAAAATCAAATAAAAAAAATTCTCAAGTTCTACATAGCCATTATGGTGGGTGTCTCATAGACTAACCAAAACTTTACTAGTATCAAAGCAATATGCCCTCAGGATTTCTACTTTTTAATGAAGATCCTTTATGTCTTCATTCCTAATGGCATAGTTGCAAATGGACTTATTTTTATGGAACTAATTAATATAATTATATATCAACAAATGGAATACATTTCTATAAAGTTGGAATCATTTTTCCATCATGTTATTCATTCCTATTTATACATTCTATTACACTTGGCTCCATGTTATCAATGTCCACACATATTATTTCATATCTAACTTTTATTATCCCCTTTATTGTCACCCATATCTACAAATTCATTCTCTACCTAGATATTATTATTTCCTAAACCAATCACATACGTACAAGATTGATCCTACACCTATGCACTTGACCCCTAAATTTTTAAAATTTAAATTCAAATTTTGGTTGAATCCTTACTATTTCTTTTTCACGTTGATCCAACTTGGTTCAAATTTGGAGTGATTTAGTACTATATACTTATATTCCAAGGAATTCAATTGTATTTATTTAATCATCCTCTTATATCCAATAAACATTCACAAAATCCTATGCAATGGATAAAATAATCATTTGAGGAATTCTTTAACTACAGCACGGAAACAAACTAATCCTACATTATCATTCTAGAACATATACATGTCTAAATATTATTGTTCTCAGGAATTTCCACGAGTGTAAAGAATGGTATTTCTAGGAGGTTGACCTATTGGTTTTTTCCTTGCTTACCGTGGTTATACCTTTCATTGGATAAACCCTTTTCATTTCAATATACCTTGTAGCTCAATTAGTTTAAAGCACACATCACTTAATCTAGCTTATCTTTTAACACATGGGATTTTCTTCTCTATCATTTGTCCTGAGGAAAAACCATCATCTCACTCATCTTATGTATTTTTCCTTTATTAGCTCTTAATGTTCATAGTAATCTTAAAGGGCTCCCTTAATGTGTAGGGATCCTTATCCCTTAACAAATAGTTTATCTTGGCACAATAAGTATTGCAATATAGGGCAAGGAACATAGAACCATTCGGTCTCATGTATGCAATCCACTTGTGTGCCTATTCCTCGAGGTTAGATTTCTAAATTTTTAAACCTTGAGATTTGTTTGTGCATTGTGTTTTAAGGATTTTTTTCCCTAATTTGATTCACTTTTTGGAACCCACTCTCTTATCTTTCTTTTATAAGGCATATGTGTGGAAATATACCCTTTTACCTTGTATAAAGGTATTTATAATATTAACACCAAATGAAGTTGAAAACAAGTTACCCACTAATTATCTTCTTGAACTCAAATTTTAAAGGGGATAGTGGGTTTTATATAGTCAATATTAGAATTTCAAATATCACAAAAAAATGCATTCAATAATGTGGTTCCTTTTAAATCTATTTTATCACATATTTGTTTTTAAAAACATACTATTGTGAAGTTTATAGGAAACACATAATAATAGTTTTTTTTAATAGAAAAAGCATAATAATAGGGTTTTTAAATATTGAAGTTCCAATTCCCACCTTTTAGAAAAATAAATTAATTAGTTTTGTAAACTCTATCATAATTTGTTTTTACCTCACTTAATATTCTTATCTAATCATTTTTTAAACATAATTATTTTATTTATTTTAGATTGACAAATCAATAAATACATCATTATTTAATTATATTTTTTAAAATCTGATTAACATAGCTACCATTATTTTTTTATCATTTTAGTTTATTTAATAATATTAAATTGGAAAGATAAAACTAAAATGGATTCCATTTTTTTAAATAAAGCAAAATATTCTCCTTTGGAAATAACTTAATGACCCCTATATTGACATCTCTTCTAAAAAGTCAACTCTAATTGCTAATGGATAAAGATACATTCTTCTTAATATTATTTCTTTTTTATCTAACTCTCTAATGTTTTATGTTACCTTACACTTTCCTTTTTTTCTTAAATGAACTGGATTTAACTTTATAATATATAATTGCATATCTTTGGTATTTCATTTCATGAACCATGCTTCAATTCTAAATGTAATTTAAATTAATTTAACTTATTTAAGAAACTTGACACAACATGACTCTTGTTTAAAATTTCTCATCTTTTACTTGCAAAAGTGTGTGTATATATATAACTACTTTTTAAAAAGTAATTTTTTTAATAATTTTAATTGCTACCTTTTTTACATTTCATAAAATTATTATTTATTTTTAAATTTATTTTTTATTTTGTTTGATTAATTATTTGTTTGTCAAATAATAAACAACAGTTATATCTCTTTCTAATATTTTAACAATTTTTCTAATATAATCATATTTAATTTTTAAAATTTAAAATTGACATTTGAAGAATTATTAGTTAGTTTTTAAATTTGATATCTACTTACTCTTTTTTATTTTTTATTTGATTAAATATTTTTATACTCATCTAATGAAATAATCAATTCTAAAGTAAAACTAATAAATAATAAATAATAAATCTAAATTCACAAAAGTGACAAATAACTTAGTATAGATATCTAAAAGATTTCTAAAAATATAGTCTTTAGTTATTCTCTTTACTTAAGATTTATTCTAATTTTATTTTATATGTATTCTTGACTTTATTTTTATCTAAAATAACATTTTTATTTATTAAATAATTATTTTATTTACATTTTTATTTTTATTTATGTAAGAATTATTTTATTTTTACATGTTTAAAGTTGTTTTATTCTATTTATTTAAAAATTTATTTTATTAATTTTATATATTTCTAAATATATATATGTGAACTCTATTGTAATTATTTTTTACTTTCACTTAATATCTTTATCTAATAATTTTTTAAACATAATTTTTTTTATTTAATTTAGATTGACAAATCAATAAATACATTATTATTTAATTATATTTTTAAAACCTGATTAACATTTAAATTTAACATTTTTATTGATTATTAGAATTGCTACTATATTATCCACTTTAATATTATATTAATTTTTAATATATTATTTTCCATTCGAAATGAAATCTTGAATTGCTTTTTGAAATACGTTATAGTGAGTGTCAGCCAACTTAGATTTAAATGAGTTAAATGGGGCTCACGTGCTTAATTAAGCCCCTTATTGGATTATGACCCCTAATTGGTTCCTAACCCAAATTCAGATACTAATTGAGACCCTAACCCTGGTTTGATACAATGGGTTAGGTTTCTTAACTCTTCTAGGGGTTATGAACATTCAATTAAACAGAGTTAGGGGTTATCATTACAAGTTCAATCAGGGTTAGGGTTAGAACTTAATTAAGCGTGAGACTAGATTTAGGGTTTATAATAATAAATTTTTCCATAATGATGCTGGAAAGCATTCAGATGGATTCATATCTTTCTAAAATTGAGTAATTAGAGATTCTCTGGAGACTTCAGTTAGCGACAATACAATCCTTAGCTTAATCATTTTGTTTCTTATTTACTATGTTTCATTTCCTAAATTTTAAAACTATAAATATTTTTACTTATATTTTTTGCTCATCAATGAGTTCCATTTCTTTTAAGTATAGCTATTTTTATGTGTTTTACATGAAACTTGTACACCTAGGCTCTTGTTTATAAAAGATGCACTTAATTTATAAAATTCTAATTAATTTATTTAATGGTTTAATATTCAAATGTTTAAATTATAATTTATAATTCTTTTTATATTTATATTATTTATATAATAATAAAATCATATTTCAATTATGATAAATTATGTAATTTGAACTAAAATAATTTTAAAAATTATATAAAAATTAAAATTTAAATTATTGTTTCAAATAATATAAAAACATAGTAATTTTTTTTACTTTAAGTCAAATAAAACTATTTTAACGATTTTTAATTCATCCTTTATATTATAAAACTAATATTTTAATTTCACAATTATTTTTTATAATTTTTTTGTTAAGTCAAAATAATTTATTAAAACACAATAATTAAATTAAATTACAAAAAAATTACTGTGTTTAATTATACCATGTTCTTATTAAATTTAATTTAGTAAAATGCCATTCTTTTTTAATTGTTTAAAACATGGTAAAAAATAAATAAATTTGTAAGTCAAAATTTTTTTTATTGCATTACAGCTGTCTATAAATTTAGTGAAGAGTGTCAGACTTGGAGGTGATGGGGCTACTTGGGAAATTATTTAGGAGGGGACAGAAAACTATTTTGAGCATGGCGGGTTTGGTATCACTTGAGAATTGCAGGGGTTTGAAGTGCGATGTGGGGATGTGTGATGCCCAAATTGAAACCTGGGCACTATCTATCAGTGATGATTTGCACCTGAGGCATGAATCCAATTGAATGCTTTTCCATATCATTATGGAAAAATTTTATTATTGCAACCCTAAATCTAACACTAATTAAGCCCTAACCCTAACCTGATTGAACTTGTACTATAACCCTAACTCTAACACTAATTGAATTGTAATCATAACCCTAGGTATCATTGAAACCTAACCCTAATTGTATCACAAAACTTGGGGTTAGGGGTTCGTCAGTATTCAGGTTAGGATCTTAATATGAATTCAAAAGGATTAAGGCAGACATGATAGATTGGTATGAAATCTCTAGTTAGCTTGATACATCCTTGTAATAATTACCATTTATTTTCAAAAAAGCAATTTCTTCATTTCCAATGGAGGAAAATAATATATTCAAAAATTAATATTAGAAGTGCAAGTCATAGTATCCAGATTCCCTTAACAAACACTATATTTACATAAATAAAATGCATTCAATGTGGTTCCTTTAAATCTATTTATCACATATTATTTGTTTTTGAAACCCCTTGTATACTATTGTGAAGTTTATGAGAGCACATAATAATAGTTTTTTTTAATGAGAGAAGAAAGCACCTGTATAGGGTTTTAAATATTGAAGTTCAATTCCACCTTTTAAATAAATCAATCAAAATTGTTTCTATTATCAAAATACTAAATAAATAAATTATAAAGTATTATAATAATATTTAAATTTTATCTTCTGAAATGTTAAATAATTCTAATATTAAATTTTATAGTATAAAACTTACCTTTAATGAATTTGAAATTTATTAAAAAAAAATATAAACAAACGAAGCCAGGAATTTATGTTCATTTTTCATAATTAAAGATTTAAATTTTATTCTCAAAAATTTAAACAAACATTAAATTTATAATTTCATTTAAATGTTAGAATTTTGTTCTAGGGAATTTAAACACATCAAATCAAATTTAAAAATTATAAACAAAATATATTTTTGCTCAAAATTTTAATAGAAACAATTTTTGAAAACTTTAAATATTTTTAACTAAATATTTATATATATTTTACATTAGAAATACAAATTTTTTAGTAATATTTTAAGTTTTTTAATAATTTAAAAATTATTATTAAATATTGAAAGTTTTACATGGAAAAATAAAATAAATATAATAAAAAATAAATGTTAAACTTTTATGTTTAAAACGTTTTAATTTTTTTTTTAATTAAACGTCATACTGGCGGGGCTTTCATTTATACTCTTCCAGCAAGATGGCAGGGCTTTCATTTAACGCTGACAGAGTTTCCGGAGTCTGACAGCGAGAAAATTGAGGAACCTTCGGGAGACATCATGCTATGCATATATGCTGGTCCAAGTTCGCATGTTGGCGAGAGAAAGGAGGAAGGCAGAGAGGCATATCGCACATCAATCCCATATATCCATGTTGGGAGCAAATTGTCACCCCTATAGACATTGCCAACTAGAATGGCCCACTATAGACCCCTCTCCCTTATGTAGCTAAATAATCATTTAAGTGGCTCAAAGTAAATAGCCGGGCACGACGGAGCTTCTAAATTAATTAGCGACTTGTACCGAACACCCATGCTACCTGACAAGCCAATATCACCCGGTCAGAAATCCTGACTTGGACCATTTTGTGATCCAGATTAATAATATTCACGCGACTTGAACAAGACATCCTTGACCAGACAACCCACATGATTTGAACCACAGACTTGAGACCTCGACATGTACATTAAAACACTCTAGTCACGCCAGAGTCGTTCTTATCTCAGAAAAGTCTTCAGAAAATGTTAAATTAACGGTCCACAATTTTGTGCAAGACCATAAATGAAGTCTGCGTCGAACACTTGGTACTTTCTTTTGGGTTTCAGTCTAACTTTTATATATCCTTTTCGGATTTTTACGCGTTAAAAGGTGGAAAGTGGTTAGATCATAGACAAAGAAAGCGTAGACCTCTTGTGGGAAGCAGGTGATGAAGTGACAAAATTTCAGCAGATATTGTGTGAGAAATACAAATGGGTGATAGCGATCACATCCAAATATATCCAGGGGAGAAGATACATGAACACCCTAATTTCATGTTTCTAAAAAGTTGAACCATTTTAATTTTTTTACAATAGTTATTTGAAAAGGCGTCTATTTCATGTATATATTATTTAAAATGATGCGGTATCAATATGGTTTTTATTAGGTGTTCAAAAAAATTCAAAAATTAGAGTAGGTCAATAGTTATATATTCAAGGGTGGTGGGTCTAGTTTGATTGGCTAAAGCATCCTATTGTAGGTAAGAGGTAACGAGGTCTAGTCTCCTCACCATCCTCGTGGTACGAAAGGATGTGTCACGCCAGCGTCACCAGTCGTGTGAGAAAAGTTTACTAGGTGCACTGCAGTTTATAGGGGGCGGCTATTCGATTCCAATTCCTAAAATCTAAAAATAAATAAACAATAGTTGTGTATTAAGTCATGCTTTGGTGGTGCACCAATGTGTTGTCACATGATTTAGTGTCTTTTAGATCTCAATAATACATTTCATTCAATTATGAGTGATAATGATTAACAGTTTATAAAATCACAACTACTAGAGCTATGCTATTAAAAATATTGGGCATTAAATTAACATATGCTACCAAAACTATTGAAACACGCTTAATTACTAGATCCTCTCCCTAATCTTTGGTTTAGTGAATCTCTCATAAGGTGTATTTGGACCTGCATTATACTTCTTCAACTGCTTCACACTTTTACTATAGTAATTTTCCTTTGCATATTTTTGTTTATTTTTAATTACTTATCCAATCTCCCTTTTCAATAAAGGGATGGAACACCTTTAAGGCATTGGCATGGTTGAATGGGATGGTGTATATTAACTCAAAACTAGCTTGATTATGCTAAAATGTTGTATTGTAGTTTTGTATTGATTGCTAGTTTGCAACTTTAATTTTTCACACAATAGCAACAATAGAATTGTTGCCTTCCTCCCTTGGTGAGGTCATGATTCTAGGAATCAGAATTTCTTTTTATTCTTCTTCTTAATATCAACATGTAGAGATATTTGACCTAGTGAAGAAGGAACTCGTGGATGAGAGCAATAACAATAGTATAATCATTTCCTTACTCCCTTAATGAGGTCATGATTGTAGGAATTAGAATTTATTCTTCTTCTTCTTCATATTAAAATGTAGAGATAACTAACCTAGTGAAGAAGGATTTTTTTTATGAGACTAAGTCAATGTCTCTAAAATACAAAGTTATTTTAATCTCTTTGTTTATGGCAATAGAATTAAGTACTAGAAGTGTAGGGGTTGTGGAAGAGCTAGTATTCACTAGAGAAAGTTATATTAAAAAAATCCAAAAATGTGACTACATAAGGTCATGGTGATGTGATCCAACAAGCTTCAAAAAGTCTACAATGTAGATTGGCTATTTAGGCATAATATCTTATTCAAAGAGTTTCTGCAAAGAATTATTTTTAGATCTCGTATCATAGTAATTGCAAATTGGTAGTTGGATTTACAAGAGCTTCTCCCTCACCACCCAATTGTTCACACAAGTTCCTATTTATCTTAACTTGTCAAAGGGCTTGCATGATCATCCTAGAGGAAATTTGAGGTAGGAGTCCCCTACCATGTACATAGGTGTAGTAGTTTTTTTTGCCTTTTTTTTAATCCTTGTTATTCTTTTCGTGTATCCCATTTTTGGCTTGTGTCAAGACTATTTCGCCAACCATTTTTTGTGAATTTTTTGACTTTGTAGCCCAATGGATTTAAAGCACTATTCTTTACAAGATATTCTAAGCTCCTATTGTGTTTGCAAGGTCCTTGTCCTCCGTCAAAGCTAGCTATTAGCCCTATATTTGATTGCACCAAAAATTTATTTTTTGTGTCTAAATTGGTAAATGTCACTATGCATTAAATCTCATTATGATTACTTAGTTGATCCAAGTTGTTTGATCAACATAAATGTCAAGTTCTGTGTCAAATTGAAGATGTGTATCTATCAATGTTGTTGTAAAAATTCAGTGCCACATGTTTCCCTATGCAACTTGACCCTATCAATTAAAAATAATAAAATCTCAATATTTATTCGAGATGAAATAAAATCACTTTACAGGGATATAGGTGACTTCATTGAGCATGTTGTTGGAGCTTTGAAATTTTTTGAAATGTTTGTAAGTGGTTAATCATCTATGTTTCTTTATCTAAGTACAATTTTTGTAGGATTTTTTGGTATTTTTTGACTTTCATCCCTTTGTTCAAATTTTTTTTTCCTCAACCCAAAATCCACTAAGTATTAATTATGGCTCTCTTTTGAAGTTCTAAAACCTGTTTCAAGAGCCAACAAGGTTTTCACAACCTTATTGGACATTGTTAATGGTTTTATAACTTCTTTATTTGGCTCATATTTAGGTAGTTTTTTAAGTCAAGTCAATGTTCTGTGGAAGCTTTGAAACCTCTGTTAGGGCCAAAAAGATTTTAAAAACCTTGCGAGGTTCCAACATAGGTTTCCTAACTTCTTCATTCCTCTAAAAGGAAAAATGTTTCTAAGTCCACATTGACAATTTTATGTGGTTTTGAAACTTGTGTGGCTCCCAACAAGGTTATCACAACCTTGTTAAAGACCAAGAGTAGTTTTTAAACCTTAATTTTCAAGTGGTTAATTCTATAAAAAATTGGGTGTTAGTGAAGTTGTGAGGTTCTAAAACTTCATTTGGTTGTCAAAAATATTTTCTCACGAACTTGTCAAAGCTCAACAAGATTTATTAAACTTATTGAAAAGTAGAAGGATGACATGCTCATTTATTTCAAAAAACATGGAATTGGTTCATGAACTTCTAGTGGTTTCGAAAAGAGATTTGATTGCCACCTTGTTTCGCTAATGGTAAAGAAGATGAAAAGTGAAAAGGCTCCAACTGTCTTTGTTGTTAGAAATTTTTGATGGTTCTAGAATAGGTGTCAACTCTCAACTAGGTTCTTACAACCTTACCAGAGCTCGAAAATCTTTTTATATTTTTTTGTGATTAGCAAGTGGTTTGACTCAAGGATGTCTTCATTGGTAATTTTATGTGATTCTAAAACCACCATTGGATGTTGATGAGGTTTGGAAACCCATTTGTTTGTTGACAAAAAAAGAAAGAAAAAAGTTAAAAATCCAAGAAGAGGCTTGTAGCATGTTTCAAGGGATTGGTTCAAGTTGTGAACCATATCCATAGTATCAATATCCACTAGAAAGAGCATGAGGAAGCTTGCAATAAGCAAAAAGTGGTCTTTTTTTAAAAATCATATCAAAAGGGGTTTTTGGATTAACTAAAATGTCACTAAGTATACTCCCCACTTATACACCTTAATGGGGATTTTAATTTATAACTACCACCATTAATGCAATTGGTCAACTATCTACTAGAAATCAATACCTACCTACTAAAAATTATTACTAATGATACATTCAATCTAGAGAATCCATTTTGGGTAGGATTCATCCACAACTATGGATTTGGTCTTGGCTATAGTACCATGTGTTAAGGTTTTGAATAGTAGGGCATATTTTTATATTTTTGAATCTTTCAAAGGGATTGGCTGTTGATTATTCTCAGTACAAAAGAGTTCTCAATGACTTTTAGGATTCTAATAATTGAAAATCAATTGTAAGATGAAAGTGAATGTTGTTAGAATATTTGAAGGTACTATGGAAAATATCTTGTAGATGTGATGTCTCCACAATCTTAGGTATTTGTTCAAGGTTACTTCTATGTATGATAGCTTTTCCTCTCAAAATATTTGATACATTGTGAATACATAATATTTGTAGAGAATATGGCAACATTTAAAAACATTAACAATCATTGTAATAATCTTTCATTATTTAAATATGGAATTGTATGGTCTAATTATGGATAATTAAACATGTTTAGTCTCCAACACTATTATTTTGATCTATTTTTATGGTTGGATCAATTATTCAATATTTTACCTTTCATTGTATTTATGCTTGTCAACTTGACTATGTTAACATAGATAAGAATTGATCTACAATTAATCATTTACTTAAACGCTCAAAATAATAATGAATCAATAAACATTTCCTTTTTAGTTTAGCTAGTACATGTGTTTCCAATTTCACCATATATATATAGGGAATTTAGTACTAATAATAATACTTGAGTCATATGTTGCTTTCACCTTGGAATCATTGTAAATGATGGTGAATCAACTATATAGAGGTAGTAAGGTAATTGTATTCTCTCTAATGAGTGATAGTCTTCAAAGCTATACATCAACTACTTGGGTTTAGTTACCATCTTACAAGTTTTCGGTTTCTATTATATGAACCTTAGGAACACCCTCTTGAGTTTAAGTTGAGTTCAAATTATAGGAGAGAAAACCAACTCTCATAGAGTTAAACTTGAACCCTCCATTTTTCCATTAATGAACTAATTTCACTTACTAGATGATAACCCTGACATTGTGAGTGATGTTTTGTTCTAGGAAGTGAAGCAATAGTTTTGGTATAGATTATAATAGTAAATTACACCCTATTGAAAGTAGTTCAACACTCCATTGACACAATAGGAATGATCTCAAGGTGTGGGACCTTGCTATTGAGATAAAACATCCAAAGAATATTGGCTACTTTCCAAACCTAAATGGAGGGTGTTGATCCAAATCAACATAGAATAATTTACTAAAACCCTAAATCCTATTCTACTGACTATTTTGTAGGGAGAAAATGGAGAAGGAATGAAAAAAGGAAAAGGTTGTGCACAGTGATTTAAATGAGTTCCCCACTTTTCTCATATATCGCAAGGAATTGCCAATTTTTTCAAATGACTCCCATTTGTCTTCAATTCACAACTCATAAAGAATGTATGGAGGTAAGGATTAAGAAAAAACTAAGAGGGAAGGAACATGTCCACAAATAGCTTCTATAAAAAATAGGAAATAAAATACATATCCAAAAATCATAGAAACATTTATTCCATCATAGAGACAAAGAAATTTACTTAATATGATATAAGTGAAAATATATGAATTGCAAATTTCATTAATTCAAAGCCATAAATTCAATTACAATTACAATCAATTGAATAAGTTACAAGTCTCTTTTTTGAACTAACAAGGAAATTCCTTGCAAGAAAAGATCTTTAATTCATTAAAAAAAGGAATAAGGCTCTAATAATAATATATTTTTTTCCTTAGTCTCAAGAGGGAACTACAAGAAAATCCCACATCCAAATCATCACCTTATCCAACATCTTCTAGATAGATGTCCAAAAAATATGGCATGGATGATTGTGAAGTGTGGAAGAATATTCCCAATAATTTTACCATGCTTGCATTGATGATTAGTGGGGATGAATGCAAGTGTTAGAGCCAATTTTCCCAAAAAAAATTATGCTACAACAACTACCTATCAAATAGATAATTTGAATGTGGCATGGCCAATTATCTCAAATAATTTTTGATAGACCTAGTGGTTGGTGGACACTAAAAGCGCATAAATTTAATTCTAGAGTGGTAGTGGAAGAAGAATCCTTAGCATCACATATGCCCCTCAACATTGCTTATATCGCGACAAGAGCATGTTGAGGCCACTGTCCTTGGAGCCCATGAGGGGGTGTTTCCCCCTCGACCTCCACAAGGGGGCACTGCCCCTTGACCCCATCGGTGGCTGCCACCCCTAATGCCTACTTCAATGTTACAAAAAAAAAAATGGGGGAACTACCCAAACCAACTATGCAAATTTTTAAAGGAGAGATTTTCCAGTGTAATTAATCCTTTTAGTGATTATTTGCTAGGATTCGCCACTGTGATTATTATTTTTACCAATTATTCATTAAAATTCACTAGGATTTTACAATTTTTTTAATAATGTGCATAGATTCGCCAGGAAAATTAATAATTTTTTCAAATAAAAGGAAAGATTTGCCAAGAAAATTATATCACTTAGCCAACATTCGTCAGGATTTTACACCTTTTCCAAGGGGGGGTTTCTTAAATTTATCCCAGGTCTCAACCTTGAATGGAAATAAAATAAATCAAGCCAAGAAAAGAAGTTTTTGTGATAGGTGAAAAGTGGCTATTTTGAGAAGTATATTTTATATGGAAATAGAGATAAGTTTGCTATGAGATTTTATTACATGTTTCTAAAAAGAGATGCTTTATCTCTAGAAGGTTCTCATATGCAATTTTATATTATATATTGTTACTTTGAGATATTCATTTTTGAGAGATGAGAGTTAGTTTGCAAGTCTTTATGATACCAAAATGCTACTGAAATTCCTCTAGATTGAGTTGAGGTGAAGACTCCTATAAGAACTTGCATTGCAAGTGTGTTGTAATCTATTTCAATATTTGATAATACATTGTGCTAGTTTTGGAGTGTGGGGTTTTTCTCCCGAAAGGGTTTTCCCCACATATATCTTGTGTTCATTGTTCATTTTCTATTGAATATGTTTCTAGTTTTTTTGTAACTACTAGATCAGTTTTAAATTTTGCATAATATCTCTTCTCAAGATTGGCATAGGAAATTGTTCCACTACTCTAATTTCCTTAAAAGTGGTATCAGAGCTTGATCACCTTTGGTTTTAGTTGTGGGTTATTGGTTCTTTTGTGCTAATCAAGGTTTGAGTGGGAGCTTGTGTAGAGGATATTTTGTGATCTTGTTGTAGATATCTTTTCTGAATGGGGAGCACATCTGGGAGGATTGAGGTAGAGAATTTTTCCTGTATGAAATTGAAATTTGGAATCTAAATATAGAATATCTATTGATTGATCGAGATCTATGGGATATAGTGGATGAAAATGTCTAGAGGCCTACAAATCCAGCTTTGGCTACAAAATATGATATAATGGATAGAAAAGCTAAAGGTCTCACTAGACTTTCTTGCAAATTCAATCCTAATAAATTTCCATGAAGAATCCACTTCGAAGAATCTTTGGAAGAAGTTGGGTGAGATATAACAAGCTAAATCTCTAGTAAATAATATTTTCTTGAGTAAGAAGTTGTATTCCTTGAGAATGGAAGAAGGTGGATGAATTTTTGAGTATCTGGAAACATTCAATATGCTAGTGACTCAGTTGACCTCATTTGGGGTTAAGATGGATGAAGAAGAAAGGTGCCAAACTTTGTTGTGTTCACTACCAAACTCATGGGACAGCCTAGTCATGGCCATTGGGAGCACTTCTGTCATCTTGAAGATGGAGGATGTTGTTCGTTCTCTACTCTCTGAAGAGATGAGAAGGAAGGTCTCTCTAAACACCAAAGAGGCTTTGAGTGTTCGAGGAAGACAAAAAGAACGAGGCAAAGATGAGAAGCAACATGGCCGTTCCAAGTCCAAAAATAAGGGGAGATCAAAATCTCTTGGTAAGTCTAAGGCAATATGTTGGAACTTTGGAAAACCTAGACACTTCTGAAAGGACTATAAAGAAGAGAAGAAAAAGAAGAAGAAGAAGTAATATTTTGAATCTGATTATGAAAAGGAAGATGAAGATGCCTTTATTGTAGCCTTGGCCACTCGTGCAGGTGATAATTTATGGTTGATAGACTCAGGTGCATCTATCCACGTGACTCCTAACATAAACTAGTTTAGTAAGTATGAAAACATGATCTGGTGGTAAGGTGTATTTGGGTGATGACTTTTTCCTTGATAATGTTGGTCGTGGTAGTATTCATGTGAAATTTTTTGATGATAGAGTTAGAAAATTTGATGGTGTCTTGCATATCCCAGGACTAGCAATAAATTTATTATTTGTTAGCAAGCTAATAGATGTGGGTGTGAATATACAGTTTTCTAAAGCAAGTGTGAAAATGGTGAGAGGTGCTATGGTGATAGTGAGAGGAAGTAGATTGTGTACATTATGCATGTTTGATGCATGCATGGTTGAATGCAATAGCACTATGGATAAGATTAAGCCAAAAACTAATTCGTTGAAAAAAGAGATGGTTTCCTCTTTTGCGGATGGTCGTGGCTTCTGGGTACCCAAGGGTGCTCTGTCTATCAAATCAAAGTTTCCTATAGAGAAGACTATGTTATGGCAGAAAATGCTTGGCCACATTGGAGAGAATGGTTTAAAAGACCTAAAAAATAAGAACCTCATTGAGGGGTTGAATGATTGCAATCTAGAGTTTGATTTCTATGAACATTGTATTTATGGAAAACAAAACCATGTTCATTTTTACTCATCTTCTCATAAGCTTTCATGTCTCTTGGATTTAATTCATTCTAATGTATTTGGTCCTATTGATGTTGCTTCTATTGTTAAATTAGTTTATTATGTTACTTTCATTGATGATTTCAGTGAGAACATGGGTATAATTTTTAAAGAGTAAATATGAAGTTTTTAGTCATTTTAAGGAGTTCAAGGTTGTGGTAGAAACTCAGACTAGAGAGAAAATTAAATGTTTGAGAACTAACAATGGCAGTGAGTATTGTTCTGCAGAATTTGAAAGATTCTATATAGATTCCAGGATTAAAAGAAAAAAAGACAACTCTATATTCTTCGCAGCAAAATGGAGTTGTAGAAAGAATGAATAGAACATTGATGGAGAAGGTTGAGAGCATTTTGAGTGGAGGTGGTATAGAAAAAAAAATTTGGGTTGAAGTTGTTGCCACTACTTGTTATTTAATAAATATATCTCCTACATCAATGCTTGTTGATAAAACACCAATGGATGTGTGGTTAGGGAAAAAGCCTTCACTTATACATTTGATAGTTTTTGGTTGTGATGCATATGCACATGTACCTAAGGAGAAGAGAAAAAAATTGGATTCTAAGGATGTCAATGTATCTTCATTGGCTGCAGCTATGGTGTAAGAGGATACAAGCTTTGGGACCCTATTGCACAAAAGGTAATTTATTCCAGAAGTGTTATTTTTAGAGAGATTAAATCTTCTCCTATTAATTTTCAGCCAGAACAACATAATGAAATTGAACAAAAAAAGGATGTAGTTAAAATTCATTCTACGCCTAAGGAAGTTGAACTAATACCCCAAAATAGACAAGAAGTTGAAGAGAGATCATCAAGCTTTGAATCTTCAGAAGAGGAGGAAGAAGTGGAAGAACCTCCACCTCAACATGTTTGAAGGTTTACAAGGAAAAGGAAACCACCTCAAAGGTATGGGTATTCATCTGGTGATTGGAAGTGTATATTTTCTTTGAGTACTAACGTTGATGAACCAAGATTTGTGCAAGAGTATTTGGGTATGAATGATGCAAAGTCCTAGAAAATAGCCATGAATGGAGGGTGGAAGCTCTTAAAACTAATGATACATGGGAACTTGTACCATTACCTAAAGTTAAGAAACCTGTTGGATGTAGATGGGTGTTTAAGAAAAAGATTGGTTCAGATGGAAATGTTGAAAAGTATAAGACACAGTTGGTTGTGAAGGGCTACTATCAGGTTGAGGGTATTGATTATGGTGATATCTTTTCTCTTATTGCTAAAATGACATCCATTCATTTTTTATTATCTATTGAGTAGCTTATGATCTAGAGGTGGAACAAATGGATGTGAAAACTACATTCCTTCATGGTGATTTGGAGGAAGAAATTTATATGACACAGCCAAAGCACTATGTGGTAAAAGGTAAAAGCAATTTGGTTTGTAAGTTAAATAAATCTCTATATGGCCTTAAACAAAGTCCTAGGATATGGTACCAGAAGTTTGATACATATGTGTTGAGTTTGGGATTTGTGTGGTCTAAATCTGATCATTGTGTATATTTTAAATTTGATGGTGATTATTTCCTGGTAATTACTTTATATGTTGATGACATGTTGTTTATTGGGAAAGTAAAAGGTTTGATTGCAAAATTAAAATCCCAACTCTTTGTGAAATTTGAAATGAAAGATCTTGGTGCAGCAAAACACATACTTGGGATGGAAATTAGAAGAGATTGTGAGAACAGAAAGCTATGGCTTGGCCAAAGTATGTTTGTTCTATTTTTCAAAGGTTCAACATGCAGGATTGTAAACCACTTTGTGTTCCTATTACATTGGGAATAAAGCTCTCTGTTTCACAATATCCTACATCCCCATCAGAGATGGAAGAAATGAGCAGAGTGTCTTACCAGAGTACAGTTGGAATCTTAATGTATGATATGGTCTATACAAGACCAAACAATTCCCAAGCAATGGGAGCTCTTTCTCGTTTTATGTGTAATCTTGGAAGAGTGCATTAGGATGTAGTTAAGAGGGTCTTCAAATATTTGCACAGTACAATAAAGTACTCTATATGTTTTCATGGTACATGAGATCAACATTCCCTGAGTATTCATGGTTTTTTGGATTTAGATTGGGCTAGTGATGTCGATAGTAGAAGGTCCACTAGTGCATATGTGTTTACTCTTAATGGTGGTGCAATCAATTGGATGAGCAAGCGATGGGCTATGGTCGCTTTGTCCACCACTGAGGCAGTGTACATGGCAACTACTCATGCCTATAAAGAATCCATTTGGATGAAGCATTTGCATTCAGATATTAGATTGAAACACGGTGCATTTACACTTTATTGTGACACTCAGAGTGCAATTTTCCTTGTGAGGAACTCGAATTTTCATGCCAAGAACAAACAAATTGATGTTCAATATCATTTCGTGAGAGATATGGTCAAGGATGGCAAGGTGAAGCTGGAAAAGGTAGAGATAGTTGCGAATGTTATAGATGCATTAAATAAGCCTATGAGCACAATGAAGTTTAGATGGTGTTCCAAATTAATGGGCATGTTGACCCCCAACAACTAACTACCTATTTTCTATTGGCTCACGCAAGGTGTTCGACAAGTGGGAGAATGTTAGAAATAAAGCATTTTAAATTTTTTTTTTTTTAAAAAGAGAAAGTGTTCAACCTTGAATGGAAATAAAATAAAGCAAGCCAAGAAAATAAGTTTTTGTGATAGGTGAAAAGCAGCTATTTTGAGAATTATCTTTTATATGGAGATAGAGATAAGTTTGCTATGATATTTTATTAGATGTTTCTAAAAAGAAATGCTTTATCTCTATAAGGTTCTTGTTAGAGAAAATAACCCAAGAGAAACATCTGCTTGTAAACCTTCATGAGATATAGAGGAGCACTATACTACATCATAAGAGATAGAATGAAAATGAGATGAATAAATTTACATATGTTACAGGCTTTTTAAGTCGTGAAATATGAAACGGGTATGGAACTTCCTGATATGGGAAACAAAACTACCTAAGAATAATTAAACTAAGTGAAAACTTAAATACACTAACACCCCCCCTCAAGTGAAAACTTAGGGAGAATGAAGATGCAAAAATACAAAAATGCAATATGGGTCCCAGCTACACAACCATGTTAGGTACCCATTTACAATACAATCTCTCACAACTGGAGAAAAGGAGAAAAACCTTGTAGGAAAAAACCCCTCTCTAAAAGAGAAAAAAAAAACAAAAACAAGATGCATGGATGGAGAATCAATCACACCCCCCAAGGACTACATAAATCATGTATATACAATCAATGATCTCCACAAAGGAAGGAAAAAAGGAGATATCATATCCCCTCCATAATGAAGAAGCTCTAATGCTGATGAAGTATGCCTAAAAAAAAAAAAAGATGATCCAATGCCTATAAGAAACACCTCTTCCCTTAGGAAGAAATAAGTCCACCAGATGATGAAAAAGCCACTCCATGTCCAACTGAATAGACGAAGGAAATCTCCAAATAGAACAATCCACCACATAATCATGATAAAAAAAACCAAGAAATGTGACGAATCAAATGAAAGTGAAGGCTCAACAATGTCAATCTCCAAAGACAATCTAGATGTATCAACTGCCATGCTAAAACTATCATCAAAGAGGAGAGAAATCCCCTTAAGTATATCTCCCAAATCTGCAAGATGAGACTCCAAAAAAAATCTAAGATTCCTGCCAAATACTCATCCAATAAAACAAGATATGAGGGATCACAAATACCCTACTATGCTAGAAACCCAACCTATGAAGTAATAGGTGATGTATCAATAGGAGTTTGAAGAACTCCAAAATCCAAATGACCTATCACCCCTGAGAAATTGCTATCAACATTGGCAAGCAGGGTGTGAGGAACATAGTCATCATCATCTACAAAGTGAGAGAAGGTATATTGATGGGACTCATGATCACCATTACCAACTACAATGGCATTTCCAGTACCAGCCTCTCTGATGAAAACAGAGTCTGCAGTGAATTCCATAGTCTTTGGTACCTCACCATGGGTGATCTGATAGATCATGGAAAAAATACTTTTGTGTAACTCAAGTATACGTGCAATACATCCCTGAAGTAGCCATCACCTATCTCAACATTTCGTATCCCCGCAACATCCAAAAGCTTATTATCTCCCAATAGAATTTTGAAAGTGTCAATAGGATGAAGACCCAAAAAAGGATAGGGACTAGAAGCCATGTGGTGAGATGCCCTAGAATCTAAGAAGCATCTATCACAACCAGAATGTGTTGCAGAAGTCACTAGTGCATGTCCTTTACCCATGTACAGTGTTTATCTCCTTTACCACTTGTAATTCTTGCATTTCCACACTGTGTAGGCTAGGTTGATGGTGTAGATGAAGATGCAGAGGCTATAGAAGGAGGAGTGATAGATGAGGGCAATGTGATATTTTTTTTCTAAAGAAGATGTGAGAGCTCATCAATCTTCTTCATATAACGATGGTGTTTTCCATGCCCTTTCTTTTTGCAATATGCACCTGGCTAAATTTCTCCTTCTTGGGCTTTTCCTCTTTTGAAGATGTGGAAGTCTCATTTGACTCTATTTCAGGTTTAGGCTTCTTCTTCCCTTTACTCTTAGATTCTTGTGCAACCAATTCATGATTTGTAGGGACCCCCTCTAACTAGACAAGTTTTAATTGCTCCCTTTTCAACTAGTCACAAAAAGTCTCAAAAGAAGGCATTTGGAATGCACTACCCAAAGCATCCATTCTGGAGTAAAAGGTAGAAGAAAATACAACAAATGGGCCTCTCAACTTATACATGATCAACCTGCAGTCTAAAAAAAAAAAAAAAAACTTATACATGATCAAAAAGATGGACTCCTTATCAATTTTGATCTTCCCACACCCTGCTAATTGTGACTTTAAAGATTTTAATTTCACTAGAAATTCATCAATAGAAGGAAATGCTTTAGGGATAAGAGTGGTTAATTCAGCCTCTAGTTGTAGGACACAAAACTCATTGACCTAACCAAATAGGTTATGTAACTCATCCCATATTTCCTTGGGTGTATCCAACTCATCAATATGAAAGAGAAGACTATCAAAAACATTCAATTTCATCAACCCCGTAGCTTGGTTACACTTATTTCTATAGGAAAATATTTCAAGTTCCTTGGTAAGTGTGGGTTGGACATTACCCAATGTGGACCATAGGTCCCTTGAGATTGAAGCAACCTACACATTTTCATTTTCCATGTATGGTAATTATAGGGAGTTAACAATTCAATAGATTCAAGAGTAGCCATTTCTACCAAAAAATACACCAAATTGACTTAAACCTCCAAAATCAACCATATGGAACCTCTTAAATTTCACCACCTTTCCAAAAATACTTCAAAAAACTAATTTTTTGAATTGAGAAAAAAAATGGAGCAAAACTTAATGCACCTTGTTGTTTGCACCACTGGAAAGCCAATTTTTTGCACAAGTCTCCACAACTCAAGGCCCACCACAAACCTCTACACAATTTGTGAGACTTTCTCACACCACTAATGCACACTGCGATGCTATATGATAGCAAAAACATCTCACTCTGCCAATGTGTGATAATGCTTCCCTCAAAAGAACTTCAAAATAAAATCTTGGGGCCCACAATCTTTGGCTGCACGAGCAAAGTGAACCCTAAATTGAAATATTTCAATCAAAACTTTATAAAGTATAAGGTTCGATTAAAAAAATTCCAGTGAGAAAAATAACTCCTCCAAACCACAAAATCATGACAAGTGTGGAGGTCTGCACATATTGAATCCCAAAAAAGAAATGCCTCTATAAGAGCTACATAAATGACGCCTCCTCACAAGGATTCATGCCCAACAAAAATCCCATGGGGGGTGGCGCCAAAGGAGAGTAATGAGGCCTTCAGATAGCTTCCTTCAACAATAAATGAAACACACAAATTCCTTCAATGAAACCCTCAGCCTCCAAACAAGCTTCCAACTTCAGGTGCCTCAAGGAAATGAAATTTGCGCCCAATAAGGAAATTGCAACTTCAAAGTTGCAATCACGACCCATAACACAGGAAAGAAAATATGCCTTTCTTAGAAAAATTGATGCCATTGGTAAAATCTATGCCTCCTCCAGTCAAAGTCATGGCCTGGAAATGGGCAGAGAAAACTCCACAGGAAGAAATTCATGCCTACTAGAGGAAGGAAACATGCCTCCACACAACAACAGATTGATCTTCCAAGGACAACACACCTCCAATCACACAAGCAATAAGAAGGAAGAATATTGGGAATGAAACAATTTTGAAATTTAGCAAATTTCAAATGTTGAATATTCTACAGCAATCAAATGATCTCAACAATCTCCAGTGAAACTATTAAGGAAGGAGTTGTAGATTGGGTGGCTTTGATACCATGTTAAAGAAAATAACCCCAGAGAAACATCTACGAATAAAACTTCACAAGATAGAGAGGAACACTATACTACTTCACCAGAAGAAAGATAATGAAAATGAGATGAATAAATTTACATATGGTACATGCTTTTAAAGTTGTGAAATATGAAACGGGTATGGAACTTCCCGATACAGGAAACAAGACTACCTAAGAATAATTAACCTAAGTGAAAACTTAAATACACTAATAGTTCTCACATGCAATGTAATAGTAGATATTGGTACTTTGAGATAGTCATTTTTGAGAGGTGAGAGTTAGTTTGCAAGTTTGTATGCTGCTAAAATTCCTCTAGATTGAGTTGAAGTGAAGACTCCTATAAGAACTTGCATTGCAAGTGTGTTGTAATCTATTTTAAGATTTGATAATACATTTTGTTGGTTTTGGAGTATGGGTTTTTCTCTCGAAAGAGTTTTCCCCACGTATATCTTGTGTTCATTGTTTATTTTTTGTTGAATGTGTTTCTAGTTTTTTTGTAACTATTAGATCAGTTTTAAATTTTGCATAATATCTCTTCTCAAGATTGACATAGGAAATTGTTCTGCTACTCGAATTTCCTTACAGTATCCATGTTTATTGTAAACTTGAAAAATTAAAATATTCTTAACATTAATAACATACACTAAAATCAATTATTAAAAAAAAATTGTTCAATTTCAATGACGAGAAAAGTAAGAGAAAATTAAGTTCTTTTTTATTCAATTATAAAAAAAAAAATCAAAGAAGAAAGAGACTAGCATTGCCACCATGTCCATATACTAAAATCATTTATTATAAATTTCAAAAACTATAAATTTTTTATCATGACAAAAGAGAATCAAAAAGAAAAAGTCTTAACAGTACCATAATGTCGATGTACTCAAATCATTTATTAAACACGAAAGTCTTTCCCATCCTTCACAATCCATTATTAGATAGTAATGGTCAACTATGTACCTAAATAATCATTTAAGTGGCTCAAAGTAAATAGCCGGGCACGACGGGGCTTCTAAATTAATTAGCGACTTGTACCCAGCACCCATGCGACTTGACAAAGCCAATATCACCCCAGTCAGAAATCCTGACTTGGACCATTTTGTGATCCAGATTAATAATATTCACGCGACTTGAACAAGACATCCTTGTCCAGACAACCCACATGATTTGAACCACACACTTGAGACCTCGACATGTACATTAAAACACTCTAGTCACGCCAAAGTGGTTCTTATCTCAGAAAAGTCTTCAGAAAATGTTAAATTAACGGTCAATAATTCTGTGCAAGACCATAAATGAAGTCTGCGTCGAACATTTGGTACTTTCTTTTGGGTTTCAGTCTTAACTTTTTATATATCCTTTTCTGATTTTTACGCGTTTCAAGATCATAGACAAAGAAAGCTTAGATATCTAGTGGGAAGCAGGTGATGTGCTGCTCATTCATAACTTCGTCGTGATGCCCGCATGACCGCCTTCACTTTCGGTTCGAACATGAAGTGACAAAATCTCAGCAGAGATTCTGTGAGAAATACAAATGGGTGATAGGGGTCGCATCCAAATTTTTCCAGGGTAAAGGATACATGAGCGACCTAATTTCATGTTTCTAAAAATTTGAACCATTTTTTTTTTTTTATAGAAAGGCGTCTATTTATAATTAAGGTTTCATGTCTATATTATTCAAAATGATATGGTATCAATATGTTTTCTTTGAGGTGTCTAAAAAAATTTAAAAATTAGAGTAGGTCAATAGTTGTATATTAAGGGGCAATGGGCCTGGCTCGATTGACTAAAGCATCCAAGCAAGAGGTCACAAGGTCTAGTCTCCCCACCTTCCCTGTGGTACCGAAGGACGTGTCACACCAGCGTCCCTAGTCATGTGAAAAAAGTTTACCAAATGCATTGTAGTTTATAGGGGGCGGCTACCCTATTCCTATTCCAATTCCTACAGTCTAAAAAAAATAGTTGTATATTAAGTCATGTTTTGGTGGTGCACCAATGTGTTGTCACATCATTTAGTGTCCTTTAGATCTAAAGAATACATTTCATTCAATTATGAGTGATAATGATTAACACTTACTTTATAAAATCACAACTACTAGTGCTATGCTATTAAAAATATTAGACATTAAATTAACATATGCCAACACAACTATTGAAACATGCTCAATTACTAGATCCTCTCCCTCATCTTTGAATTAGGGAATCTTTCATAAGGTGTATTTGGACCTGCATTATACTTCTCCAACTATTTCACATTTTTACTATAGTAATTTTCCTTTGCATCTTTTTATTTATTTTTAATTACTTATCCAATCTCCCTTTTCAATAAAGGAATGGAACACCTTTAAGGCATTGGGGTGGTTATATGGGATGGTGTATATTCACTCAAAACTAGCTTGATTGTGTTAAAATGCTGTATTGTAGCTTTGTATTGATTGCTAGTTTGCAACTTTACTTTTTCCCACAATAGCAATGGTAGAATTGTTGCCTTCCTCCCTTAGTGAGGTCATGATTCTAGGAATCAATTTTTTTTATTCTTCTTCTTAATATAAACATGTAGAGATATTTGACCTAGTGAAGAAGGAACTCATGGATGAGAGCAATAACAAGAGTATAATTGTTTCCTTACTCCCTTAATGAGGTCATGGTTGTAGGAATTAGAATTTATTCTTCTTCTTCATATTAAAATGTAGAGATAACTAACCTAGTGAAGTATGAATTTTTGGATGAAACCAAGTCAATGTCTCTAAAATACAAAGTTATTTTAATCTCTTTGTTTATGGCAATAGAACTAAGTACTAGAAGTGTAGGGGTTGTGGAAGAGCTAGTATTCACTAGAGAAAGTTATATTATAAAAATCCAAAAATGTGACTACACAAGGCCATGGTGACGTGATCCAACAAGCTTCAAAAATTTTATAATGTAGATTGGCTATTTAGACATTTAGTGTAGGAAAATATATCCCTTCACATTTTCACACTTGTTTGGGTCCTCCCTGCTAAAATTGGGCTTCTTTATGCCTTATTTGGTCTTATTTTGCATCCACAAGCCTTATTTAATGCATCCTTCCAAGGATAATCCTGAAACATATCAAATAACCAATCATAATTTAATGTTTTTGGGCTTTGTGACTTATATTTAGTGATTTGGGACTCATATGCCACCTTGGGCATATGGGTTCCACCTCTTGTTTCAGAGCATAAACTTGAATTTGGCATAGAACTTAGCATTTCTTGAAATTTGTGTCCCAAGCTTAGCCTACTAGGACTCATATGCCACAACTAGCGTATGAGTTTCACTTAGCTTAGACCTATTTTAAATTCAAATTCTTGGCGGGATTTTATTCTCCTAGATCTGATGTCAACTTGTAGTGTTGTAATTTGGGGAAATTTGGCATAAACAAGTATAAATACAAGGTTATTTCACATATTTTCTCCTAGCAAGTTTACAAGTCACCTATTAATTTAAGTGTTTAAGTATTCTATCAAATTTATAATCAAGAGAGTTTACAAGAGCATTCAAGAGTTGATTATCAAGCATTTTGGAGCTACATTCAAGATTCAAGCATCATGTCAAAGTCTTAGTGCATCATGTGTCTTTTTGAGCTAACATTTGCGATGCAGGGTTTTATGATTCAAGCAAGCATTGAAGTCAATATCCATAGCATTCAATCAAGAATCAAGATCCACATCCATTGGAGCCATTTGATAGAAGTTTGCAGCCTTTGTTATAAGGGTTTGGTGAGTTGCAACATACAATATTTGTTCATTCATCATTCATCATTCACCATTCCTTCATTCTATTTCTATTTATTTCAAGGTTTGATTACCAAAATGAGGTTTGACCAAGGGAAATCCCTATTCACTAACAAAAAAACATTTTTCCCACTCTTTGATGCGTGATTTGCTTATTTAGGTTAAAGATCCATTGAAGAGAAAGATTGGAGAAAGTTGTCAAAGTTGTCACCTTCCTAGCAAGATTATGGAAAGTCACCCACAGGTCAAAATTTAACTTGTTTCAGACTCGGAGATTGGAAGGGAGAGAAGCTACAGGATATCACTAGAGGATATTAGAGTTTCAAATCAGCCCTAATATTAGGACTGAATCACCACTTGTGGCATATAAGTCCTAGTATACATGTGTTTAGACATTTTTTGTAGATCCTAGTTTACTAGTTGTAGATTCCAGTTTCAACCCAAAACCCTAAACTAGGACTAAATTTCCCCTATTGACGTATGATGCCCATTGTGCAAATTAAAAGTAAGATTTTCAGGAGTTTAGACCTTGTTTCAAGCATCTTCAATTCTCCTGATGCCCCTCTATTCATTCTTAGTTCATTTTTTTGATTTTTAGTTTCATATTCTAGGTTAAATGGTTAGATTTGCACATTGCATTCATTTCTTTCTTTCTAATCCTTTGCTTAGAGGTGAACCCCCTTTAGTCTTTAATAACACCCTAGGAAACCATCCTAACTCTAGCCCATTCCTCAATCAAGTCAATTGGTTGAGGGACCTTGGTTTCCTTGAATGAAATAGAGTGAAATAGGTTATCCCCCTTAGTGTGTGTTCCACCTCCTAAAAGGTGGAGCACACCCCCTATTTCTTTTATTTCAATGTATAATATCTTATTCAAAGAGTTCTACAAAGAATTATTTTTAGATCTCTTATCATAGTAATTGCAAACTGGTAGTTGGGTTTACAAGCGCTTCTCACTCACCACCCCATTGTTCACATGAGTTCCTATTTATCTTAACTTGCCAATGGGTTTGCATGACCATCCTAGAGGAAATTTGAGGTAGGAGTCCCCTACCATGTACAAAGATTAAGTAGCAGTATTTTTTGTCTATTTTTTTGAATCCTTGTTCTTTTTTTCATGTATATCATTTTTGGCTTGTGTCAAGAGTATTTTTCCAACCATGTTTTATGAATTTTTTGACTTTGTAGCCCAATCCATTTAAAGAAATATTCTTTACTAGATATTCTAAGTTCCTACTATGTTTGCAAGGTCATTATCCTCAATCAAAGCTAGCTATTAGCCCCATATTTGATTGCACCAAAATTTTATTTTTTTGTGTCTAAATTGATGAATGTCACTATGCATTAAATCTCATTATGATTACTTAGTTGATCCAAGTTGTTTGATCAACACAAATATCAAGTTGTGTGTCAAACTGAAGATGTGTATCTATCAATTTTGTAATTTAAGGTAGTGCCACATGTTTCCCTATGCAACTTGACCCTAACAAGTAAAAATATTTAAATCTCAATATTTATTCGAGATGAAATAAAATCACTTTACAAGGATATTGGTGACTGATAGAGACTCCAAGGAAGACCAATTTCACATAAACCTTCACAATGCACTAGAGAAGCCAATGCTCTTTCATCGAAGAGAAAATATGTTGAATATGAGATGAGATAATGTACATAATGCTACAAGCTTATAAAGCCATGAAAATGTTGATGGGTATGCAACGACCCAATATGGGAATAAAAAATAATTACCCTATTAAATGCAAATTATGTACCTAAGTTTTTTCTTAAGCCTAAGTAAATATGATTTAGTCTAACACCCCCCCTTAAGTGCAACTTAGGGAGAATGAATGAAAATGCAATATGCATTATGGGTCCTGGCTACACAACCCTGTTAGGTACCCATTTACAATGCATAAAAGTATCTCACAAGCGAAGAAAAGGAGAAAAACCCTGTGGGAAAAAAACCCTCTCCAAAAGAGAGAAAAGAAAAAACAAAAGAGATGATGCATGTATGGAGGACTCAATCATACCCCCCAAGTACTACATACATTAGATATATACAGTCAATTACCCCCCCTCCCATACGAGGGAAAGTAGGAGATATCATATCCCCCCACAATGAAGAAGATCCAATTACGATGATGTATGCCTGAAAACAAAAGATGATCCAATGCCTGCAAGCAACACCTCTTCCCTTAGGAAGAAACAAGTCCATCGGATGAAGAAGGAACCACTCCATATCCAACTAAGAAGGGGTAGAAAGTCTCCAAACAAAAAAAAATCACATGATCAAATACAATCAAGCAAGGTGACAGATCAAGAGAAGGCACAACCAAGTCAACCTCCAAAAACAATCTAAGAGAATCAACTAGCATGTTGCAACTGTCATCAAAGAGGAGAGAAATCCCCTCAAGTGAGTCTCCCAAATATGCAAGGTGAGTCTCTACAAACAAATTAGAGATTCTTGCTAAGTACTCATCCAACAAAACAAGATTTCAGGGATCAAAGATAGCCTGCTGCTCTAAAGGATCAATATTTGAATCAATAGGAACAATATCATCATGAGTCTGAAGTACCCCAAAATGTAGATGACCAATATTACTATCAACATTGGCCAAGGGTGTGTGAGGTACATAGTCATCCTCCTTAACAAAGTGAGAGAAGCTATATAGTCGAGACTCATGATCAACATTACCAACAACAATGAGTTCACCAGAATCAACTTCTTTGATAAACACAAAATCGGTTGTAAACTCCACAGTATTAGGAACTTCACCATGTGTGATCTGGTATATAGACAAAAGATTCATGTGTAACTATGGAATGCACAGTACATCCCAAAATTAGCTATCACCAACGTCAAGAGTTCCTATCCCTTGAACATCCAACAACTTATTGTTCCCCAAAAATTTTTTGGAGGTATTAGAGGGGTGCAGACCCATGAAAGGATAGTGTGAAGAACTCATGTGATGAGATGCACCAAAATCCAAAAACTATTTGTCACACCAAGAATCAACTGTAGAAGTGACAAGTGCATGTTCCTTACCCATGTAGTGCTTATCTTCTTTACTATTTGCAATTCCTACACTACCAGACTATGTGGGCTTGGTGGATGAAGTAGATGAAGGTGCAAAGGTTGTAGGAGTCACAGAAGATAACAGTGGGATATTGTTTTTCTAGAGAAGATGGGAGAGCTCATCTATCTTCTTTGTGTAACAATGATCCTCATCATGCCCCTTCTTTTTACAGTATACACAACTGAATTTCTCCTTCTTTAGCTTTTCTTATTTTGCAATGGGAGTATCATTTGACTTTGTTTTAGGTTTAGGTTTCTTCTTCCCCTTACTTTGTGAGCCATGTGCAACCAATTCATGATTTGTAAAGACCCCATCCAACTGGGCACATTTTTTTGGTTCCCTTATTAACCAGTCACAAAAGGTCTTAGAAGAGGGCATCTGGAATGCACTACCTAAGGCATCCATTGTGGAGTAAAAGGTAGAGGAAAACACATCAAAAAGACCTCTCAATTTAGATAGAATCAAGAAAATAGACTCCTTATCGGTTTTGGTCTTTCCGCATCCTGCTAGTTGTGACCTTACTAATTTGAATTTTACTAAGAATTCATCAATAGTAGGAAATGCTTCAAGAACAAGAGAGTTTAACTCAACCTCCAATTGCAATGCACGGATCCCACTAACTTGACCAAATAGATTTTCTAACTTATCCCATATTTCTCTAGGTGTACCCAACTCATCAATATGAAAAAGAAGACTATATGAAACATTTAACTTCATCAACCCCATAGTTTGGTCACATTTATTTGGGTGGGAAAATATTTCATATTGTTTGTTGAGGGTGGGTTGGGTAGCATTTAGAGTAGACCACAAACCTTGGGATTGAAGCAATCTTTGCATTTTGATTTTCCATATGTGGTAATTATGGGGAGATAATAATTCAGTGGTGGGAGGGGGATCCATGTTAAAATTGCACTAGCAAACTAAAAAAAAATCTCCAATAAGGTAGCCTCTAAAAACTTATTTTTCACCACTTGCAAAAAATAGAAAATCTCCAAGCAATAAACTAATTTTTTGAAAAAATTGAACCAAAAAAATAAAGATACCTGATCAACCAAGCAACCTCACACAAAGCACAATCGTGAGCCTCTCAAATGCCTATGAGTCTTGCTCACACCAACCTTTCACACTGCAGTGCTATTTGAATAGCAAAGTCATCTTCCACACAACAAATGTGGGATTAAAGATCCCAAGATCACTTTAAAAGAACTCCAAGGAAGGGACCACTCCAATCCTTTGTTGAAAAAAATCCCTAAATTGAAATATTTTCAATCAAAACTTTATAAAGTTTAATTAAAAAGTCTCCACTGTGAAAAATCATGCCTCTTTCCAATGAAAAAAAAAACATAGTCTGGGTGATTTGCTGCCTCCAAAACAAAGATCATGCCCGAACAACAAGAGGATGCCTTATTCCATCAAGGAATTGCTGCATCTTGAGCAAAAGTGTGGCCTCTTTCAACAAAATAAATGCCTCTTCCATGCATAAAATCGAACTCCAAACAAGGATGCCTTCAATCAAGCAAAACAAAATGTTGCCCAACAGTGACAATCGGTCTCTCTTAGTAGAGATATCGGCCTTCAAGAAGGAATGTGCACCCTCCCATTGCATAAATGTGCCCTCAAACTCAAAAATGGGGCCTCCAAACAGATGCTTCAATTGAGTGACCTCCAAATTGCAAGTTTGTTGCCTCCAAACGCCTTGATGAAAGGTCTGCAAGTAATGGGGCAGCCTTGCCAAGACTCCCATGTGGCCTCTCCAATCACCAAAAAAAAAGAGATCAACACAGTCATGCCAAAGAGAAGTGCAACATACAAGAAATCGTGTCCTCTTCCTACCAACAGACAAGGACAAATCGACCTCACAAGCACAAAATCACGCTAGAAACAGAAATATGAGGCAATTTTGAAAATTTTAAAAAATTTCAAATGTCGAATGATGATCTCCAGCCAACTCTCCGACAAAAACTCTCAGAGAAGATACTGCAAATTGGGAGGCTCTAATACCATGATAGAGCAACAAAAGACCAATTTCAGATAAACCTTCACAATGCACGAGAGAAGCCAATGCTCTTTCACTGAAGAGAAAATATGTTGAATATGAGATGCAAGATAATGTGCATAATACTACAAGCTTATAAAGCCATGAAAATGCTGACGGGTATGCAACCACCCAATACGGGAATAAAAGCTAATTACCCTATTAAATGAAAATTATGTACCTAAGTTAAAACTTAAGCCTAAGTAAATATGATTTACTCTAATAGTGACTTCATTGAGCATGTTATTGGAGCTTTGAACTTTTTTGAAATATTTGTAAGTGGTTAATCACCTATGTTTCTTTATCTAAGTACAATTTTTGTAGGATTTCTTGGTATTTTTTTACTTTCATCCCTTTATTTAGAAATTTTTCCACAACCCAAAATCCACTATGTATTTATTATAGCTCTCTGTTGAAGGTCTAAAACTTGTTTCAAGAGCCAACAAGGTTTCCATAACCTTATCGGAAATTGTTAATAATTTTATAACTTCTTTATTTGGCTCATATTTTGGTAGTTCTTTAAGTTGTCAATATTCTATGGAAGCTTTGAAACCTCTATTGAGGGCCAACAAGGTTTTTAAAACCTTGTCAAGTTCCAACATAGATTTCCTAACTTCTTCATTCCTCTAAAAGGAAAAATGTTTCTAAGTCCACGTGTGACAATTTTATTTGGTTTTGAAACTTGTGTGGCTCCCAACAAGGTTATCACAACCTTGTTGAAACCCAAGAGTAGTTTTTAAACCTTACTTTTCAAGTGGTTATTTCTATATAAATCTAGGTGTTGGTAAATTTTTGAGGTTCTAAAACCTCGGTTAGTTGTCAACAATGTTCTCACAATCTTGTCAAAGCTCAACAAGATTTCTTAAACTTATTGAAAAGTACAAGGATGACATGCTCATTTATTTCCAAAAATATGGAATTGGTTCATGAACTTCCCGTGGTTTCCAAAAGAGGTTTGATTGCCATCTTGTTTTGCTAATGGAAAAGGAAATGAAAATTGAAAAGGCTCCAAGTTTCTTTGTTGTTAGAAAGTTTTGATGGTTCTAGAATAGGTGTCAACTCCCAACTAGGCTCTCACAACCTTGTCAGAGATCAACAAGTTTTTTATATATTTTTGTGATTAGCAAGTGGTATGAATCAAGGATGTGTTCATTGGTAAGTATATGTGATTCTAAAATGACCATTGGATGTTGATGATGTTTGGCAACCCATTTTTTTTTACAACAAAAGAAAGAAAAAAGTTAAAAAACCAAGAAGAGGCTTGTAGCATGCTTCAAGGGATTGGTTCAAGTTGTGAACCATATCCATAGTAATAATATCCACTAGAAATAGCATGAGGAAGCTTGCAATAAGAAAAAAAGTGGTCTTTTTTTAAAAATCATATCAAAATGGATTTTTGCATTAACTGAAATGACACTAAGTGTACTCCACACTTGTACACCTTAACGGGGATTTTAATTTATAACTACCACCATTAATGCAGTTGGTCACCCATCTACCAAAAATCAATATCTACCAACCAAAAATTATTACTAATGATACATTAGAGAATTCATTTTGGGTAGGATTCATCCATAGCTATGGATTTGGTCTTGGCTATAGCACCACATGTTAAGGTTTTGACTAGTAGGGTATATTTTTATGTTTTTGAATCTTTCAAAGGGATTGGTTGTTGATTATTCTCAGTACAAAGGAGTTGTCAATGACTTTCAAGATTCCAACAATTGAAGATTGATTGAAAGAGAGTAGTGAGGGTTGTTAGAATATAAATGAAGGTAATATGGAAAAATATCTTGTAGATGTGATGTCTCCATAATCTTAGGTATTTGTTCAAGGTTACTTCTCTATATGATATATTTTCCTCTCAAAATATTTGATGTTGTGAATGTAATTGTTTTAGAGAATATGACAACATTTAGAAACATTTACAATAATTGTAATGATCTTTCATTATTCAAATATGGACTTGTATGGTCTGATTATGGATAATAAAACATGTTCAGTCTCCAACACTCCCATTTTGATGTATTTGTATGGTTGGATCAACTATTCAATATTTTACCTTTCATTATATTTCTCCTTGTCAACTTGACTATGTTACCATAGATAAGAACTGATCTACAATTAATCAAACTTAAATGCTCTGAAAAAGAATAATGAATCAATAAACATTTCCTTTTTAGTTTAGCCAGTATGTGTTTCCAATTTTACCATATATATAGGGAATATTACTTATAATATTTCTTGAGTCATATGCTTATTTCTCCTTGGAATCATTGTAAATGATGGTGAATCAACTATGTAAAGGTAATACGATAACTAGCCACTCTCTGATGAGTGATAGCCTTTGAAGCTACATCAATTACTTGGGTTTAGTTACCATCTTATGAGCTATCAATTTCTATTATATAAACCCTGGGAACACCCTCCTAAATTTAGGCTGAGCTCAAATTATAGGAGAGAAAACCAACTCTCATAGAGTTAAACATGAACCCTCCATGGTTCTATTAATTGAACAACTAATTTCACTTGCTAGATGATAACCTTGATATTGTGAGTGATGTTTTGTTCTAGGAAGTGGAGCAATTTTGGTATCTATTATTATAGTAAATTACACCCTATTGAAACTAGTTCAACATTCCAATGACACAATAGGAATGATTTCAAGGTGTGGGACCTTGCTATTGAGATAAAACATCCAAAGAATATTGGCTACTTTCCAAACCTAAATGAAGGGTGTTGATCCAAATCAACATAGAATAAAACTAAAACCCTAATCCTATTCTATTGACTATTTTGTAGGGAGAAAATGGAGAAGGAATGAAGAAAGAAAAAGGTGATGTACAATGATTTAAATGAGTTCCCCACTTTGCTCATATCACAAGGAATTGCCATTTTTTTTAAAGGACTCACATTTGGCTCTGGTTCACAACTCATAAAGAATGTATGGAGGTAAGGGTTAAACAAAAACTAAGAGGGAAGGAACACGTCCACAAATAAATTCTATAAAAAATAGGAAATAAAATACATATATAAAAATCATAGAAACATTTATTCCATTATAGAGATTTTTTTTTTTACTTAGTATGATATAAGTGGAAATATATGAATTATAAATTTCATTGATTCAAAGGCATAAAGCCAATTACAATTGCAAACAACTAAATAAGTTACAAGTCTTTTTTCTAAACTAACATGGAAATTCCTTTCAAGAAAAGATCTTTACTTCATTATAAAAAGGAATAAGGCTCTAACAATAATACTTTTTTTTCTTAGTCCCAAGAGGGAACTACAGGAAAAGCCCACTCCCAAATCATCACCTCATCCAACATCTTGTATATATATGTCAAAAAAATATGGCATGGATGATTGTGAAGTGTGGAAGAATATTCCTAATAATTTTACCATGCTAGCATTAATGATTTGTGGGGATGAGTGCAAGTGTTAGAGCCAATTTTCCCAAAAAAATTGTGCTACAACAACTATTTGTCAAATAGATTTGAATGTGGCATGGCCAATTATCTCAAATAATTTTTTATAGACCTAGTGGTTGGTGGATACTACAAGCACATAAAATGAATTCTAGAGTGGTAGTGGAAGAATAATCCTTAGCATCACATAACATGTTAGTAGTTGACAAATGAGCAAGTTCAAAGAACCTTGATGGGATCTGATAAGGTTTCACGAACCTTGTTGAGAGCTAACTGAGGTTTTAAAACCTTTGAAAAAAATCAATGGAACCTATCTTTTATTTTTCTTTCTTCCTCTTCTTCTTCATCTTTTAATTTCTCTTTGTCTTATCTTTCATCTCATTCATCTCTATCTTCTTCTCCTTGTTATATTTATTTGTTTTGATACTTATTATTGATGAGGGTATAGGTTCTAAGAACCTTGTGGGGCATCTAGAATCTCAATGAAATTGTGCCCAATAATCTTCTTAATTTTTTTCTCTCTAGCTCATATACATTCCTCGGTATTTACTTGGTTTTTTATTCATTTATTCTTTGTCCCTTGGAGTGAGATAAAATTGGTTATAAGAACCTTGTTAGGATTTGATGATGTTTTGAGAACCTCATCAAGAGCTAGCACTTATTCTAGAACCTCTTTAGGGTGATCCCACAATAGTGGTTTACAATTTTTGGCCAAACTCGACACTGAAATTATTTTTTTAAACTAAATCTTCACATTCGGGCACCTATAGCGGCTAAACCATGAAGAATTTGAAGATGATGCAAACTAGAGTCTCGTCACATTTTGTCTGTAGATTCTAAAAATATTTTTTTTCAAAATTTTTGGAATCAAATTCCACTTTTTTTCCATCTCCCACGAAAACTGGTTTTCAAAATACAACATTTTTAAAAAGTGGCCACCGTATAACGCATAATTTTTTTTCCATGAAGGATAAAATTCTAATTCTTTCTAATTTAGATTTGTAACTCCGATATCTAGTGCTTCCACTTGGTTAGATAGTTTTTCTTGAATATTTTTTCTTTAATCAAGTTTCAAAGTCAAACCAATTACAATTCAGACATAGCGACCGTATAACACATAACTTTTTTATATATATAGAAATTCAATTTATTTTTTTCTATTGGATCAAGGACTTCAATATCTGCACTCATTTTTTATTTTTTGATAATCTGCTATTTTTCCACATAATGCGGAACAAAGACCTTCATTTTCAATGAAAACCTATGTTTAATAAAACTAAAATATCAAATACATAATAAAACCAAAACATATTAAAATTATATTAGTTGGATAGCTTGTTCTGAGGACTACCTGATTCCAGTTGGGTTTGTGAATATTCCTCCATTTTCATCCTCAAACTGAGCTCCGAAGTGCCAAAATTCAAGTTTTTTTTTGTCCCAAGGGGGATGAGGAATAAAGGGGGTTCGAACAAACCCCTAGGGGTTCAAGCAAACCACTAGGGGTTCGCTCAAACCAGGGTTCATTCGAGCCCCCCTTCTATAAGGGGTTTTGATGGCTTTTTTGGCAGGAAAGTATTAAGAGGGTTCGACCGAACACCTAATTGGTTCGGTCGAACCAATAGGTTCATACGAACCCCTAAAATCAAGTTTTTTGCCATGCATTCATTTTTTGTGAGTTTTCCTTCCTCACTTCAATTGTAAACCACTATTGTGGCTTCACCCTTTAGCTTGTTAATTTTTTTTACCTTCTTTTCTATTTGAAAACCAACTCTTGATCGATTCTCAACATTCTCAAACACTTTGGCATCCATCAAGAAAAAAATTTAACACTCCAAGCATCAAAGTACTTTCTCTTTCTAGTATTGGTGGAGTAGTGAGTAATTTGCATCATCCTGCAATAGATTTAAGCTGATGTATCTATGGAAAAAATCCCAAAATACATGCTTTTCCTCAATAGTTGGTGGATAAAACCCAATAGATAGGTAGGATAATTTGGAATGAAGATGTCCAACACTTGACTAGAGATGTGCAAGAGAAGTTAATAGAGAAAGTATGAGGTTTTGATCTAGTCATTGGTGGTTTCCTATATCTAAATTCAACTTGCAAGAAGATTATAACATTGGTGCATGTGCTATGATGAATATTTTATTGTTTTTTTATCTATAAGAACATGTCCCAACTTATTTCTCTTCATAATTAATATACTCCTCTAAATTTATTTGGAGTAAGACTAGACACTAATAAATATATTTTTAGATATTCTACAACATTAGTTACAAAGGGACTAACAACTAAAAATATTGTTCTTAACAAATGTCATAAAATAAATTATTATAAACTTTTCCCTGAGTGTTTAATTTATTGTCCACTTGCAATGTACACATAGAAACAATTTTTAAGAAATTATCTACAACCTTAAATAAACAATGGGTCAATAATGAGAAATTAGAGAAACAAGTGTGATTTCAATCAAGGTTCAAACCCATAGGGAGTGCCACCCCTAAAAAAAAAAATTAAATATAACATTCATGTTCTAAAACAATAATTACTTGACATACCATGTCAAAGATAAATTCCTTTTTTATTCAAAGACTAGGAAAAGCATGATAGTGAAGCCTTCTTTTACAAAATTTACTTTTATATGATTGTCTCTCTAAGAATAGTTGCATATTTGTTATAGAATAACATGAGAAAATTAAAGTTATAAAATTTTACAATTGAATGTCAAAGCACCATAAAGATTCTTTGTATACATTTGCAAAATATGTAACCAAGATTACCAATCTTAGTGAATTTTGACCAAATCCACCATATTTTTCAATACTTTTTGTTATACCATCAAAACACATATTAAGTTCTTTCAATTTTTAAGAATATAAAATATAGGTTATTTAAAAAAAAATATAGACTTTAAAAATAAAATTCATTCTACTAAATCAATGCACATAAATAATTAAAATTTGATGGCTTGTCTATTAATTTAATCTTAAATAATTATATATATATATGATGAACCATATTTTTTATGTGTAGTATTTTTTAACTAATTAATTTTCATTTTCCATATTTAAAATCCAATGCATAAAGAATTTGGTAACAAAATTTATAACAAAGGAATTTATTATTATTAAATACACATGACAAGTAACAAAAGCTAAGGACCTTGTGATCTCCTTACTACCTATGACTTGAAATGAATAATTAGAGATTAATCTATGATTTGGACTTCCTTGACAAAATGTTTTTTTTACCGTTCTTCACTACATTCAAATTCTTATCAACGCTCTAATTGCACAATTGCCAGTTTATAAAGTATAGAAAAATGTTTAATAGAAGAGAGTTAGGGGGAGGAACTAATAGCTGAGCACCCCAACTTTGTACCTCTCAAAATCATACATGGTAATTTCAAATCACTTCCAAATTTTTAGAGTTTCTTACTTGGTAGGGACCTTACTTATAGCTATTGTTTTAGGTCCACATCATCAAATATTATCCTACATTAATGAATGCATTTTTTTGAGGTGTCTAAAAATACGCCAAAGAAAGGTAGACCATAGTTGTGCATTAAGATTTTTTTGGGTATGTCAGTCTAGCATCACATGAGCTGTTACTTTTTTAATATATGCTTATGATCATCACTAACAACTTTGAAATCATAATTACTAGTACTACATTATTAAAAATATAAAGCATTAAATCCACAAATACTATTAGAACTATTATAACATGCCTCGAAGGTGAGTATTTTAATCATAAAGTATGTTCACAATCAATGATAACTTTAAGAAACCCCCCCTTCAAAAAAGATATAAAATATTGGTGAATCTTTCATTTTTTGGAAAAAACTATTTATTTCTATTAACGAATCTTTCGTTTATTTCGAAAAAAATAATAATTTTATTGGCATTATTTTCTTACATTACTAAAAATTTGTAGAAAATCTTGACAAATCTTGGAAAATAATAGGAAAATTCATTAATTGTGATGATGAATCCTTCTGTTTAAAAAATAATTATCATGGAAAATTAGGGACTCAAGGGTGTAAACGATCCATGGATTTAAGGGGTAGAATCTATAATATTAGTTTTCATCATTGATTTAAAATATAATCTAATGGTACCTTCATTGTATTCCACAAGGTAAAATATACCTATGATCTGTAGTGCTTATGGGGTCTAAAGTTTCTTTTATTTTGTGCCCTATGAGCATTACAAATTGCATGCACATTTTATCTCATAAAATACAATGAGGTCCATTAGATTATATTTTAAATAATAGAGGAAACTAAAGATTAGAAATATGGCGCTCAAGCAACTAATAGTTATGATATTATATTGGTGAGTTAATTTTGATTTCATCGCTAAACATTTTTCCTACAATTAATTAATCTTTTAGTATATTATATATTATCATTGGTTACAATTTATCATTTATTAGTCATTTATCACATCTTTTACAATTATTTATCATTTATTACTATTATCCACTAATTAGATAATTTATTACTATTTAATTAATATGAATTAATCATCTAATTTTAATAAGGAAATAAATTTTCTATTTATCCTCACAAGTAATTTTTTTTTTCATAGATAAACTTTCTTCTCATTATATATTTAGTGAATTAATTTAATTCATTATTATCCTCTTGGATGTTTGAAATGACAATTTTTTTATTATTAGTTGACTTATCTTCTCCACCTTCTTGAGTTGACTCCACAACCAACTTAGTTAACTGCCGATCTTTGTTCTCATAATTTTCATAAATCAAATCTTTATGTTAACTTTACTCTAGTCAAAATTTATTATTGAAAAAACATAGTGTTAAGCTACCAATTTGCATCCACATTCATTCATGAGCAAGTCATCATAGTATAATCAATCTTGAGGTTTGCAATGAACTTTGGTAAATGAAACTTGATTTCTATGCTTTTTGTTTGTGTTTTTAAGTTTTTGCTTTGACTTTAAACATTTTTCAGTGCATTCAGTGACTTAACAAAATGATGCTTGTCAAGAATGAAGGGAGATCTAGATATAGGGCAAAGAAAAATAGGTCATGAGAGTTTAGAGAGTGAAAAGTAAAGGAAATGTAAGTGAATGAAAGACTTCAAGAAACCCTATGAGGAAAGAATATGAAAAATGAGGTTGGAACTAGATATTGGATATGCATGAAATATTTAGTATCGCATGGAAAGCCCACAAACATAAAATATGATGAAAATACCTCTTGGACTTATACTTTGGATTTTGTTAATTTTTAAAACTTAATATGGTCATGGTAGACAAAGAACAATTGTTAAGAAATTTTTATGTAGCATTGGGTCCTAGTAAGATGAATCTTTTGATATATTTTTTCTTAGCAACATGGTTGTATATGCTTTTTCTTGCTTGATGACTTGACTATTGTGTTGTTTTATTGTAATAAGATTTGGATCTTATGAGAAATCTATTTTATCTTTCTAAAAAACTATAGAACATAAATTTCTTTATCAGTTAATTATATATATATAATCAAATTTCTTTGATGTATAAGATAAATCAGACCCTCCCCTTCCCCTCTTGCTAAGACTTGCTATTATATGTTTTATAATATAAACATTTAAAGATGTGATTTTATATAATGATAAGTCAACATATATATATTTATAATATCAAATTTCTTTGATGTATGAGATAAATCAGACCCTCCCCTTCCCCTCTTGCTAAGACTTGCTATTATATGTTTTATAATATACACATTCAAAGATGTGATTTTATATAAATGATAAGTCAACATCTATTGATAAAAAATATCAAATCAATTTATTATTATAAAATAGTGTTGGCAGGTACGAAAATCTAGAAGTGTGACCGTCGACTTGTTCCCCGTGACTTGGACTAAGCTCCGCACTAAATTCAAGAAGTGAGATTGCTACCTGGTTGAATATTCATGACTGAAATCTCATGAATACATACATATGACGCAACCTGGAGGGCAGGTCCAAAACCACGGGCAGACTCTCTCTGTAGTTTTCCTATATGTACTACCATTGTCTGAACGATCCTTAGTTGCAGGGATGAAGTGAGCTTCTCTACAATGGGTTCTTTTTATTTTATTCTACGTCTACGCTCTATACTCTTTGCACTTTTCTGCCTCTCCCTAATCTCTGCACAACAGAGTCATGGATTACAGAGGCTGAAATTAGGACATTCCCTCTCACCGGAAAGAAATCAAACAATTTTACAGTCTGCTGATGGCACATTTTCAGCTGGATTTTATGCCGTTGGCATCAACGCCTATGGTTTTGCAATATGGTATTCTCAAACTCCCTTCCCTTATACAGTTGCTTGGATGGCCAACAGGGACCGACCTGTAAACGGCGAGGATTCCCGTCTCTGTCTTCAGAAAGACGGAGATTTCGTACTTTCGGATGCAGATGGAAGCGCTGTATGGACAACGAAGACTAAAGGCCTTCGTGTGAAAGAAGCAGTGCTTCTAAGAAACGGAAATCTGGTTCTACGTGGCTATTCTGGACAAATAATTTGGCAAAGCTTCGACTGGCCTACTGATTCGCTCCTTCCCCACCAACGCTTCACAAAGGACAGTCAGCTCGTTTCCAAAATGGGATTGAAAAACTACAGTTCCGGCTACTATCGTTTATATTTCAACGATGACAACTGTCTCGGGCTCATTTATGAAGGGTTGGATGTCTCCAGCAAGTATTGGCCTGATCCAGGGCAATATCCAGTTGATATCGGCAGAAACATTTATAATATTACTCGTGTAGCAGTTCTAGACGGATCTGGTGGTTTCAACTCAAGCGATGAGTTCAGTTTTGAGGCGTGGGACTATGGTGAAGGCCCCCTCAGAAGATTGACACTGGATATTGACGGCAACCTGAGATTATACAGCCTCAATTTGCAAAATGGCAGTTGGAAAATTACATGGGTTGCGCTTTCAAGGCAGTGCAGAGTTCACGGTCTGTGCGGTTTCAATGCTATGTGTACATATACGCCAGAGCCCACGTGCGTGTGTCCGCCTGGTTTTGAAAGGGTGGATGTAAATGATTGGTTCAAAGGATGCCGGCTGGTTAAGAGTCTCTCTTGCGATGCAAATCGTTCACAGTTTCTGCGGCTTCCATACGCCGATTATTATGGTTTTGATTTTTTCAAAAGAGATGGTATCTCGGTAGAGGAGTGCGAAAAGATCTGCATGGATGATTGCAGTTGTTTAGGGTTTGGCTACAGAGTTAGCGGCACAGGTGTTTGTTATCCAAAGTTTTATCTTATTAGTGGATTTCAATGTCCAGAGGCCCCAAATCACATGTATATTAGAATATCCATCAATGAGTCTTCAGTGACCAATATTTCATCTCTGCTAAAGTTGCTGCCATCGGACTCAGGCTCACCATCCTGTTCGCTGCATTCGGAATCCCAACTACTACAACCAAATATTTCGTCCATAGTTGGAAAGAAGGGGGAAACAAGTCAGTTGATCATTGCCGTGGTCTCTTTTGTTTCTGCTCTTGGGTTGACAGAAATTGTTTGCATAGCTCTGGGATGGTTGTTTTTCATCAAAGTGTTTCACGAGGCCAATGCCTATAATCGACAAGGCTACTCTGTCATTCCTGGAGGGCTTAAAAGGTTTAAGTTTTCAGAACTTAAAAGGGCGACCAATAATTTCAAGGAGAGTGTGGGAAAGGGTCGATTTGGAAGTGTATACAAGGGCCTCCTCCTCCCTGAAAATAAAGTGGTGGCAGTCAAGCGATTGGAAGGAGTGTCTCAAGGAGAAGATGAGTTCCGGGTAGAATTAAGTATGATTGGCCACGTCAATCACATGAATCTGGTTAGAATGTTTGGATACTGTGAGGAGGCAAAGCACAGGCTGTTGGTTTATGAGTATGTTGAGAATGGTTCACTGGATAAATATTTGTTTACCCAAGACAGCTCAAGAGTCTTAGATTGGAACACGAGATTTCAAATTGCGGTTGGCACGGCGAAAGGGTTGGCTTATCTGCACGAGGAATGCCTGGAATGGATTCTCCACTGCAACATCAAACCAGAGAATATACTTCTGGACGAGCAGTTTCGTGCGAAAGTTTCAGACTTTGGAATGGCAAAGCTGGTTGACAGTGGGCACAGAAGTGACGGAGAGTGTAACGGTCTTGCCTTCTCTACCATACGAGGGACGAGAGGATACCTGGCACCGGAGTGGACGATGAACCTTCCCATCTCAGCCAAGGCAGACGTTTACAGTTTTGGCATTCTTCTCCTAGAATTAGTTAGTGGTCGGAAAGCTGCAGATTTTAATGTGTCTGGGACTAATTTTGTGCAATGGGCTTTTGACAATGTTTGGGGAGAAAGATGGATGGAGAACATGGTGGATTCCAAATTAGGAGGACTGGATGTGGAGTGGAAACCAATGGTGGAAATGGAAAGGGTGTTGAAAACTGCGTTACAGTGCATTGAGGAGGACAAGGATAAGAGGCCTTCTATGAGTCAGGTAGTTGAGATGTTAAATCCAGCCGTCGAAGGAGGCGGTGGAAAAGAGAGTGAAATGTCCAGCCAGACAACAGAAGTATCGGCTGATACTGGATCTTCTTCTGCATGTAACTGGGTTTATGAATCGAGTCAAGCTTCTCCTCTGTTGAACTAACTCAGGTGATTTGTAGATTATGTATAAGTGAATCTTCTTCTCACCTGTGTAAACATTTTAAGATTTATATTATTTAGATATAAACAGGCCAAATAAAGTGGTCAAAGGTCTTCTTAGATAGATTTAATGTTTATCTAATAAGTTGTGTTCCCGCACTTCATTTGGAACATTCTAGTAAATGACGTGTCTTCTCCGCTAGGTTCGTCCTCTTTAAATATTTACCAACTGTTCTAGGTCTTCCAAAGATTATACGAATCCTACAAATATTACAGCCACTTTATCATAGTATAAACTGTGGATAATTGATGCTGACTTGGCGGACTCTTATCAAGAAGAGAATTGATACGATGAGATCCTTGTTTTTCCGGCATGGCTAATCTTAGTTAGTCGTTTTGTTTTAAAGTAGATTTCTTTTAAAGCTTTGTTTTTTTCTACTTTCAGCAAATAAAGCATGCGGTTCATGCTAGGAGATGCATTGTTTTTTCTTTCAAGTATCGAACTCTTTATATTATCCTCTTTGTATTACAGCCACTTTTATCATAGTATAAACAACTATGTTTTAAATCTATTTTAAATTTGTAAATCAATGGTTACCTTTTACGAAAAGACATGTCGACGATTAAAGTCATCCTAGACGTTTATTTTCCCGGAGTCTTCTTTCCCACTGAGCTTTATATTTTTACTTGTCGTTGTATTCTCACACCTGAAAGAAATCTCGAGCAGTTGATTGTAATTAATATTTGTATTTAAAATGCTGCGGACAGTCGGATATGTCAGATCTCCAATGTAAATCGGATCTCGGTTGTCTCACAAAATCTTTTGTCAAGATATTTTTCAGATCGACATTTCGTTTACCGTGAATAGCTTGAAGTAGTGTTTGTACGAAAATTGCTGTTGGTTAGTCTCATTTAAAAACAGTTCTTCTGTACAATGGTTTCGTAAGTTTTTTTTTGCAAATTATGCCCATTATTTTCATCGGCATGGTTTACAGCAGACACAATTTGTGTAGATTCTTGAGGTTAGTCACTTGCCATAGTTTCAATGAGTTTTATTAAGATCTCGTTGACTGTGTAAATAGATTGAAACAACAGCTGTAGAAAATCTGGTCTTTGTTCGCGTCATTTAAAAAAATTATGGTGGTAGGGTTTTCTAATTTTTTCTTGCAAACTCTGCCCATTTTTCTCATTTGCATCGTCAACAGCACGACACAATTTGTGCAAAGTCTAAGGTAAATATGACTGGCAGATTGACCCATTCCTTGACCTGCACAAGAATTTTCACTTGCCTGAATGTCCTTTGTTCAAGCAGACTGAGATGCTTAGGGTTGGTTTGATGTGTTGTGTTTTTTTTCATGCTATTTGTTTATTTATTATTGTATTGATATCTTAGTCTGCTCTCATAGGGGAATAATTGCGCAGGCACCGTTTACAGGCATTCTAAAGCCGTGTGGAGATGGAGTTGACCATCTCAGACAGCCCACGACCTATCACAGAGGTTGAAACCAGGGCAAAATAATTGCTATATTTTTTTATTGTTTCTTCCTTTATTTCTTTCTTATACTTAGGACCCAAGAAAGCAAACTCTGAAAACCCAGGTTTATGTGGTTTTATAAATACTTTCTTTTAAATTTGCAAACCCTAGATTCATATAGTATTGTGCATCAAGGTTTGAAGCTGTGTATAAATGGCGGAAGCTGCAAATGGGGGCTCAAAATCCTCAAAATCTTCTATAGTGGCTACGAAATAAACATAGAAAGCTTCACTAAATGATTACAAATTTTGTACGGCCATTGGAAATAGTGTAAGCAGAGCTTTTGGGGTGCACATAAACTTTCTATGCAGCCAGAAAAAGGCTACTTTGCTTGAAGTGTTAAAAAAACCAACCAAAAGCTCTCTGGGTAGCGATGTGGTGTTACATGTGAAGGCCACGAACGATGCAGAATTTAGTGTGTAGGTTATAATATTCACTGTTTTGATTTTTTCTCTTTGAACAAAATTAGAATCTAGTTCGTAGGTTGTGCTTGCTGCACAAATTTGTAAGATTAGTTTGATGCCTCAAAAGAATTGACCTCCATACTCATCCTACCTCTTTTGTATGATAGTCATGTATGAGTTAGCAATCTGTGTGTACAGGAGAAATATGATTTTCTAATAGAAAAACTAGAACCCACCTTCTGAATGTTGGTCCAACCTTGTTTCCAAAAGCTGCCATCCTTGTCTCCATTGACTTGAGTCTGAGCTTTCAAGCTCCCTAGCCAGACATTCTTTTTAATATAGATCATAAAATCCAATTAGAAAAATAACAATAGAAATTTATTTGTAGAGTCCCTATGAGAGGATAATACTATTTGCATGGATATTTGAACTGGAGCCTATTTTGGTTCCCTTTGCTTAGTCAGAGAGGAAGTATATTGAAGTTGATGATGGCAGGAAGGGACTGATGTTACGCATACTGCTTTTCTTCTATTGTTCATTGGTACTTTGGGTGTACAGACAAAAGTGTAACTTCCTTATTTGTGGATAATCAACCCTGTGATCTATAATTTCTATTGTAATTTCTTATAGAATTGCAATGATTTGCTAAACGTTGGAGATTTTTTCTAATTTATGCAGAGGATTTGCTTATTGTCATCTCATTTTGTTTTGGGAATCGCTCATCCCCTCTCCTACTATATTGTCATGGAAATTGGTCTGTATGTTTCTGATATTCATCATTGTCATCCATTAGACAACCAAAACAATTCTTTATTCTGAAACTCTTCACTCCATTATTCAAACCACATTTGGGCAGTTTAGTAACTAGCGAAGAGAGCAAATAAGAAAGAAAATGACTGAGCAGATTGACAATGGCATTAAGTAGTTGTATTCTCTGAAAAAGAAAAATAACTGAGCAGAAGACGACAGCATGAGTAATCTGCCTAAAGGCTCCGAAATCTTCTGCTCAAAAAAATGGGTGAAGTGGAAGTAGAAAATGTGGGTCACGCCGTTGGCATATTCAAGTTAAAGAAAGAGGTTTTTTCTTCAGATATAATGGTTGAACAAATTAGTTTGTCAAGCATTTTAGAAAATGATCCAGGTCTTTTGAAGTTTCTCCCTGTAAACATTTTTTATGGCACCATTTAATCGCGGGAATTAAATTTTGAAACGGCTGGGAGGTTTATTCATTGATAAGTAGGAGGTTTATTCATGTTTATTTAGCTATAGGATATGAATTTTAATAACAAAAATTGCTCGTTACAGCCTATGAAAATTTTGAAAACTACATTATTAAAATATAACATCATTTTACACTCTGTCTGAAGTACTGAGTTATAGAGCACAATAAGTTCATTGCTTTCTTTTGTCTGTCTTGTAAAGAAATTATAGAGAAGTTACTTTGCCATGTGTATTTTAATACCCCAATTATTTTATTATTATTTCATTCCTTTCTCTTTGGAGATAAAGGAAAACATATGCCATTTTTTTCTATAATGTTAAGCTTTAGAATCCAAAGAAAATATATGTGATCATGAGACTATCAGATGTCTCCCCATCAATTCCACATGTTAAATATGAATAACAAGTGTAGGGTAGAAGTCTTCTCTTTTGTTTTTTCTTTTGCAAAGAAGATTTACAAGTAATGTTTGTAAAGAGTAAAGACTAATATAGTTAATTGCATAAAAGGGAAAATTGTATTGTATTTATTAACATTAAAATTAATGTTTCTACCACTTTCATTAGTGACAACTAGATTGTCGAGTCACTCCTTTACCAATTAAATATAAGTCTTTTCTAAGAACAAAATAGATGATTAAGAAGTAAAAAAATGTGGGTGGTTTGGAATTGCCTAAATGGGTAGGCCTTGTGTCGGTTGAGCTTTAACATCATCTTCTCCTCGAGGTTTTAGTAATTAAATTGCTAAAAATAAGAAAAAGTAGAACACATAAATAGACAATAGATATATTGCCTAGAAAATACAATGTTGGGTGTCAGGAAATCTTGTTTATAGGAAGGCAAGCTAAGAGACATAACAAGCTTCCCTGGCTGGTCTTGCCCACTCACCCATTTGGTAAAAAATGATGATGTTTCATCTCTTTGATGGATGTCCATACCCTATTCCAAAGCTCCCTTCTTGGCACAAGCAGAGAGAATATAGGTGAAGGTTGTGGAATTTGGCTTTACACCTATCAATTGTGTTTGCTTGAAAGTTTCTAAAGCTTTCTTAACAAGTCCATTTTATACATATACTGCTCAAACAATTGATGTGCCTTGTTAATGCTTCCACTTTTTCCATGCTTGTCTATTAGGGAAGTTGTGACTATAATATTTGACAAAGTTCCTCTATCTTTTATACTTCGATAAATGTCCATATTGTTCCAAAGCTCTCATTTTGGCATGGGCAAGGAGGATGCCAACAAAGGTTGCAAAATTTGGCTTTAAACCTAACAATTGCATTTGCTTGGAAATATCTGAAGCCTTTCAACAAATCTATTTTGTGGATATCCTGCAATCATTGCAGTCCACAAGACCACATCTCTTTTAGTCACCTTTTCAAACACTTTACGTGCCTTGTTTGTGTTTCCACATCTTGTGTACATGTCTACTAGGGTAGTTGCAACTACATCTAACAAAATTCCTCTATCCTTTATGCTTTGATGTGTGTACATATCATTTTTCAAAGCCCTCATTTTTGCACAGGAAGGGAGAATAGTAGTAAAGTTTGTGGAGTTTGGATTCCATATATAGCTTTTGGAGTTTGGATTCCATATATAGCTTTTGTGAGGTATTCCACAAGGTTCTCTCTCATACTTATGGACATAATTCCAGCCAAGAGGAATGATTATGTACCCCTCAAACATCCATTCAAACTCCAACCAATATCATCCTCATTTAAAGCAATATTTAGTGGAAACTGCATAATTGGTAATAGCAACAAATAACTTTCACATTTAAAGCAATATTTGTAAACTTTTAGGAGTGCAACATATGCATTCTATTCCCTTTTAAAGAAGAAAAAATAAGTTGAGATCTATTTTCCCTAGATACCATGCAATTCAATAACAAACCCATAAATAGATGAAAGATTGTTTGACAAAGCAATATCGAAGGGGGTGACCCCTATGTCAAGTCAATTGACCTCGTGTGTTGCACAAATGTATGAGAAAAAAAACCCATTTTTTTCCTAATAGACCTTCCATGCCTCTTCGGTGTACCCATTGTACACCAAGGTGCAATCGCTAGTTGCATTTTTATATCTAATGCAAGTTTATCTTTTTGTTTTAAACATATGAGCTATTTTCTCAATTATGATGCCTAAGTAGGTTGCTACTGATCAATATTCTATGAAAATTTGCCTTCTACCACAGTCCATTTTTTTTGCAATTATAATTGTTGGGTAAAATCTGTATTTGTTTTTTAAGAAATTGTTCTAGACTAAATTGTTTGGTTGAGTTTATTTATGAGATCATTATACAAGTGGATGACTATTGTTATATTAGAAAGGAGATTTTTTTGGAAATATAGTTAAATAGTATTTGTTTTTCATAAATTAAATGAAATAAAAAAATATTATGATTGGATGTTTTATATGGAGATTTTTTTGAAACTTAAAAGCACTATAAACTTGTGGATCCCAAATCTTAGAATGTTGTAATGAAATTGAGATTAAACAAATATATGATGGCAGCAACATGAATAAATCTCACAAAGAACGCTCTTCTAAAAGTTTAAGGTCATTGTATGAGTTATTTTAAAAAAACACATGAAATTCAAATAATACATGGATTATTTGACTCGAGAATTGTAAAATTGAAATTATTAGATACAAAAGAGCTAGTCTCTCACTTAACGAAAAATAAAGGAAAAGAAAAAAATAAACTTGCTTTTCTTGAAAAGGCTATAAATAATAAAATATGTACAAATAATTTTACGAAGTCTTCTAGAGTCTTGGTGTTGAATTGAGCAACCAAGATCTACAATTTGCAACACCAAATAACCTTCTAGACATGCAAGAAAGAAGCAACAACAGAAGATGTCATTGCACCAATCAAGAATACAATATTCACAAGATGATTTGATCTCTTGTTACAATATGTAAGAGAAACCTTGCTTATAAAGGAAAGGTGAGAGATAGGATTAGACAAGATTATGACAAGTGTTTTAATCCTAAGACATGAGACAAAAAAATATTAAATTACTCAAGACACAAGAAGTAAATGAGATAAGATAACATCTCATGACAACTAGGAGTTCTAAAAGAAGATTCTTAGGACATAAGTAAACTCAACATGTGAATAGGACCTACTAGGTGAACTAGTTACATAAAACATTTTAGAGTAGAATTTTGAGTACAGGGATATTTATCTTTAGATGAAATATCCTTGTCTTTTGATCCTATTCTATATTTATCTCTTTTAATTACTAGATTTTCATCTTCATTGACATGGATTAGAACACTTGGTTTGGTAGTGGGAACTTTAGACATTGATATGGAGACACTTGAGAAAGTTTTTAGAGGCTTCACATATCTTGAGTTTTCTTCCTTCATATTCCTTGTAGGAATGGGAAGAAATAATTCATATGCCTTTGAATTTTTTCTTTCTAAAGGGAAGAACATTGTTCAATGATCATGGACCATCTAATACATTCATTTTCAAGCATCCACCATTTGTATAAATTCTACATTGAGGGGGGTTACATGGTCTCTCTTCTTCTCTTATGGGGTACTTTTTCCTCACATGGGATTCTTTCCCTCTAATTCTTCTTTGAGAGCATTTTTGTTGTATTTTCTCTCTTTTGGGGTAGAGGTTTAAGTTTTTCAAAACTTAAAAGGGTGACCAATAATTTTAGGGAGAGTGTGGGAAAAGTTCGATTTGGAAGTGTATACAAGGGCATCCTCCTCCCTGAAAATAAAGTGGTGGCAATCAAGTAGTTGGAGGGAGTTTCTTAAGGAGAAATGAGTTTCGAGTAGAATTAAGTATGATTAACCACGCCAATCACATGAATCTAGTTAGAATGTTTGGATACTGTGTGGAGGAAAAACATAGGCTATTGGTTTATGAATATATTGAGAATGGTTCACTAAATAAATATTTGTTTACCCAAGACAACTCAAGAGTCTTAGATTGGAACACAAGATTTCAAATTGTAGTTGGTTCGACAAAAGGGTTGGCTTATCTGCACAATAAATACCTAGAATGAACTCTCCATTGCAACACGAAACCAGAGAATATACTTTTAGATGAGTAGTTTCGTGCAAAAGTTTTAGACTTTGGAATGGAAAAGCTGGTTGACAGTGGGCATGAAAGTGAGAAAGACTGTAATGATCTTGCCTTCTCTACCATATGAGGGACAAGAGGTTACTTGGCACTAGAGTGGATGATGAACCTTCCCATCTCAGCTAAGGAAAACATGTACAATTTTGGCATTCTTCTCCTAGAATTAGTTAGTGGGTGGAAGGCTACAAATTTTAATGTGTCTAGGACTAATTTTGTGGAATGGGCTTTTGACAATGTTCGGGAAGAAAGATGGATGGAGAACATGGTGGATTCCAAATTAGGAGTACTAAATGTGGAGTGGAAACAAATGGTGGAAATGGAGAGGGTATTGAAAATAGCATTACAGTGCATTGAGTGTTGGAAATTTTTAATCCTCAATCAGAGGATTTTTTGCTACCTTTTCAATTTTGGGGATCTCCTGAAACTGCCCCACATAAACCTACAACTTGCTTGACTTGCCAACATTTTTTAAGGTAGGTAAGTTTGAAATTTGAATCTTCAATGCTCATTTTCATGAGCTAAAGAAAATATAAAACAAAAGGAATGTAATTGTAGGTTTTAGTAGTTAGCTTTTTTTTGGTATTTTGAGAAGACCTTCCAACAGTAGTAGGAAAATGTGCAACTAAGAACAAGGAGATGGTAGCAGTGCACAGAAAGGAATGTTTATCAGATGTAGTAGATGAATAATAGTAGCTACAATAGCTCCAGTTTAGGTGTGTGCAATACCAAGTATTGGACAGTAGTCCAAATAGAATATGTTATATTTTGTATTGCTAAAGAGAGCATGTACTATGTATTTTTGTAATTTTGGAAAGAAAATGAGGGATATATAATTTATTTTTTTTGTCATACATTCTGCTATCTCTGTGCATTGTTTTCTATTTTTTAGTTATGTCCATCATCTAGTAATAGTAGTGATATTTTATTGTTGCACCACTAGCTACCAACAAGTGGTATCATAGCCCTATTTTACTAGGCAGTTAGTTTATTGTGGGTGTATTTGGAAAGGCCCTAGGTTTTCTAGGAATTAATCAGTCTTCTCAAATATGAGAAAAATGGCAGATGGTCACAACAAAGGTTAGCAATAGCCACCAAATTTTGATGGGAAGAACTATGAAATTTGGGCTAAGAAGATGGAAACTATTTTGGTTGCCAATGACCTATGGGAGCTAGTCATTAGTGACTTCACATATATTATAGACCAAATAGGCAATGCAACTGTTTCAAATGTTCAAAATAATTAGTTGAAGGAAACCCATATGAATGATGCAAAATCCCTTAGTTTGATTGAGGCGGCCTTAACATAGGCTATTTTTCCACATATTTCAGTAGCAAACTACTCAAAATAGGCTTGGTAAATATTGCAAAATAGTTATAAGGGGACTGATAAAGTGGGATTGGTAAACTTGCAACTACTAAGAAGAGATTTTGAGACTCTACAAATGAAGGATGGTGAGTCAATTTTAGACTTTCACACTAAAGTTTCTACCTTGATTAATCAACTAAGAATTAAGGGTGAAACAATGGAAGGACAAAGGATTATTGAGAAAATCCTAAGAAGTCTACCCTCTAGGTTTGATCCTATAGTCATTGTCATTAGAGAGGCTAAGGAATTGTCCAAAATGATTGTAGATGAGTTGATAGGTTCTCTACAAACCCATGAGTAGTGGTTGAATAGATTTTCTCCTTCCCTAGAGCAAGCTTTCAAAGCTTAGACCAATGCAAGAGGTCAAGGGAGAGGATGAAACAATATAGGTAGAGGTCAATGATGTAGAAGAAGAAGTAATTCTAGAAGAGGAGTTTTAGAAAGCCAAGAGGAACCAAGCAATTGGGTGATCCCACAATACTAGTTTACAATTTTTGGCCAAACTAGACACTGAAATGATTTTTTCTAACTAAATCTTCACTTTCAGACACCTATAGCAACTAAACCATGAGGAATTTGAAGATTCAATTCAAACTAGTGATTTGTGACATTTTGTCTACAAATTCTAAATATATTTTTTTCAAAATTTTTGGAATCAAATTGCACTTCTTTTTCCATCTCCTTTGAAAACTAGTTTTTTTCAGTGAAGACCATTTTTAAGGAGTGACGCTCATCGTATAACACAACCTTTTTTCCATGAAGGATAAAATTCTAATTTTTTGAATTTAGATTTGTAACTATGATATCTAGTGCTTCCAATTGGTTTCACGGTGTTTTATTGAATATTTTTTCCTTAATCAAGTTTCAAAGTCAAACCAATTACAATTTAGACATAGGCGGACCATATAACACAATTTTTTTTTGTATGTATCGATTTTTTTTTTTTGTTGGATCAAGGACTTCAATATCTGGTGCACTAATACTTTTCATTTTTTTTTGATAATCTTCTATTTTTCCACATGTGCAGAACAAAGAGCTTGATTTTCGGTGAAAAACCTACATTCACAAGAAATAAAAAAAATATAATAATAAAATTAAATTTATTTAAAATTATACTTTTTAGAAAGCTTATAATAAGGACTACATACTTACAAAAAATAAATTTTAAATGAATTCATTTGATCGCTCAAAAGGTAAATCAAAAGTGGTTTTTAATCAACATTTTGATAGGTGTAAAGGAGACTCCATTATAAGTATGGTTTAAAACTAGCGCTGCTCTATCGAAGGGGCTTTGATCTAAGGTGGTTTGATCAAACCCTCTTCAATTGTTATCCTTCTAATGGAACCTTTTAAGGCTTAAATTATTATATTTTCTAAAAATATATGATTTCAGCAAAAATCAAAATCTCCCATAAATTGTAAACCAACATTGTGGGATCACCCAACTTATAGTCAGCCTACCAAGACAAGAAGAAAAATAGTTCAAATCAAAGGTATGATAAAAATAATATTAAATGTTATTAGTTTGGACAATATTCTAGTGAGTGTAGGAAGAAACAACGTGACCATGGGAGTCAAAATGCTAATGTAGCAAATAAGAACAAGGCTAAAAATGAAAAATAGTCCAATGTGTTTATTGTTTTCAACCTTGCTAAGCGCAATAGTGATGAAGTATTGTACTTCTAAAGATAGTGGATGAAACAACCACATGAGTGGTAACAAGAATTTTTTTGCTTCCATAAATAGTAGCATAAAAATAAAAATTGAAATGGGAAACAATGAGAAAGTTTGCGTCATGGGAAGAGGTGTAGTCAACATCCAAACCAAGAATGGTGAAAGGAGAAAAATCCAAGACATTTATTATGTCCTTGGAATAAAGCATAACCAATTTGAAACCTAGAAAAATATATAGGCATGTAGGTGTTTAGGACCTTTCCACCTATTTTCTTCAAGTTTCACTTAAGAAAACCCTAGAGATCTCAATCTAAGGATGGAATTAGGAAAAGATATTTGCAATAGGCGTGTAGGGGTTTAGGACCTTTCCACCTATTTTCTTCAAGTTTCACTTAAGAAAACCCTAGAGATCTCAATCTAAGGATGGAATTAGGAAAAGAGATCTGCAATAGGATGTCCTAGGGTGTGATTAAAGAATAAAAGAGGGTTCACCAACAAGCAAGGGATTGGAAAGACTAGGAATGTAAATGATATGCAAAACCTAATTATAAGACCTAGAATATGAAACTGAAAATTAGAATAATAGACTGAGAAAGGACAAAGGTGCACCTGGAAACTAAAAAGGCTTGAATCAAGGCCTAAAATCTTGAAAATTTTGATTTTAATGCTTATTGGGACTCATATGCTAGGTTGGGTGAATCAGTCCCAGATTAGAATTTTTGGGTAGAAATTGGAATTTGGCAATGACAAGTCTGAATCCTCTGAAACTCAAAAAATCTACTATACCAGGACTCATACGCTAGAAGTGGCATATTAGTCGAGAATTCTGCTTTTTTTGGAAATTCAAGGTCTAAATTTGTTCTTTTATCTCTACTCTTCCTTCTTGACTTGATTTATTGATCTGAAACACTAAATTCTTCTATGTAGATGGCTTTTTGTAATCTTATAAACAAGGTGACAACTTTTACAACTTGAAAGCTTTGACAACTTTCTCCAACCTTTCTCTTCAATGTATCTTTAACCTAGATCTACAAATAACACATCAAAGAGAGGGAAAAATGTCATTTTGTTAGTAGATAGTGTATACATCTAAAAATGGTCTAAATAATCTAATTAATTAAATACGATTTATTTGATTAATTAACCTTCTATTCCTCTACTATTAAATAAATAGACATATTTATTTATATAGTTCACAATTCTTCTATCTTTATTATATTATTTCCTCTTAATTAAATAAACAAATTTAATACTTTGTTTTATTTAATTATTATTATCAAATTCTTATATAACTATCTTCCATCTTAATCACATAATTTCATCTAAATTAAATAAACAAGTTTCATACTTTGTTTTATTTAATTACCACATTTCTTCCATATTTATTTAACTAGCACTTGCACCCCAATGAGGTGCAATACTTACGCCGATAGGCCGATATACTTTGGTATTATATTATGAGCATGCAAAAAAAGTGCATGTTTCTTTTTTGGTAGCGAGCTTTTATGATCATTGCGATTTGTCTACAAGACCTGTACAATGAAAGCAATGGGGTGGTAAGGTGGGTAGATTAGGTGTTGGTGCAATCAACTTATAGTAGCAATTTGAAGCTTTGAAGTTTGAACTGTGTTATGATTTATAAGCAATCAAAGGAGAGTTTTGGAAGAGAGAAATTTGTAACAATGGAATTGATGCACCATGAAAATTTGGGATAGATATCAAATAGACAAGAATTAGAGTTGCATACCTTAATTTAGGAGAGACATAGTTGTTGTAAGCGAGCCTCCTCTCGTTTCCTTATGATTGTGTATGGATTGGTTTTCATTTTGGAGTATCTTTCAAAAGAGAATGGTGGTTGAACGTGAAGGTTGTTTAATGATTTAACTCTAGATATGGCTATAAATGTTAGTCCCTTCCTATCTATTTTACCAATATCAATTGTTGCTTTTTGTAGTGTTAGGCCTTGAGCTTTGTGTATGGTAATAGTCCATGCCATTGTGAGTGGTATCTGCCTTCTATTTCCTAGGGAAACAGGTATTATCGGTATAATCTTCGGGTCATGCACGTTCCATGGTGGCCCACTATAGTTGTCGAACCTTGTTACAACATACATGGGAACATCTGGTAGTTTGTAACCTGGGCTGTAAATGATCTCAACAACTTCACCAAGAGCTCCATTCACTAGTCCTGCTTGTGTCCATATGTTGGATGTGAGCATAATGCATTGCCCTTTACAAAGCAAAACTTCCTTTTCAAGATGTTCATCGTTAGCTGCATTATCTATTCCATACCTAGTGCTTGTTGCAACACTTATTGCAATTGGATGGTTCAATGATTTTAACATTTTTCTGTTGTGTAGTCTAACTAAATCATTAGTAGCAAACAAGTGCATTGAATTGTCGAACTCTTCTTTTTCTCTTGATGTGAGCTGCTTGATTGTGCGTGTCATTAAAAGTTGCCAATCTTCTTCTGTTGCTTCTACATTCTGAATGTTTTGCAATAGTCGACAGAATTTTTGTTGTGTTGGAGTCTCACCCTATTGACGAAATAGTGTTTGCAAGGTGACCACGGTTGTAAATTTGCTCCATAGTGTTTTTGCAGTTGAGTGTGATGTGTACAAAGGTTTGTCCATCATGGGTGGCAGCTGGGCGAGGTCACCAATCAAAATAATTGACACTCCACTAAAGCGTAGATGTTGTTGGTGTGGGAAAGCCTCACGTAGTCTTGTGTCTATTTTTAGTAGCAACTTTGGACCTATGAAGCTCATCTCATCAATCAAAATGTATCTTATATGTTTCATATCTTCTTGAAATGTTGTTAATTTCTATCCTTATAGTGGGTGCATCTCTTTAATAGGGATCCAAAGTGTTGAATGTATAGTTGATGCATGAATGTTAAATGCAACAACCCCTGTAGGAGCTAATGTGAGCAGTTGTCCTTTTTGTTGTGGGCTCTTACTTGTGAGTGCTTTTCTTATGCGGGCAATTAGGTATGATTTTCCTGTGCCTGTTGTTCCTTGAACAATCATATGTAATGGTTTTTCTAAGGGGCGTTCACTATGGTCAGCGATAATTGTGAGTGCTAGTTTTTGTTGCGATGATAGTGTATAGTCAGGGACATCCAAGTTGTCTGCCATAGTCTCTTCATGGCTACATGACTTTTTCATGGGTATGAACTGGGTGGCAATTTCATGAAGATCTTGGGGTATTGATAGTTGATCCCATCTATTGTTGTTATCAAACTCATGCCTACCAAGCATATCAAGTTCATTTAGGTTGACATTGTTTGAGGGGCCCATTTGTGAAAAAAATTCCCATTCGTTAAGTTCTGTTGTGTCCCTCCTGGCCATCTCTATATCACTCTCATCTTCTTCTTCAGTGGTTGCTTTGATTTCAATTGTGCGATGGACATGCCATACATCATATTTGGTTGCATACATTTGCTTCCAATTTGGAATTAGTGTATCCTTAGTAAGACCTATCTCGCTTTCTATGCTATGAAAATGTTTGTATAGTAGTAGCTCACTCCAGCAAAAAGTTTCAAAGTTGACTGAGTCCTCCTTTGGGATGGTATAGAACTTTGGGAAAACATTAACAATCGCTTTTACCTCCCTCCCTTTCCATTTGCATCCTTTACGCCTTGCAAAATAGGAGAAAAATCTTGCAGATTCGAGTAGCATTATTGTTTCCATTTCTTGAGGCTAATTAATGTAGGCATGTAGGTAGCTCATACGGAGGTGCATTTCATCTATTTGTCTTGTTATTCGTTGGAACACTTTTCGGCCAACATTTAAAGATGTGAATGGTCGATTACAAACAACGATTGGCAATTTTTGAAGCATATGACATGTTTCCTATGCTCCTATATCACACTCTGCAACAAGCTCTGTCATGAATTTTTGGAATGCTGTGATAGCCATGTCATCTATTCTCTGGCATGTAGATATTCTTGTTAACATATCAGTACAAGACTTAGATGCTCTCTCTGCTTTTGACGCATACTTGGCAATGCATTTTAGTATAAGTGCTTGTGAGATAACTGGTTGCCAATCTATGTTGGCTCTCCCTATCAAAAGCATTTCTAGATTGTGTATGTTTAACCTATCATCATTCCTTGCAGGTGCATATTTTTTCTTCCCATTATCGTCACATGATAAGGTAGATACAATTTGTTCTTTCCATGGAGACTTGTATCGACACTGTAGTTGTTTCCCATTTTTACGTAAGCATGCTCCCTCTTTGAATTTTATGTGCCTCTGGACAAGATTGATTAGCTCCTCATAGTCATCAGAGGGATCTATAGCCAATATTTGAGCTATATTTAGCAAGCATGGGTCATCGTGCTGGGGACGGTAGATTGTGTTGTTTCTATGTGAAGCGGGACGAGGGTTCCAAGAACTTACATACTTGTTGAAGAATTTCCTTGCTTGTTCGACTTTTGTGTTATTCTCCCAATAAAGTTTATCCATGTTTGGTGCATTTTCGAGCCAAAGGAATCCATGCACATGTGCAGTTCCTCGATGTTGCCATTCATATCTATACCAATAATCTTTTGCACCAAGAAGTTTTTGAATGACCTCTTCACAAAATATTGTGAATCGATGGTGTAGATATAATGATGTGGTGTAGGGGTTATTGATTACATTTTCCAAGCGTTGTTTATTTATTTGCATTTCCACTATTGTGTCATTTGAAAGCAATTGTTGTAGGTCTGGCCACTTTGTGTCTGTTGCACTCAATGTGAAAAATAGAGTGGGAGACCCTATTTGGTTTATCATATTTGTTAGCTCATAACGACACTTGTTCCAATATGGTCTTGTGCCTCAAATTGAAGATCCAAAATGCATGACTTCTTTAATTAATTGTGTGTCAGGGAGGATTTTTAAGTGTGCACGAAGGTTTTCAATAGCTGTTGGCATGTTTTCTTTTGCATTTTTTTTAATGAAGACTTCTGCAAGCCCTTGGCTATGATGCCGTAACATAAGATTGAACATAAAATAGCGAAACCTTGGATGTCTTCCAAACCTCTGGTCATGGAACCTCATCAAGTGTAGTACAAACTCATGCATTTGCACTTCCCTAATCCGTGGTTGCATTTGTAATGCAACCCCATTGGGGAAGAGCGTTGGAAATGCCATATCAAGCAAGCCTTCAGTATTGTATTCATTTATTGGTGATGAGTTCATCTCAGGCCAATCTATAGTGTTATTTGTGTTGTACTCAAGCTCTAATGCTTGCTTAATAATTTCTAACTCACGACGTCTATTTGGAAACTTAGCCATAAATGATGTTGTGTGTACTATTCTCTCCTCAATGTCATCTTCATCAATGGTGTTCCCATTATTTGGCAGCCTTGTACATTCGCTAGTTTCGATGGTGTGCAACATGCTTGAAATATCTGTGCTAACTTTGGGAATTTGAGCCAAGCCATCAACACTTATGACAACATCATTATACTATGGGTCATATTTCACTTTGTATTGCAATGCATCTCTGATACGACTTCTACTTACATAACAATCATAGAAATGGCCTTCTGTGTGTAGTCTTTGAACTATGAGCACATCCAAGTCTTCTATCCTTTGAGGGAGGACTTTTGCAATGCTTGTGATATCTTGTGGGAAGCTAATTGTGTGACCACTATAAACCACTATATTTATACTACCCTCCAGGAGCATGGGTTACTTGAAGTACTGGGTTCAATCTAGGAATGAGCATTTCCTCCACTTGGGTCAGTCTTTTCAACACAATAGGCTGTTCTGCTAGGTCCATGTTGTTGAGTGAGGAGAATCGATGTATTCCTCTCTCATTGAAACATCTTTTGCAAGTAGCATCAGTGTCTGATGAATGAAGAAGCATCCCTGGGTAGTTTTCGTTGCATATTATGCATGTTTTCCTATTGGAAAGTGTATCTATCTTTTGTCGAAATCTTTTCATTGTTTTTATGAAGCTAGTAGTTTTGCTAAATGATGTTTGATCTTCCATGCCTTGTTGTGTTTGCATATGTTGAGAATTCCATGTTCATTTCTCTAAATTTTTAATGTGTTTATCTGCAGTTATCTCCTCTCTATGATGAGCATAGTAAGCGCGACTTCTCTTAGAATTTTGTAGCCTTTGTGCTTCTATTTGGTGGGGGTCGATTTGGCTATGGTGCAACTTTTTTATCCGCCTTTGAGTGGCTATTGCTTCTTTATGCCGAGCATAGTAATCTCGATTTATTTTCTGGGTTTGTTGTCTTCTAGTCTCTAGTTGTTGCAAGTGAGCTTGGCTTGTTTCAGGGAAAGGATCTGCCATCTATATTATGGGAATGTAAGGATGAATTAGTAATAACAGAATCATAAACACACTTCAACTACTATACGTGGCATCAACACAACATATGAAAATCTTACAGTGTTGAAAGGAGTACATTAAGGATATTTATACATCGAAACAAAAGCACATACACATACATATATATTGTGATAGGGTGAAATTGCTTGTTAGAAAATAAGATGCAAACACAAGAGAGCAAATAACAACTAAAGACACCCTACACCTCAAGATTGGCCTAGTTGCATTCAAAACAAAACAAAAGATAGTAAAATATTAGATATACCTTGTCTCGAATCGATCCTTTGGTTGACACTTCGATTGTAGATGGAATGTATGCTCCTTGATGGAAAAAAGATGTGAGGATGTGAGATGTGAGATGCAAATGATGCTTGAACAAAAATGGATGAAAATGGCTAAGTGTAGATTGAGAAATAAAATTGCAAGAGTTTGGCTAGCAAAATGATCTCTCCTCAAATGAGAGAAAAGAGGGGGGTATTTATAGAAAT